>JAJMAN010000009.1:0-318468 GCA_030564965.1 Ogataea nakhonphanomensis
ACAGACTCGTCGTTCCGACCGCCAGAGAAGGCTACGCCATCTACGACATTCATTTCAAGGGCAGGTCCATTATGTATAGACTTTCACTTTCCGAGATGACCGTTCCGTACGGAGACCCAAGAGCTCCATACCACAGAAAACAGGCCTTTGATCTCGGCGACTCTGGATTTGGAACCACCGGCAACACGCTGAAGCTGGGATGCGACTGTCTGGGACTCATCAAGTACCTGGACTGCGCAATCACGGACTCAAAGGGCCAGCCGCAACTGGTGGCTAGCACAGTGTGCCTGCACGAGCAGGACGGCGGCCTGCTGTACAAGCACATGAACTACAGAACAGGCAGCGCAGTCACTGCCCGGAGAAGGGAGTTCGTGGTTCAGACCATTGCCACCGTGGCCAACTACGAGTACCTGCTGAATGTGATTTTTGACCAGGCCGGAGAGATCAGGATCCACGTCAGAGCCACCGGTATTTTGTCCACCATGCCTATTGAGGAAGGCCTTACCGTTCCGTGGGGCACCAACGTGGGACCTATGGTGATGGCTGCGTACCACCAGCACCTGCTGTCGTTCAGAATCGACCCGGCCGTCGACGGCTACCAGAATACGGTCGTTTACGATGATGTCGAGCAGATGCCTACCAAGACCGCTTTGAACCCCTACAACGTGGGATTTGTCACGAAGAGAACTGTGGTGGAGAAGCCGGGCTACGTGGATCAATCTCCGTTCACCAACAGATCCTACAAGATCATCAACGAGAACAAGATCAACCCGATCTCCAAGAGACCCGTTGGCTACAAGATCATGATGCCGGCCAGACAGATGTTGTTGGCCGACAAAGGTTCGTACAACAGCAAGAGAGCACACTTTGCTACCCAGCAAATGTGGGTGACCAAGTACCGGGACAACGAGCTGTACGCGGCTGGAGAGTTCACCAACCAGTCGCAGAACGACACCGGTTTGGGCGTGTGGGCCAAGCGTGATGAGAACGTGAGAAATGATGACCCTGTTGTGTGGGCCACCCTGGGATTCACCCACATCCCTAGAGTGGAGGACTTCCCTGTGATGCCGGTGGAGGTGCACGAGATTGCGATAGTGCCAAACGACTTCTTCGATAAGAACCCGGCGCTGGACGTGCCGCAGTCGAGCCAGAGCTTCAACAAGTCTGAGTATTACCCGGACTCGTCCGCAGGGTCTGCGTGCTGCAGATCGACCTTGTAGTCGGCTGATGGACCTGCTATAACGGTGGTGCTCGATCCGCAAATGCTCGCAAATGCGCGCGAATAGATTTCGATAAGATGTGTGGTTTGATTAATCGAAATTGACAAGTCCAACCTACTGCTTCATCCTTCCGAATTCGGAAGGTCCTTGCCAGAGGAAGCTGAAAATTTATTTTTCCGGGGTGCGTTATATAAGCTGGCATCGCACCACCTGTAGAACTCACTCGTAAATTATGGCTCACCCATTCGACCCTATCACCGACGCTGAGCTTGAGCTCACCGTCAAGCTTATCAAGGACGCTACCAAGGGTCCTGAAAGACCCCACTTCATCCAGATCGACAGATTGGATCCTCCTAAGAAAGACATGATTAGATACCTCGAGGCGGAGAAAGCTGGAAGACCCCTTCCACACATCTCGAGAATGACCTACGTGTACTACTACATCGGCCTGCAGTTCTACAAGGCCCTGGTCAACGTCACGTACGGACACATCATCACCAACCAGAAGCAAGCCAAGGGTGTCATGGGTCCGCTTATCAGTGAAGACATCGGGGAAATCGAGAAGCTCGCCACCACGCACCCGCTCGTCAAGGCCGAGATCGACAAGCTGAAGCTCCCTTCACACGTCAGAGTTGTCTGCGATCCGTGGATGAACGGAACTGACTGCGAAGAGGACAGACTGCTGATCCAGTGCTACATGTACCTGGCCAGCGCTGCCCACCCTGAGTCCAACCACTACTCTCTTCCTCTCAAGTTCTCGCCAGTGTTTGAGTGTCTGACCAAGAAGTTTGTCAGAATGGACTTCCTGCCGGGCGGTGCTGACGAGAGCGTCACCGAGACCAAGCCTTGGGACGAGTTCCCGTTCGTGGAGTACCACCCAGACCTCAACGGCGAGTCTTTGAGACCACTAAAGCCGCTGATCGTCCAGCAACCGGAGGGCCCAAGTTTTTCTGTCGAGGGTCAGAAGATCACCTGGCAGGGCTGGGAGTTCTACGTCGTCCCAACAGTGAGAGAGGGCTTTGCCATCTACGACATCCATTTCAAGGGCAGATCTGTCGTGTACAGACTCTCTCTGTCTGAAATGACTGTTCCGTACGGAGATCCAAGAGCTCCATACCACAGAAAACAGGCTTTCGACCTGGGCGACTGCGGTTTCGGTGCCACAGGAAACAGTCTGGCCCTGGGATGCGACTGTCTGGGAGTCATCAAGTACATGGACTGCAGAAGAGTCAACACCAGCGGTGAGTCTGTTCTGATTCCAAACACAGTGTGTCTGCACGAACAGGACGGTGGATTGCTGTACAAGCACACCAACTACAGAACCAACTCTCCTGTGATCGCCAGAAGAAGAGAGTTTGTTGTCCAGACCATTGCTACCGTGGCCAACTACGAGTACATGCTCAACATCATCTTCGACCAGGCCGGAGAGATCAGGATCCACGTCAGAGCCACCGGTATTCTGTCCACCATGCCTATCGACAAGGACGTCACTGTTCCTTGGGGAACCAACGTCGGCCCAAGAGTCATGGCTGCTTACCACCAGCACATGCTGTCGTTCAGAATCGACCCGGCCGTCGACGGTTACGAGAACACGGTGGTGTTCGACGACGTCAAGCGCATGGAGCCTAACACCTCGCTCAACCCTTACAACGTCGGCTTTATCACCGAGAGAACTGTGGTGGAGAAGCCGGGCTACGTTGATCAATCTCCGTTCACCAACAGATCGTACAAGATCATCAACGAGAACAAGATCAACCCGATCTCCAAAAAGCCTGTTGCCTACAAGATCATGATGCCGGCCAGACAGATGTTGTTGGCAAGTGAACAGTCCTACAACAACAGAAGAGCCCAGTTCGCTACCCAGCAAGTGTGGGTGACCAAGTACCGGGACAACGAGCTGTACGCGGCTGGAGAGTTCACCAACCAGTCGCAGAACGACACCGGTTTGGGCGTGTGGGCCAAGCGTGATGAGAACGTGAGAAATGATGACCCTGTTGTGTGGGCCACCCTGGGATTCACCCACATCCCTAGAGTGGAGGACTTCCCTGTGATGCCGGTGGAAGCACACGAGATCTCTCTCGTTCCGTTCGGTTTCTTCGACAGAAACCCAGCCCTGGACGTTCCTCAGTCCAGCCAGAACTTCAACAAGTCCGAGTACTACCCAGAGACATCTTCGGGCTCCTCGTGCTGCAAGTCTAATTTATAACTATATTGTTAATTTCAGTTTATTCTCGCACCCTAGCTACGCACAATAACATAATCACTCTCGCGACATAACCCATGCGGAAAAATATAAACATGCTGGTAAATAATCTTAATCACATATTTTTTAATCCCAAACCTCTCAAACTGGAATGTTTCATGATGGTCTCATATGATCCCAGCAATGATCCATTGCACCTTATATTTTGGGTCACTCTGCGACTCTTTAGGTGTCCCGGTTCCTACCACATTTTTCTCGACAACGGGTATTTCGAGTCCATTTCTTCCACAGAGCCCTTGCAGCATATATCGTCTCTTGGCCTTCCAGGAGATTACATCATGGGCAGAATAGGCATACACAAACTCCGCAGGCGTTTTGCGCGTCCTTCGCAGCTTACAGTTGTATCACTTACACTCCCTCTACTTCCTGCTCCACCACCAGCTGTCTCTCCATCCCGGGAGTCCTCACTAGACCTCAACTCCGAAAATGTCGAAATTGTGAGCGTCGAGCGCGTGAAGATTAGGGGACCTCTAAACTTCAATACAGGCTACAGTGAAGGCGACTACGAACTGGCTCTTTCTACGTTCAACGACATCATCCGACACTTCAAAGTGCCAAACCAGTACCTCATGGAGCCAGCAAACGACTACATTGAATATTTACGCTGCACGCTCAAAAATGTGCGCAAGTCGGAAAACAAGCTGTTCAAATTCAGCCGGCTGAGAAAGTCCCTTTCTTTGCGTTCGATGCGCAAGGATTACTCAAAAGTTCAGATATCTAGGAACATGGACTTTCTGGCCTCTGTGTTTATACTTTCGTGCGAGAAGGGCCATCTAATTGAGAAGCTAACACTCGAGCTGTCGAAGTCGGGCATCGATGCGCCCCATAACAAGGTACAACCGCATTTCGACGTTTTCAAGGACAGACTCATGAGCCTGAACAGCAATCCTGGGGTCTTCCTAGACGTTTCCACGCCGCTGACGAATTTTGCGCGACACTGCATCGCGACACGCAATTACATCTTCAGCAAATACCCTGCTACGAGGTCTAGTCTGATCGAATTTTGGACCACTTCATTGAGAGAGTATTCGTTTTTACAAAGTAAGAAGGACTGGTCCGAGATAGATATGTGCAGTTCGTTTGACAACGACACAGAATTGTTCAGAATGATTGAGAGCTCGCCAGCCAAGGAGTTTTCCGACCTCATCGGCGAAACTGAGACCGAAACCACAAACGACGAATCGTACCAGCAACTCGCTTCCCCGCCCCCGGCTGTTCTTGACCTCGCGCCGTTCATGCAATCGTCCCAGATAGACCATTTGCAACCTGAACTGGTGTCTGATATCTCTTTTGACCGCATTCTCTGCGATTCCAGCCACCACTCGTCCGAAACTGCTCCGTACATGTCGGAGTCAGACATGTCGCGGACTCACGAGAAGTCACACCGTAATGACACCGACAATACCACCGAGGAATCCATCTTGGGCTACGACGAGTGCTCGCAGGACAGAAACTCCCTGCTTGGAATCGACATCACGTCCACGCCCTCCAAGGCGCGCAAGACTTTGGAAAACGAACGCCTGGAGGAGCTGTCGTTTCCTGACAAAATACACAAGTTCGAGAAGCTTGCAGGCAAGTCACGCAGAGCCCTACATCTGGGCGACCGTGCAGACAGCAAGCCCGATCTGCATCCTGACGAGACCAGCCTTTTGACTGCAACTGTTAAGCTGCAGAAATTGAGACTTTCGGAGCCAAACATCGAGAAGGATCAAATTCTGCTCAATGCTTTGCAGGAAATGAACGTGAAAAGAAAATCCTCGGACATGGAGCTGCGCCAGTCCAAGAACCTGAGTGTGAAACAACGGTTTGGCATGTTTCTGGACAGCAGATACAAGGAACTATCTGAGTCCGCAGAGTACAAGTACCAGATAATCACACCCCAGAAACTGTACGAACGGTTGACAGGAGGAGAAAACTCCACGTGGGAGTCGCTACCGCTGAAAGAAAAAGAGTCTTACTTCTACGCGTTCAAACGTCATTATGCCCAGCTCTTAGACAACAGTGAGCGTTATGACCACGGCCTGGTGGCTGAAGTGAACCAGGTGTGCTCCCAGTTCGAGGATAGTATATCTAGTGTACAATAATGTGATTAATGCTGATGACTAAACCAAAAACCCGATGAAACACTCGTCCAGAATTCGCTCGTAATTGACCCACCGATGGTACTTATTAAAGAGGAATGTGCCGTCTTTTCCTGCACACTTCATTAAGATCTCTACACCGCCGGGGTGGAAGTCAAGATACGGTGTCAGGTTGTAGATTTTGTGGTTTAGACAGATCCAGTAATCGTTCTGCTGGTTATGTCTACCGAGTTCGTGTTTCGTGACTCGAAGAGGAAACGCACTCGGGTCAATGGGGCCCTTCATGTTTTTGCTCTTTTTCGTTGTTTCCCAGTCCAGCGGTGAATGCCCTGGCTTTAGCCGCACCTTCCGTCGCGAGCTTGCAGACATAATGCTATCCATGGGAGTGATCGTAGGTGTCAATGAAGAGTATACCGGCCCATTGGGGCTCAAAAAGCTGCGCTGCTGGGAAGAAAGACTCTGGACCTGTTGTGAGCGTTGTTTCTTCAGCTGTTCCAGCTTCTCGCTGGCACTCATCTTCTTGTTCAAGTCAGAAGGCGTCATGAAGAGAAAAAATATTTCGGATCTGACACTGCCTTGAATCACGGGAAGACCGAGCTGAGAAGCAGGTCCAGCGAGTCCAGCGTGCACTCGCTCACCGTGGCTGTGCTCAGGATCGGACCACCAATTGTGTAGTTAGGGCTTTTTTTAGCTGGATGACTGAAATCGTCTATTTGCACGGAATCGTGGTCGACGAACCGCAGAGCAGTGCATTCCTCAATGATGATCTTGTTTAGTGAGCTTTTTATTTGCACGTCCACAAGAAGACTTGCTGACTTGTGAATCCTCATCTGCTGCGCAGAGCCTATTATAACACAGCTCGTGATATTTTCAGCATACAAAAACGACTCCGAGTGAACAACAATAAGACATCGATGACAATTCTTTAGGGTGACTGCCCCTGCAGCGGAGTCGACAGGAACGCGTAGGATCGAGCTTGTGATGCCTGAAAAATGGACTTTGCATTCTTTCTTGTTGACAGAGTAATCTGTACCGTTCTGGTTCTGCAATGTGGGGTTTTCAAACGAGGGAACGGACAGAGTCTGTTGTCGATTTACATGCACGCTTTTGGCCGGCTTGTAGCTGAAGACAAACTTCCGCGGGTTCTGGGAGCGCTTCTTATCGTCCAATTTCAAGACCCAGGAATCAATCGTTCGGGTAATCATCTTGAGGTCGTACATAGTGATAGCTCCTGTTTCGTGCGCCTGAGTGATCCAGTGTTTGACGTTCTGAATTTCGCTCTTAACTAGGGTCCAGTTGGAAGTTTCTGTGGCATCATCGATCAGAGCCGTAATCCCTAATAATTAGTATAATTCCTGAGTCTACTTACTCCGATCATCGTCGCTAAATTGGCTCAAAACTTGTGGGGTGGTCATTATTTAATTATTATTTAATTATTATTTAGATCTTTAGTTAGGGCATCTATTGCAATTATTAGATGCGTTTTTCAGATTTAAATATTTTTAGACATTACTCAAGAAAGTGCCTGATTAATGCCGCCTAGCAACGAAAATTTGAAGCGACGTAGACAAACAAATGATCAAAAAGACGACCATCAGGCGCTGGACAGCCAGGTCAATGAGTACCTAACGAATATACACTATGTTGACGACGTTCAGACTGAAGTTCGCATACCGAGTTTCGGTGTCGACCTGGCAACGCTCAACAATGACGACTTTCACATCGATCCGTCAATTGCAAACGAGGACGCCAAACAGCAGGCACAAGAGAGCATCAAAGCAGCAGCTGCTGCGGTGGTGGCCTACCAAGAAAACCACAGAGCCATTGAGAGGAAACATAACGATAAGAAAAAACTTTCCAGCGATAATGCTCCGTTTCGCCTAATCGAAGTTCCTGAAAACGTGGACCCCAAAAAGATGTGTCGTTTTTGTGGAAAAACTTTTGCCCATCCCGGATCTCTGGGCCGGCATTTAGATAATCGCAAAGGGTCCCCGATGCACCCTGCCGATCAAATCGAGCAGATAAGGTCCAACGTGGCTAGAAGAGGCAATCCGGAAGAGGTTCGTGCACGCCGTGCAGAACGTGCGCGCCTATATAACAGAAGAGATTACGTTAAGCTGCGTAACCGGGAGCGAAGAAGAACCCAGAGCAAAGTTTATCGAGTGCGGGAGAACGCTCAATTACAGTTCTACAAGAACGTAAATACCCCAGTTCTGGCGGCACACCCGTCCTTTCCCAGGATGGTTCTTTTTTTCCTGCCTCCCTCGGCATGGCCCCATGATCCTCCTACATTTCAGACCCACGAGACTTTGTCTCGTCGCTTGGATTCGCATCCAGAATTGCATTTGAAACTCCCATTTCTCTCGTTCAATGTGGGGATCGATGCATACAAAGAAAAACTGAAGACTGCATACGAAAATTGGATGACACTGTCCAACGAGGCAAAGAAAGAGATGTGGATCCGAGAGCAGCGGCTTTGCGCACAAGATGCACTCGGGACTCTAAGTCTGTTTGATTTTGCAGTCAAGGATTTATGGGCTCAAAAGCTGACCAACGACAAAAAACAAGAATTGATGCAGTCCACCAAGGGTGAGACCGTTGATTCTAATAATTACGATGATACCTCTGATTCAGACTCTGAGACTGATGTCAAAAACGTTCTTTATTCTGGAGACTACGCTGCTGTAGCTGCTGCTGCTGCTGCCGCCGGGAGCACCCCTCGTCATGAAGATTCTGGGCATACCCCATAATCGCCTATTATGTACATTTATCTGTAACATTTCGCATTTATATTTTTCAGGCGGTGTTATTTTAGATTCTCCTGAGGCTATTTTAATTTGATTTATTCTTTGGGGAACATATTACGCTGGTATGCCTGGACTTTTGGAGCTTCCTCAGGCTTTCCATTCGAGACCCGTGAAGACAAAGATTCAGCTCTCGTATGAAGATACGGATGTTGTTGAATTTGTCAAATTGAACAGGAGCTTGTACCAGCTTTTATATGGTGAGTTGATAGACGACGAGGTAAAACTGGTGTCGTTGCAACTGCTTGGGACCGCCAAGTTCAGTGAGAGCAGAATATACAAAGCTCTCATAGATGAAAATTTGGCTGAAGATGTGGTGGAATTGCATAGTCTCAAGATATCGACCGCTTATGGAGCCGACTTCACTCTCGATAAGTGCATTATCACCCCAATTTCTCGATTGTTGCCATTGACATCTGTGATGATTAGTTTTCCAGAAGAGGTCTATAATTTGCTGCAAAACAAGCCAAAGGAGCGTCTAATGGAGATTATGGCACAAGAAACAGGCGACAATCTGGATAAAATAATTGTTCACAGCAAGGATGAGTTCAACGCTCTTCATGGGAAAGTGATCCATTGTGATCCTTGTGATCAGGGCTATGTTAATCTGAGCACAAACATTGTGATTGTCAAAGACAGGAATCACCAGGAACACGAAAACACAGAACGGGGAACCAACAAGACTAGCCCGATCGATATCGACGGACTTTCTCTGTCTGACTACGGCCTGCAGTCTTTTGGGATTGAAACGAACACGCTGTTTGAAAGTCAGCAGTCTGTACCCCTTGAATTGGAAACTGCACCACTTGGAAAAGACATGCTTTTCCAATATACCCAGATTTTGGACTTGGGTCCTGAACTTGACCACGACGACGATCAGCTTTTTGCGTGTGTATGCTCGTACCAGTTGCAGCATTTGAACTGTTTCAATGGAGACCTTGTTGAAATCAATTTGCTCAAATGTGATTGTGGTAGTGGCTTGCTATGTGCATGCGAAACACGGTCCGAAAGAAAGCTCTATGTCAGAGTATTTTCATTTGTGGACCCCAACGAGTACCAACAGGATAAGATTTATTTTTCACCATTATTTTTGAACAGTGTGGGAAACCCAGGCAAGGTTGTCGTGAAAAGGATCAATCTGGAGCAGTATGGAGTGTATCCATCAAGTAAGTTCAACAGCTTTGTGCCTGTTGCAAAGGAAATTGTGATTGCTAGGGTTGGTTCTCCAGTCACCCTGGACAGGACACTGCAGCATCTTTTTCTCTCAAATTTGAAGTCACATTTTGAGTCACGCCACAGGATCATTGTGAAGGACCAGTTTATTCCCATTCCTATCGACACGGTTCTTGCAAGGTCTCTTTTTAGCACCTATGAAGCGTCAGGTGAAGATCTCTATCCAACCATCATTCCACAAGGTATTCCCAATGAAATTGCATGGTTCAAAATTACAGGGGGGTCAGCAGGGGAAAACGACGAGGAACTGGTGACGGGCAAGCAATATATAATTGATTCATCAAAAACTCGCATGATACAGACAGGCGTGACTTCTGACAACATTACATTTGAAAAAGGTATCAGCTATCCCCAGATTATGGATTATCTTGGACTTCCGCACTCTTTTAGCTACCCTTGCGTTCTTCAGTCCAGCACCCTGACTTTTCCATTTGCCAACCAGTTACGCAAAATAATAAGAACCTCTGTGCGCACCAAGTTGCTAGGCTCTTTGGGTTCGAGAATGAAGACAACGGTTTTACTTTCAAGTATGGTTAGGTGTGTTGGAAAAGCTACCCTGGTCAGACGAATAGCTTCAGAGAATGGCCTACATCTGTTGGAGCTGGATGGCTACGATCTCCTGCACCCATCATCAACTACAAAAACTATAGGTACGATCAGAGGTAAAGCAGATCGCGTTGTGGAAAATTGTGGGTCAGTGATTATGTTTATCAGACACATTGAGGCTCTGGCCCGGAAGCCAGATCCCAACCTACAACAGAAAGACACGCTGTCTTTGAGACTGGTGGAGCTTATTGAAGAATACACTTCCAAGGGTGTGATTTTCATTGCGTCTACGAACGATGTTGATCTGATCTCAGAATCTTTGCGTTCAAAGCTAAAGTTTGAAATTAATCTGAATGTTCCAACGGAGCCAGAGCGTAGGCTCATTTTGCAGGATCTGCTTGCAGAAAAAAATACTAAAGAAGGGTACAAGGTGGTTCTGAGTCAAGACGTTTCCCTGGATACGCTTGCATTACAGAGTGCTGGTTTGACGGCCAACGATTTGGTTTCGATTGTTGATAACACTCAAAACCTTGCAATTGACCGAATGGAAGAGATGAGTGAAGAGCACGATATGGACTGGAATCAGATATTGGCTTTCAACGGAGGACAGGTTAAACTGACTCCCCAGGATTTTGAAAAATCTATTAACACTGCCAGAAGTAAGTTCAGTGATCTGATCGGAGCGCCTCGAATTCCTGATGTGAAGTGGGAGGATGTCGGTGGTCTTGATTTAGTCAAGGATGAAATTCTTGACACCATCGAGATGCCACTGAAACATCCTGAGCTCTTCAGCAAAGGAATGAAGAAAAGAAGTGGAATATTGTTCTATGGTCCTCCTGGTACAGGAAAGACGTTGCTAGCCAAAGCAATTGCTACCAATTTTGCTCTCAATTTCTTCTCTGTTAAGGGCCCCGAGCTTTTGAATATGTACATTGGAGAGTCCGAAGCCAATGTTCGGAGAGTTTTCCAGAAGGCACGTGATGCCAAGCCGTGTGTGATCTTCTTTGACGAGTTGGACTCGGTGGCTCCAAAGAGAGGCAACCAAGGTGATTCTGGAGGAGTAATGGACCGTATTGTTTCTCAGCTATTGGCAGAGCTAGACGGAATGAGTGGTGCCGAAGGTGGTGATGGTGTGTTCGTTGTCGGAGCCACCAACCGTCCTGACCTTCTTGATGAGGCTCTTTTGAGACCAGGACGATTCGACAAAATGCTCTACCTAGGAATATCAGACACGCACGAAAAACAGGCCAAGATTATCCAGGCATTAACGAGAAAGTTTCAGCTTGGTCCTCAAGTTGACCTCCAAAAAGTTGCTGAGACGTGTCCTTTCACATATACGGGAGCCGATTTCTATGCGTTGTGCTCTGATGCGATGTTGAATGCCATGACACGCACTGCAGAACTTGTAGAGACAAAAATCGCAGACTTCAACAAGGACCTTGCAATCGGGGACAGAATAACAACCAGATACTGGTTTGACAATGTTGCAAAGCCGGATGATATCATGGTACAAGTTCAGGCAGAAGATTTCGACAAAGCCCGGAATGAACTGATTCCTTCAGTCTCGGCTGAAGAGTTACAGCATTATCTTGCAGTTCGTGAGAATTTTGAAGGAGGAAAAGTT
The DNA here is from genome assembly GCA_030564965.1 of Ogataea nakhonphanomensis. Lineage (NCBI taxonomy): Eukaryota > Fungi > Ascomycota > Pichiomycetes > Pichiales > Pichiaceae > Ogataea > Ogataea nakhonphanomensis. The sequence continues at coordinate 11,772 of JAJMAN010000009.1, forward strand.
CAGGAGAACGGCCACCACGATGAGATAATCATTTCTTAGACGTTTAGTTCTTATATATGGTGATGGACTTGATATGTGCGTTTTGAGCAGAATCCCAGCTTTTATCGTCAAGCTCGATTTGTAGATTAGACCATCTCAGCCAAATGTTAATCCCTGATCTCAAACCTCCCCCTTTCTCCACAGGTTCGCCAAATAGGCTCACCAAATCCTTTCCTGTTGCAGATGGAGAAATCTTATAGGGCAATGGGTGTTTACAGGATGAATATGATTTAGTTTTCAGATAGAAGTCGATACTGTCGAGACGATGATTCTCAAAAACCAGACTTACGCCATCGTCTACGAATTTGTAAATTTCGCATCCTTTCAACTTGATGAGTTTGGAATTATCTAGACTTAAACCCAGGTCTTCAAGACTGATTTCGTCCAAGGTGAGGCCCAAAATATTAATCCATTGGTCTGACATGCCCCAGACCAAGTAGTGCAATTTCTAAAAGAGTGGACGAAAAAACATTTAATTCATTTTATTCACCATGGAGAATCCTTTAATTTCGACGTTCGGTGAACGCCTAGAGTCATTTCCGAGCTCTTCCTTTGACTACACAAAGCTAAGACACAGAGTTTCCAACAGATTGGCAAAATTGCGTCGCTCACTAAAGATTCAAACCAAAGACACGAAGAATTACAAGTCTAAGCAAAGAATTTCGTCCATCAGTGTAGAAAACTATGAAATGGACACCAGATACGGCGATGTCTTGCTATACTTAATTGAGAGAAATTTGCTCTTTGTGGAAGAAATCACGTTTGGGCAGTCAGAATATTCAAGAAGTACGAAAATCCAGAGCATCTCGAAGCTGAAGAAGGCATTACGGTACGCCAAGCAGCTGCTCACCTTGGTTGAAAACGAAAAAGATCAACTTAAAATCTTGGCCGTGTATGTCCTTGCTGCTTACATTGAGGGACAACTTGCCTTCAATCGGTCGAAATGGTCGGACGCTGCGTATGCGTTTTCTGTGGCCAGATGCTCATTGCAATTCTTTGCCCAATCTGGAAACTCTGATATTTACACCCAGGTAATTGAAGGTTACATTGACTCAGGGCTCAAAGTGTGTGCTTTAAAACTGGAAAACGACAGAAACCCAGACCTTTTGCAAATATCCAAGCAATATGCCACCAAGAACACCATTACGTATCTCAACAAAGCCATTGATATTGTACAGTCTGAAGATGCAGATCTGATGAAGCCGCTTTCCAAAACAACTCTGGTGGATTCAGTTTCGTGGTTTGATTTTACTGCGTCTGTCAAGGACCTGGATCTGGCAAGAGCCATCACGAAAGCACTTGCTGAAGAAAAACACGTGCAGGAGTCTGATCCGACCTCGTTCGATAAATCGTTTTTGCTCTGGACCGATGCCTCAATCTCTCACAAGGCGTCTTTGAAAGGTGGAATTGACTCCTTTGACGAGGATAACCAGGACAAACATGTGATCATGACATACATTGATTATCACCAACTTCTTTTAAGAGTGAGAAGAAATATTTCTCTTCTTAAGAAAGTCGAGGCAAACCTCGCCAAAAAGAAGAATGTCTCAAAATCATCTTTGCTGGAAAATGCCAGGGAGTCACTCAAACTGTATGATGACATTATCTCGTCTTTTAAAGAGCTGACTGAGCTTTCTGGAGTGGCACACAACGAGACTCTTTACTCTTCTTTGAGTAGCCTGCAAAAGTTCTACATTGCCCTCAAGACTTACAAGCTGGCTAAGACATATCTGAAAGTGAACAGATACAATGAGTCTCTAGCCCTCTTGAGCAAGACCAGCGAGGTGATGAGCGAAGTGCAACCTTTGGAGGAGCAGTTCGAAGGAGGAATTCCAACTAACTCTCAGATCGAAGAATTCAGGTCAGAGACCAATTCGCTGCTCACCAAAGTCCACGTTTTGGCCGTTTATTCTTCAAATAAGAACAAGGATGCAGAGAAGTGCGATTACCTCATTGAGGACGTGGACAGATTCCCCGAGCTCTCCAATAAGGACCTGCTCTCCAAAGTTGCTGACCTGAACGCCCGGGTTAAAGCAGTTGGAGTGAAGCCGGTTCTTTTTGATATTGCATTCAACTACATTGACTACGATGCTGACATGTCACAGGCGTCCTTGAGCAGCTCTAAATCTCAGAAGAAACAGGGTTTCTTTGGTTTGTTCGGACGCTAAATATATAATTATATGGCTGTGCTGCTACCCCAGTGAGGAATAAAATAGACGAAAATAATAAGAGAACAAATAAAATACCCTCATGCAGTCCTTGTCCTCAATAAGCCATGACAGTAGCAATTCGTGCTATATCTGTCTGTCAGGAAGTGATGAGCTGGCTCCATTTTGCGATCTTAAAGAGTCCAGAGACTGGGTCAAACCGTGCAAATGTTCGCTTGTGGCACATCGCAAGTGCTTTTTGTCGTGGGTATCGAGTCTGGATCTTCAAAAGCGCAAAGAGAGAACGCTTACGGATGAAACAAGTAATAATTCAAGGTCGGGAGCGCTGATGTTTAACTACAATATACAAAGTCTAATGTTTGGTTTGCCTCTAATCAATAAGTCGGAGATAATCACTGTTTTCATTGATTGTCCCCAATGCAAACGTCAGCTGTGTTTCCAGACTCCGAACTCGCGAATCCTCAATATCAAGCAGACCATCGATACCGGTCTGTCAAACATAATGCGAGTGGGCATCTCGTCGACGGTGATTTCGTCTACGGTTGCGTCTGTCAGTATGGGATTTCTGGTCACTCTTAGCGCCACGGGCGTTCGTCTGATGCAGATGGTGATGCCACAAAGTGTGCAGGTATCGTTATTTGATGTGAACCAATCGTCTGCACGCACGCTGGTGTCTGCTTTAGAAAACGACTTGATACCTATCCCCAAATTCTTGACTATAACAGCCTCAATACCCTTATATTTGGTTTACATGCGAGGTAACATTGTTGGATGGGCACCGTTGAATCTTCTAGGTCGGATTTTTCCATTTTTAGTGTTCCGAGATTACCAGGACTTGAATAATAATCCAGCCAAGAAATTCCTGCTGATGACTTTACCGTTGCAGTACGTTTACAGAGCGTTATACAGTCTGACACTCAACAGAATTTACTACAAATGGTGCAAGAGAGTTCAGCCATGTTTCATCGCAGATCGGCTTTCTCTTGAGGAACTGGAGAGAATAGATGAGGAAAACCGTGAGGAATATGAGTATCTAGAGACATCCAAGCCAGTTGGCTTAACGAAGACACGAAGAGGATTATCAGGTCTTCTTGACAAACTGTTCAAGATGTTGTGCTCTGGATCCAATTCGATACTGAGAAATATACGCCTTTCTCGTCTCAGACGAGAATTGGTGAACTGTTTCAAATTTGACTACTCAAAAGTGTTTCAAAGTTCACACTTCTATCTCTTCATGGCTTCCACCCTTTCCTGGCCATTTGTTGGAGAGCTTGTGAGCCGCCATTTGATTGCAAAGATTCCCAACATCAATTTGTTCCTGAACAAGTATATCAATACGCCAGACGAAGGTGAGTTCCTCAGAAACCTGGTCGGATGTGTGGTAGTGGTTGTTTTTAAAGATCTGATGAATCTCTACTTCAACTACAAAAAATACAAGCAGCTCAGGGATGTGGATGTGGTGAGCGGACTGAATGACGACTTTATGCAATATCTCAGCGACAAATACAACCAGGGGCAGCCAGTGAACTAATAATATAAGAACATAATCATGACCCGAATTACCATATATTGAAAGTAATTTACACTCTTTTTCTTCTTCCAACGTGAGCTTGGAAACCAGTCTTGATAGAGGAAACAGATTTTGTCGAACCGCAGGCACGACACACAATAAAATGCAGTCTGTTGGTGCTCTCTCTCTTAAGCTCTGTGTTCATGGACTTACAAGTCTTGCAGATGACATATTCCTGGATGTATCTTCTGAGCACACTCTCTATGTTCTTAGCTTGGAATCTTCCTTTGATGATCAGTCTCTTTTCACCATCGATAGATCCAGAAGTACCCAACTCAGCAAATAGATATTGGATAAGGTGTTCTGGGTTTCTCTGAAGAACAGAGGCGATAGTTTGCACATTGGCAAACATGGTTTTCTTATTACCTTCTCTGGCCACCTCTGGTGGTGGAATTTTAAGTTTAGTCTGTTGTCCTCCTGCCAGCTCTGGGTTCTTTTCCTTCAAAATGCTGAAAAATCTTGAGAGAAGATTCTCATACGCCAAAACCGTATTGCTAAATGCATCCTGTGATTGTGATTGCTGTAGTTGTTCAGTAGAAGCAGCGAGTTTATCTTCCGCATTGATACCCGCCTTCTCGAGCTGTCTATCGAACTCATCCTCTTCCGCGGTCTTTGTACTCTTCTTCTTTTTCTTCTTGAGTTTCAGACCCTCTAGTCCGTCAGCAAGCTCATCAACAGTTTCTGGGGTATCAGTTTCCTTTGTCTTCTTCTTTTTCTTTTTCAGAGTGGAAAACATTTCATCCAAATTATAGTCTACAGGCACCGCACCCTCCTCGGCATCGGTCTTGCTTTTAACCTTCTTCTTTTTCTTCAATGTGGGATCAAATCCAAGATCTTCTGACATACTGCGCTATATTCGTGATTTATCGTTACAAAATTTTTCAACATTACTCTCACTCAACTACAACGGCCGGGTAACACAACATGGTAGCAGGTAACACGGTTTAATTAATTTAATCACAGCTGCTTTGCTTCAAGCTTCTGGCGCACCTTCTCCACCTCACGCGACTCATCTGTGGCCTTTTCAATTTCCGTTCCCTCGCGATACTCAACTTTTTCGGTTTCTTGGTCGTCATCTAGCTGAATATCGAACTTTTCCAGGAAGTAAGCTTCCACCTCGGCTTTATTGTTCTTTTCAGCCTCAAATATGGAATCATGCTCAAAATTGTTCTTCAGGAATGGATCTGCTCCAAACTCGCAGAGCACTTTTATCGTTTCTATGTGTCCATTGTATGCTGCCCAGTGAAGTGCTGTATTTCCAGATTCATTTTGCTTATTAACCAACATTTTGGCGTCATCGTGAGAAACCAAGCTCAACAGATATTCACACACTTGATGATGACCGTTGGCAGCGGCCATATGCACCGGAGTTGCTAGTGTGTACTCGTCTTTAATGCTCAATAGCGTTTTTGGATCTACATGCTTTTCAAAAATTTCTTTCACAGACTCCAGATCACCAGATCTGGCCTCGTATATGATGTCGTCCATATCTTCTTGTGTCAGAGTGTCTTGTAGACTGGCCATAGTGCTAATAGAGTTATATCTAAATTTTTTATAAATTTTTTCTAAATTTGATTTTCAGTCAAAAAATTACTTGAATGGCAAATATCAGGTATGATCAACCCTCAGGCTGATAACAAAGATCGAGCCAATGAGACTCCAATTGCAGGAGGTAAGCATCAAGCTGTAGATCTGGAAACTGTCAAACGAAATCTTCAAGGATATAGCCCTGATCCTAATTATGTGCGGAAGAGAACATCCAAACTTGGTAAGCTATTTGATAGGATATCTGATTTTATAATCATACAAAATACCGATAATTGCATTGAGGAGCTCTATGATAAGCTAGAAATAGAAACTGTTGGAGATGACAGTCTCAAAAAACGCCAAAAGGTGATTGATCGACTTTTGATGTACTTGCTCGAGATTCACAAACTTGTGCCTAGAAAAAATGACACAGACATTATCGCCATTCCTCTGTACGACATGAAAATAGTGAGCAAGTTGGTGAACTTAATCGTTGTTGAAGGCGTTTATTCCTGTTCACCTTCTGGAATTGGGCTACCGTTAAACAAACGGAGACTGAAGAATTTCAAGACTCCGGTTAGACTTACTAAAATACCTTATCCAAAAGGCCGAGAGATTCTAATCAACATTGTCAAGACATTCACAGAAATATACAAGGGTGACAGCGATCTGAAGAATTTGATATTAGTAGGTACTGGATATACGGACGCCCTGATTAGCAGCATTCTTTTGGCCAACGAAGACTCCAAATACCAACCAACATTTGAATTTCTAGAGTCTTTATCGTCTACCTTTGAATTGTTTTCTCTCTACAGCGTGACCGTTTCTCAAAATCTCGAACCTTGGTTCAAAAGTTTTGTCATGAAGAGGCTGACAGACCTAGTTGTTGAAAGACCACACAATGGTGTCCAGTCTCTCATAGAAGTAATCTTGGGACTTCGAGAGCAAGAGGACGTAGACATCACCAAAATTGACCAAGTTTTAAGAGTTTTGTTATCAGGCAAGCCTAAAGGACTGGGTCGCACGGACTATCTTCAACTTATTGGTGAGCAGTTATATCGAATCCTGGTTTTCGTCAACAGGCCAATACTCGTGTCTATTGTTACACAGCTGTTGGAACAACTTTACGCTAAAAATCCAATGATTGTCAGAGATTTTGTTTTCAAAAAGATTTGGTTTATCTTCAATCCAGACTTGCGGGATAACAAAATCGAAGACGATAAAATCGTTTTGTCCACTGAGGTTGAGTTAAATGATGCTTTTAATGTGCTATTGTCAATTAGCAGAACTTCAGGCAATGAGGAGTTTGTAAGAGTTTTGTTTGAGCCTATAGCAGTTGCTTTTTGGTCATATTTTCTATACCAAAAGAAACATTCCAAAGAAACGGGTCTGATCAAAAAAGTACTGGTCACCATTTTGGCGAGACCCGATACAGACTACACTATTTTGAATGGTTTGGTGGATAATCTTCTGGTTGATTCAGGGAAAACTTGGGAATATGATTCAGGTGAAAATGGTCTAACTTATATCAAAGAGAAATTAGGGGTCAGTCAAAAAGGTGATATTTTGGATGACATGGAGAATTCGACCGATGCATTTTACGAAGTGATGAAAAGCGTAATTGACTTAGATGAGACCCAGGTACAGTACGTGTTTTTGAAGTGTTTGAAGTTATGGTTGAATGCTCACGATCGTTATCTGATTACAGACGATGAAAACCCCTTTGTCGGTCTGATTAACCTAAAAGCTATTGAGATGCTTTCTGACAAATTTAGACCCAATTTGCTGAGCTCAGTAGACAGCACGCTAGAATTCATTTACTCTGTTCTTAGGTCGGAGACGAGCGTTAAAAAAGAAACTTTGGAAATCATCCAGGAAGACTCAGACGACGAGGAATTGGCAGAAAATGACAATATCAAAGTTGTGATAGAGATTCTCTTGACGATCATAGCTGATTGTGATCTATCTAGAAAGTCGATTGAACTGCTCAGAGACATCAAGGTAATACTTGATTCAATCGACCGTGAGGTCAGTGGACGAATCGACGCAATAATTGCCGCTACTAGCACCAAAAGCGCAGAATCAAATTCTATAGTAGAGCTTCAGTTGAAGGAACGAGAAACAGTACTCAGGAGCTTGGCCGACAACTCACCACCCATTCGGGTTTTTGGTCTAAAAAAGCTTAGAACGCTAATTCAAGATAAAAATCCGACTGTTTCTGTTGAGTTTGCTTTCAACCAGCATATGTTGCAACTCAAAGACCCAGAACCATTTGTTTATTTAAACTCCATCAGAGGACTAGAAGAGCTTTTGGCTTACAACCCCCGGATGCTTAAGTCTTATTTGAATATCTACTCAGACAATAAGAAGCAGATCGATGAGAGACTCAGAGTAGGCGAGGTTCTCATTCGGTACATAGCCAGCACCAGGGTACCACAAAACCTGGAACCCATCATATCTACAGCATTATCCATTACCCGCAACAACAACATGAACGATATCAAAATGAGAATGTCAGCCATGTCACTCTTGGGATCTTTGTGTCACCATTGTCCTCTTTTAGTTTCAAAAGAGCTTGATGATATTATGGATTGCATTTTTGGAGTCCTGCAACTTGAAACACAAAAAGAAGAGGCAGTCATGAGACGGTCGGCCGTTGTTTTAGTGAGTGATATCATTTCTACAGAAGATGGCCTCCGAAAGATTGGCACTTATGGGCCGAAACTTGACACTATCCTAAAATACATTTGTGAGACAGACAACGACCTTCTGGTGAGAGAACAAGCAATCTCTACGTTGAATCTCATTGATGATCAGTTTTCAAAGACTTTTGGCGACTCCATCATTAAGCATTGATTGTACATATATCAGTAAACAGAGCAAAAACATCATTTTCAAGCTTCCACCTCCTCTAAAAGGCTGAACTGATTCACAGGTATCGATTCCTTTGGCGCTTCTTCTTCGTCCATATCCTCCCAATCACTTTCATCATCTAGATTGTTTTGTTCTTGAGGGTTCTCTTTCTTGCTAAACAAAAGATTTCTATTCACGGCGTCTTTTGCATCTTTATTAATGGAATCCCAATTGGCTTTTCTAGTTGACTGAACTTCTTTGGCTCGATTTATGCTGGCTTCAATCTTGGATCCTAAGCGGCCATCAATAATCATAGCCTTTTTGCGCTTGGTCTTGACAGCTTTTGAAATAGCATTAGATTTGGCCTTCGAGCTCTTGGAAGATTTCTTTTCCATTTTGAGACGGAGCAGATCTTCGTTTTTCGAGGCAGAGGCGCGGATCATAGGACCAATAGTGTCTGTTTTTTCCAGTCTAGGAACCTTTTCAAGATCCTTGACTTCTCCTGTAACCTCGTCAAGCTCGCCTCTGCGGGCAGCCCGTGAACGCTTTGAAACCTTTTTAGCCATTTTTACTTAGATCAAATTATAATTTTTTAAGAATTTTTTAACGTCTCTAAACTATAATAAGGTCGATAGACGCGTCGTCACCTCATCCATCTAAAATTTGAAGACGTGAGTCTTGTTGTAGCCTAGCTCTCCAAGAGCACCGGTGACTTCACCTTGGTCACTTGGAGAAACCTTGTTACCAGAAATGGCATTGTAAAGAGGAGGAGGACCACAAACGAAAACATGGGTTTCATCAGAAGGTCCAGAAAGTTCCTGGGAAAGGACACTTTTGGTAATGAAACCTTCAGTAATCTTTGGATCGGCAGTGTCAGACTTCTTATCAACAAAGTAAGTCAATTTAAATTGCTGCGGATATTGTTTTGCCAAAGCATCTAATTCTGGCTTAAGAAGAATGTCATCCGGGGTCTTGGAGCCGTACAACATCTTAATCTTGGTCTTGTCTTTGTCATTCTTCAAGATCTCATGGACCAATTGGTACAAAGGAGTGATACCAGTTCCTCCACCAAGAAGATAGATCTCTTTGTAGGAGTTAGGCTCCCATTTCCATTTAACAATAGGACCTTTGAAAGACAAAGTGTCTTCAGGTTTCAAACCAAAGACATGAGTGGACATCTTACCACCTTCGTAATGTTTGATCAAGAGATCAATTGTACCTTGCTGGTCAATGTCGCTGATCGGAGTGTATGGTCTAATGACATTGCTACCTTTCGGAGTGACGAATTTGGTCAGAACACAAGAAGCAGTGATCAAGCCCGACTTCGCGTCGGAATCAGGTAACTCAAATGTCAGTAGCTTGGTGTCGTGGGACACTTGCTTGACCTCCTTGAGCTTCAGATCGATCCATCCGTCGCCGCCCTTGAAAGCAACCGGAGCTTCGCAAGCAAGGTGGTTCATTGAGTGGAACCAGTAGGCGGCACCGGCAGCAGATGCAGCAGCCAAAGGAATGAAATGTTTTGCTCTCAAGCGAGCAAGGTGGGGCAACACGAATGACATTGTATGAGATTCAGCGAGTTCGAAAGAAACTAACAAACAATAACGGAGGAGAAATTTTGGCTACACTTGCTTACTTAACGGAAAAGCCATGATTGGTGGGGAATTCGGAATTGAGTGCAGCCATGTAATAATTAGGGGTCCTATTTTCAGGAACTTGTCTTGATGTGCACGAGCGACTTGTTTCTGGAGCTTCCGCTCTCTTCCGTTCTCATTCGCCACTACGACGGCAAACATGCTCACGTTATGTGTGGCTGTGGATTTCTCCTCAGTGCGTCGATCGACCTGAAAAATAAGAATCAGACTACATATTTTTAGCGCAAATCAGTCTCTGCTGATTGCTCTATATCCATCATGTTCAAGACACTCAAGTCCAAGAACGAGTTACTCTACCATACCAAAAGGATAATCCCTCCTCTATTGTCCTCGTTTCACAAAGGTCAATGCGGTCGTATAGTGGTGATCGGGGGCTGTGAAGACTACACCGGTGCACCCTTTTTTGCGGCACACGCCGCTGCCCTTTTAGGCTGTGATTTGTCGCACGTTATCTGTGAATCATCAGCGGGCACGGTGATCAAGTCCTATTCGCCCGATCTGATGGTGCATCCTTATCTAAGAGACAAATCAAAACTGGAAGAGTTCCTTAGGATACATTCAAAGTCCCCGAGTGCAGAGATTACCACGCAATACATCGAATCAGAGGTCATGCCCAAGGTCAATTCCATTCTGGACCGCATTCATGTCGTGGTTCTTGGCCCTGGGTTTGGTCGTGACCCAGTAATGGTCGAGACTTTGAAGCTGATCATCAATGAGGTGCGGAAAAGGGACTTACCTTTGATTTTAGATGCAGACAGTCTCTACGTGGTTTCCCAGGAGCCTGAAATCATTCGCGGGTACCAAAGAGCTGTGATAACCCCGAACCCGGTCGAATTCAAGCGACTCGCAGACTCGCTGAACGTTAAAGAACAGGATGAGAAGTTGGAAGCCAAGGCAGTTTCCAAGGCACTGAACGTCACGATCTTGAGAAAAGGTGAAGTTGACCTCATCGTGGACGGAGATCAGATGATTATTTCAGAAGAGGATGGAGGACCAAGACGTGTCGGTGGCCAAGGAGACTCACTTGCCGGGATGCTGGCAACTATGATGGCCTGGGGAACGTATGCTTACCGGAATCAGCTTTGGGAGGAAGCCAAGGAGGAGCCAGTTTTGAGCGAAACAGAAGTCAGGATGTTGGCCTGTTTCGGTGCCAGCATTATCACCAAACACTGTTCGAAGCTTGCATTTGAAAAGCATTATCGCTCCATGCAAACTTCTGATATGCACCGCAACATTGGACGCTCATTTCTGGAAAAATTCGGTAAGAAGGAATGATAAGTAAGGGTAGCGAGAATTCATTTAATATACATCACCATGCGTTGTTTGTTTTTCTGTGCCTAAGCCCCAAAAATCTGGCAAGATCATCATATAGGCCATCGAGGGTCTCTTTGGTGTAATCCGATGCGGCAGGTTTAAATTCAGTGGCACTTGTATCGAGCGACTTGATCTTACCTTCCATTAGAGCACGTAATTGAGCTTCTTCTTCCATTGTTGGGGGTAGAAGCTCGTAAAAGTGACACAGACTGAGCAAGCTGTCGTCTGAGAGCTCACGAAATTCTTTCAGTGTTTGCGGATAAAGAGCGTCTGAAGGCTCGTCTCCGTCTGAATTCAAAATAGGAGCCAATCGATCATCATCTTGTGTCAGACCCGAATTGATGGTTCTTCTGAGGGACCTTTGCTCCAGGATATTCAATTGACCCTGTAGTTCACCAACAAGCTGAATGATGTCATCGTTCGTCGCAAATTCGGAAGTATCTATCGAATCCTGTTTGAAGGCGCTACCTTCGGGACCTACACTTGGGAATTCAATAGCATTGAGCTCCTTATCAGTCTGCTTCACTTGGAATCTTAGTAGCTGCTCGCCAGTGCGGCTAATAATCTTGCTCTGTTTTCCAACGAGCTCCTTCAGCTGTTCAACTTCCTTTTTTAATTCTTCCAACGACATATCGTGAAAGCAATTATATGGCGATTTCAGAAATAAACTAAATAATTTTGGGCCCATGCAATTTAATTAAAACTCAAGGATTCGGAAGGTTTCTTGTCAAATTCTATTTTTTGCATTAATCATGTCGAAGTTGCTGAATCTCGATTACCAACTGGCTTATTACAGAGCATACCATTTTCATCCCAAGAATGTGCTGATCCATATGTATTGTATCCCGTTAATTTTCTACACCGCAGTGATCATGGCGGGGGCTGTGAGCTTTGGTTCTGTCAATCTTGCAGTCCTGGGCATGAGTGTGTACGGCTTCTACTACCTATTATTGGATTTTAGGATGGGTGTCATTTCCGGACTATTTGTCGTCCTTGCGGCAGCATTGTCGTTGTACCTGCACTCGAAGTACCCAAGCTCCCAAGTGAATACCTATGCGCTAATTGTCCATGTCTCAGGATGGATTGCCCAGTTTTTTGGCCATGGATATTACGAGAAAAGAGCTCCTGCTGTTCTTGATAACCTCATACAGCCGCTCGTTCTAGCACCATATTTTGTCCTTTGGGAAATTGCTTTCGACTGGGGCTACGGCAAGGATATCAAAAAGAATATGGATAGACAGGCCAAACTGCTTCGTAAATGAGTTACTATGGATTCTTATGGGGGGTTAAAGGGTGGTGGAGCTATCAAAGCCGGATTCTGAACTCTAGTACTTTGTAGAAGAATGGCTTGCTTTTATTTCCCCCCCTTCTACCTGAGTCGGTTCAAAATACACTACCGAAAAATATTTGATTTTTAAACCGTAAGTGCATGTTTTCTAATCATTACAGAGTTGAAGGAAAACTCATCGTGATCACAGGTGGATCGCAGGGACTCGGGTTTGCTCTGGCAAAGAATCTGTACGCAAAAGGAGCGAATGTGGTGATAATTTCGCGTACAAAATCAAAACTGATCGCATGTGTGGAGGAGCTACAAACTCTGTCCTCAAACGATGGCCAATTCGCTGATTATGTTGCTGCGGACCTTTCCAAGTATGAAGAATGCGAAAAGGTGCGCGAATACTTTGTTGACAAAAAATTGCTGCCTGATGACCTGATATGTTGTGCTGGAGTTGCATATCCTCAAAAGTTCACCAAGATGCCGATCTCTAAAATCGATGAGGGTATCGATATCAACTATAAGACTGCAGCTTACTTTGTCCATGCAATGTTGCCATTGATTACCGAAAAACAGAGAGAACAACATTTAGTTCTCTGTTCCTCTGTGATCGCTTGTTACGCTTTTTACGGCTACTCTCAGTACGCACCGATGAAAGCAGCCATAAAGGCTTTCGGAGACTGCATGAGACATGAATTACTGCCATATGGAGTCAAGGTCCACACTGTTTTCCCTGGAAATTTCGAGTCTGAAGGATATGCGCAGGAAATGCTCACCAAGCCCGCTTTAACAATTGAAATAGAAGGTATGTCCCCTGCAATCCCGGCCGACAAATGCGCTGAAATAGTGGTGAGAGCTCTTCAAGGTGGCAGCCTTTACATTTTTACGGATTTTATCGGCTGGGTGCTGGGCTCCTTCAGTTTGGGTATGAATCCAAGAGAATGGTGGTTGGCGCAAATCTTCATCAGTTTCATCGGATCTCTGGTCGGACGTTTAGTGGACTTATACCATGAGTATTTAATTCGCAAAGATTCAGAGAAGGATGCTAAACAGAAATGATAATGTCACGGCCATATATTATTTAGTCTTTGTTGTTTATAAACCTGTCTATTTTCTTGGTCACAGACTCTCCAACTCCAGAAAAGTCCAACGAGTATAGATAATTCACAGTTTTAATGACCTCGTGATTCCATATGTCTTTGATGCTCTCGGAGACGGTTTTATTTTCGTATTGTAAAACGTTCGATTGGTGAGGAATCGGTAGATGTCTTTCTTCGATTATGCGGGAAGATTCTTGCAGGCTCTGCGAAACTAGCGCCTGATTTATGCGAAATTCACGCGCTGTAAGATATGCGAGCGAGCCTGTCAGCAAGGCACCGCCCAAGAATCCATGGATACGACCAGCCATTATATAACTGTTATGAATAGATTCCTTTGTACAGATTTAATTTACCTGAAAAAACTTTGGTTGGGAGCCCGTGAGCTAGAAAAAAATCCGAGAAAGCTTTTTTCAACCTCTAATTCGATCACAATGACCTTGGGTAAGAACGCGAAGCAGCTGCGGCATATGCTAAGAAACCTGGGTGCTTCTTTGATTGAACACGAAAGTGTCACGACAACCATGGCAAAGGCAAAGAGAACTCAAGCTCTGATTGAAAATCTCATTACCAAATCCAAACACTATAAAGAGACAGGCCAGATGGACAAATTACGTACAAAGCTACATGCCGAGTTATACAAACCTGACGTTGTTATACCGAAAATGATTAATGAACTGACTGAAAGGTATGCCAATAGACATGGTGGTTACACAAGAATAATCAAATTGGAGCCTCGGATTGGAGACAACGCACCCCAGGCAATGTTGGAGCTGGTCGACTCTTCCACCAGAGAAATGAAGTTCTGGTTTCTTGCGCGCGTGGTTGCCAGACTTGAGCAACAGGGACTGCCTCTCGACAGTCTCACCGAAAAAAATGTGAATTCTCTGTTATTGCATAGACCAAATGGAGAGGAGACTTTCAGAGAAGCAGTTCAGTTATGCAAAGAAAGATGGTACCAAGAAGTGTCTGATTTACCAAAACCTAGAATGAAATCTAACAAGAATGGTTTCCACAAAACTTTCTCTGATTACAAAGTTGTCCCAAGAGAGACAAATTGATCGCCTGATCTAATGTAAATAGAATATAATTAACGTATTACACCTATCTATGCTTCCTGGGAAGACTGTTTGTGACTGTAAGAATTGATGCTGAAAGCGTTGTTGAGAAGTTGGTTGGTTTTGAAGTTGAATGCTTTAGTTTTCTCATAGACTTGTTGGTAAACTGAGCCCAACTCAGCCCCCCGAATAAGCAACTTGTCATCTTGTAATTGGAAATTCTCCCTGGCAAGAGCAATTCCGACATCCGAATCATTGAGGAACTCTTTCAACTGATCAACAGACAGAACCTTATACAATTTTCCAACAGTGTCCAAAACCAATCCTTGGACATTTTTGTAAAGCTCTGCGGTATTGAGAGTTCCAAGGAAGAAGTCAGATTGAGAAACGACTTTTAATTCTTTCATCACAGTAGGAAGCTGGTCTAGTTCGTAGGTAACAAACAGAACCTCCACCAACTGAGTAAAAGGATCTTTGTATTCGTATTCTTCAGTCTGCACTGCTCTTATCAAATCCTTCATTCTCTTAGATCTTAATTGTGGTTTGGAGTTAATCACCGCAACAACAAGATATCTCAAAATCCAAGGACAAGAAGCTTGAATGGTGGAAAGGTAGGATGAAGAGAAAAACAAATCAACCAGGCCCTCTAATCCGTTGTCCAAATTGAAGAAAATGAAGAGCGAGAAGTGGATCAGCCATGTTCTCTTGTTAAGCTGATCCAAGGTAGTACCTTTGAAGTTTCTGTTGTCTATGATTTCTCTGAGCTTATTCAACTCATCCAACGCGTCAGTCCAAGACTCAGTGATGATTTCAGCCGATATCTTTCCCCAGGTGGCGCTCAAGTTCAAATCCTGGTTGGTGGATAGAAGTCTGAAGTTGTTCACTAAGTCAGCGGCAACCATGTAATCTCCTCTGTTGTACTGGAACTTTCCAAATTTGTACAATTCCAAAATCTTTGCGTCGTCAATACCGTGGTTCTTCGAAAGGTACTCCCTATTGTAGGCCTTGTCCTGTTTCAGAGCTTCTTGGACATCCTTGGAGGCCAGGATCTCCAGGGTTTTGCTTGTGGCAGCATTCAAAACGTCATATTCCTTTTCAATCAGTTTCTCCTTATCTGAAATATCAGCAGGAATGGCCTTTCCAGGGTAGGCACTTTCAAATTTCTCTTTAATGAACTTGGTCATGTAGGTGTCTTTCAAAAGGTCGTACTCCATGGCCTCAACTTCTTGAGTGGGATAGATCGACTCCAAATTCTCAACCAACGGAAAGATCAAATGTCTATCCAGAAACTGGACAAATTTAGGAGTTAGATCATACTTCTTAGAAATATCAACCTCATCAGCCGTTAATTTCGGCACTTGCGTGTTTTGGTCGGTCATCTAGTCCAAAATGCAAATAAACCTTGTAACTTCTACTTGAAAATTTTTTTCAGCGACTCCAGGCAGTCCCGTCGATCGACTCTGGATAATAAAACTCAAACCCGAGTTTTATAATCAACAAAATGAAGCGTGGATTAAAGGTATGTAAAAGAAGAATCGCCACCGCTAACATCCTAGATTGCAATACCATTGGGATCTCTACTGATATGTACTGATTGTCGAACTTTCAAAAACGAATCAAAAAGAAAGTTTTACGAGTCCACAACCGACAATACGGTTCCTGGCCTTCCTTCGGAGCTTTTGCAACCAGAAAGTCTGAAGTCGTCAGAGCCAACGAATTCAAAGTTTCAATTTCTTGAAACAAACATCAGAAATGCGAGACTTCAGCTCATTGAATACTTTGACCTCGCCAAAACAAAATACATCGAACAATCCGAACAGTACTACCAGATGGAACGTCAGGTCACTGACACCTTGTCCTCTTTACACGACAAAAGAGAAGAGCTATTTCCTAACTCTCTCTACGTTATAACCGGTTTGCTGACCGGAGTCATTTTCACTCGGAGGAGCAACATCCTGGTCAGAGCTACCGTTCCTGTTCTATGTGGTGTGACTGCATTCAAATTCTTTCTCCCTTCAACGTTCTCCAATGTTACTTCGTGGTTTGACAATTACGAGAGAAAACACCAACCTCAGCTGTGGTCATCTCAACATGAGCTTTATGGCAAAGCTACCCAAATGATCGAGGAAGCAGATAGAATGGCTGTTGAAACGGAATCGAAAGTGTCTAAGTATTTGGACGACACCAAGAAATTTATTGGCAACTACGCTGGCTTGAACGTGGAGCAGAAAGTCTCCGAGAAGAAGAAATGAAATTGATACTTATCTTTACTATGAATATGGATTATTCAGATTCCGAATCTTCGGTCTCACTGCAATAGGAATCGTCGCTATCGGTAGATTCTTCTCCTGTATTTTGGGATTCTTCGTCCTCATTCTCATCTGTCGTAGTCAGCAGTTCCACGGAAACACCATAACCTCTCGAAGAAAAGTATTTCTCAATTCCATCGGACTTTGATGGGTTACAGCTGATGAAACAAATGGATGACTTTGGGTCAAATAAACGGATAAAGTATTTGTTCATCACTTCCACGATGTCTTGAGCTGTAACTTCTAATAGGTTCTTCAATAGTTTCTGAACGTAATTTGGTCCTCTTTTGACCATCACATCGTCATAGAACTTTCGATAGGCCGTTTTGATATATGAGTCTTGATTGTTCACAAGATAATTAACAACCGAGGACACCGCTCCCAGAAGCATCTTTTCATCAATGACAGTCGCACCGGTGGCGAAGGACTCGACGATTTGCTTGCCAACCTCAAAACACTTCTCCACGTCGGCCCCACGATACACTTCGAATGCCAATACGCCATGCTCGACCATGCGGTAAACGTTTGCACCATATGCAAGTCCAGCTCCACGAATTCCTCTCCAGAAAGGACCCTCAACACATTCAAGCAATTCAGCAGTAAGTATCATTTTGGCTGCTTCTGGGGATGCAGTGTCAGTTGGTATTTTTGTCATTATGTTCATGTAACTGGATGGTGAACCTGGAGTAGTCACCACCAAACACTTTCCACAAGTTTCCAGGGTACCCTCTTCAGAAAGCACATCTGAAGTGTATGGTAGATCAATGATAGGAATTTGATCAGAATTCGAGGCGGTAACGAACGAATCCCAGTCAGAAACAGGGTGCTCAAGCTTCGAAACATCTCCAACCACCAGAACTCTAATATTGTTTGGCTTCAAAATTTGTTGGCGGAATCTCTCCAAATCCCCAAGAACAGAAGTGAAGTCAGTCTCCACCTTTTCTAGTGTCTCCTTCAAGAAAGGCTCAACAATCAAGGATTTGCCTGCCTTAGCCAATGACCTGTCTTTTAAAACGTGTTTTTTGATTAGTGTGGACAACATCGTAGAACCTGAGCGTTTGCTTGAAGGAAGAGCATTCAAGACCTTTTCAATGCAAATCTTGACTCTTTCTTTAGTGAATACAGTTTTGAAAAGCAGTTTTATAAACCACTGAATCACCTTGCCGTAATTCTCCGCTCTAGCAACAATCCTGAAGTCCACAAGCTCATTGAAATTAGATTCAAAAGAGGTTGAAACAGAAGCAGAAACTGTATCTCTCTGAAGTTGCTTCACAACTTCTTCGTATGGGATTATTTTGTCGTTCTCGCGGATCGGAAGGCTGAACAAACGTCTGAAAATATGAATGTAACCAAGTAGATCCTCATCAACTTCGAAAGAGGAGCATAAGATGTCAATTGTCACAAAACTAGACTTGGTGTCCTCAAAATGCAGATAAAGAGGGTAATCTTCAGGGGTATCGGCTAGTACTTTCTTTGTGGAATCTAATGATTTATCGTTGACAAGGTCATGATTTTTTCCAACCGCTGTCGATTGAGTTTTGATGAAGTTAATCTTCGACAAGTCAGGTTGGCCAAAAGATTGAAGAATCTCATCTGGGATTGGCGTGTTGTTCTTTTCAGTTGCTTTCGAGAGCTTGGATGCCAAATCTTCAAGACCCTTCTTGCCCAATTTTGCAATTCTGTCTTTGAGTAATTGTTTATTCGTTTTCTTTGTGGTTTTGTAGAGTTCGACAGATGGTTTGGCAACAATGAACAATGGATAATTGTCAGCAAAGTACTTACTGTAAACATCTTGCCATTGCTTTGCATCCCAGTTCAAGAGAATTTCATAATCCTTCAGGTCCTTAAGGTAGTTCGGGAGATCTTTGGATGATTTGTCACCATATATAAATTGGAATATAGCAGCAGTGGAAAATGTGTCGTCGCTAGTTTCAGCATCATAGATTAAATCCCATTTGCTCTGGTCAACAATGTCCTTCAATCTTTCCAAATCTAAATCCTCGACATGAGCCTTAAGCAAATTACTGATCTTCTCAGGAACACTATCAATCTTTTCTAACGGTATATTGGAAAAGTCGATGTTGATAGCTGTCCTGATATAATCATCGTTGTAAAAGGAAACGTGGGTAGCCAACGGCTCTTGGATCTCAATGAAATGCTTGTTAAACAATGACACCGAAGAATATGTTAGGTATTTTCCAATTATCTCAACTGCAAGGCAATTCAACAAATCAATTCCATCTGGACCTAGAAGTGTCAACGAAATGTCTCCTGCAGTTTCGTCTTCATCTGGAAAATTGATTGTTTTCGTTATCGCAGCGCTCAAAGGGGCATCCCTTTCGGAATCAATAAATGGACGCTTATGTGGCAATTTTGGTAAACAATCAATCTCGGCGTCAAAAGCTTCTATGGTGTCTAATAGCTCGTTCTCATCCACTTTACCGGAAATGATGATACACAGGTTATCTGGTCTGTAATTCTCTTTATGAAACTTTCTGATTTCATCGTTTGTCAGAGTACGAAGGTTTTCAACTAGTCCACCAGTTTCAGAACGATATGCAGATTTTGGATACAGAGTTCTCTGTTTTTCAAGCTCGGCCAGAAACGAGGATTCGGTCTCGATAGCCTGCATTTCTGAATAAACAACACCCTTCTCTTTGCCCTTTCCGTCAACATGATAGACTTCGGTATAACAAGCTTCATCAGTAAGTGTAGGATTTAAAACGTGATCCAAATAAGCGGGCAGAAGCATTCTGAAACCTTCCCAACCCGCAGTGGTAAGAGTATAAACAGTTTGATCTGTAGCGGTCCAGGCATTGGTAGAGCTGCAAGCAAGATTGCCCAGAATATCCAACAATCCTTTGTACGGATATTTCTTGGATCCCATAAAAACCAAGTGTTCCAAGGTGTGAGGACATCCACTATCATTAAAGATCTCCGTGGCCACTGCAAAAGATCCATTAACTATTGGAGATTCCTTATCGATCAGACAAAGTTCCAGACCAGTTCTAGAGGATTTCCATTTCTTGACAGTAACAGGTGCATATTCAACTGGAAATGATGAGATCAACTGAAAGGAGCTCATCTTGAAAAACCAGATATATTTTTATTTATTTTAAACTTCGACTTAGATCCCAAAAATCCTCTGGCGGTTGTTGAAAAAATCCCTGAAATAATAATTATCCTCATTTCTTTTATTGATCAACCATGAACCAGGAAGGATATTTCAACCTTCTGCTGTCCAACTCAAAAGTTGGTGATAAAACAGCGGCGTCTGGATCCTTAAACTCCAGTCCACTTCATAGTTCATCCATGTACCACCAGCAAGGAAATCTAGGTACATCCTTAGACTCAAGCTCCAGCTTTTTGCAATACCAAAATATGAATCAATCGGGTGCAATAATCAACCCATTTTTGAAAACATTGGAGTTCATTGGTGTTAAAAGCCCTGACACCCCAAGCGCTGCTTCGGTGATGTACAAACTAAGGAAATTGATTAATGCAGAGAAGAAAGTGCTTAAAAGAAGACATGAATTTTTGACTGGTGTCTCTCATTGGGTCAATGTTCTGAGCAACGCTGAGAACAAGCGTCTGCTGGTTGAATTTAGCAGAATTGCAGAATTGCAAGGAAGGCTCGAAGAAGAAATGATTAGAAAGAAGGAAAACATTAACTTGCAGTTATATCATGTGTCTCAAAGAGAAAGTAAATCTGCAGAACTCAAACTCAAAAGAGCAAGAACTTTCAAACAACTTAGAGACCAGGAGCGCAAAATTGGCGACAATCACAATACTTGCCTCTCCAGAGAAGCTTTGGAGGAATTGAACATTTCTATTGAAGTTGTAGATGAACAGTTGATTAAATCAATCAATACCTCTTTGCAGGGCTCATTGGTTGATTATGTCTTGAGCATTCAGAGCGTTTCTACGGAAATTAAAGAAGGTTGCAATGAGTTTTTTGAATATTTGAATGCTGATTCTATTTACAACTGTCGTAAGAGTTATCTCTTGGACGATTCTTCCGACAAAATTCAATATCTTGGTTCCAGAGAAACTTCTGAAAACAAAGAAAATCAACTTAATCGCAAAACTGACATCAAGCCAGCCGGGAGTAAGAAGAAAAAATACATGACTCTTGTAAATCAAGCGCGCACAACTGACTTGGGAGCAAGCACTGAACATTTGACAGGAGCAGAGCTGAAGGAAGAAATCATTTCTCTGCAGACTCAACCACTGAAATGTCCAGATTGCGAGTGCCACTTGAAGAATGAACATACACAGCACTCAGGTACATGTTCATTCGCTAAACACAACTTGAATGATCCACCTGGATCATCGCAAAGTCTTGCGATGCCTGGTAGACTAGGAATCCGCATACCTAGTGTTCTCAAATCCCGCGCCGGCGAAGGCTGGTGATTGCTAAGAAGGACAGCAATTTATGCTATGTCTGAAAACAGTTTTTTGCTGATTTCATACGTTGATATCATAATAGCACACGACGGAGCTATTTTCATGCATCTTGGGGCTAGGCCAACAAAGAGTGAGCTCAAGCCCTCGTTTTTATAAATGGTATGCAGTGATCTGAACATGGAATCTTTTGCACTTTGCGAAACTTTTCCCAGAGATCCCATCGATTCGGCATCCTCTAGTGAAACCTGTAATCGTGTTTTTCCCACGTCAAATGGATTTGTAAAGATAGCTGCAAGTATCCCCGACATAGATCCGCTGATGAATGACCTTGTGAAAATTTCAGTATGTCCTGGGTCAGAGTTCTTGAACCACCTGAATTCCTGCAGGCTTCCGCTTATAAATTCGTAGGAAGACCAGTAAATTCCGCTGAAAGGAACGTCACGCCATAGAGTAAGTTGCAACCCTTTAAAAAGACTAACAACGCCATTCTTCTTAACTTCATTCAACGAATTAGTGATCACCATCTTCATGATTTCAGTGGAATTTGTAGCCGATGTTGGAACGGCTTGAAGCCTTGTTTTCACAAGTTCCAAAGGGGCAACTACGGTAGCAGCCATAATTCTAGCAAACGCACCACAGGTCAAAGGGTTTAGAACTGGATATTTCTCCTTGAGAGGTGAATGGTCTCGCAAATATTCGTAGCCGCTGAAATACACCATATTGGAGGGAACCGCCATAATAAGCATAAGGGACAAGCCTCTATAAAGCGTGAAAAAGCCTTCATTGGCGGCGATCTTGGTCAATCCAGCAAATGTACCATTGATTTTATAATCTTGAGCGCACGAGTGGGTAGCACAGAACTGATTGCCTTTTGGCTTTGAAACTTCTTCCCAAAACACTTTGCGACAGCAAACAGTAGACTCACGAATATGAGCTGGGAATAGCAGTTGTTGTTGTTGGAGTCTGATCCGCACAACATCAAAGGGCGTTACCACCAAAGACGTCAATAGCGACCCCACACTAGCGCTCATCATTCTCTGAGAAACAGTGATTTCGGATGTCGTTTTTGGAGCGGACATGGTTTCTATTTTGGGCTCGAAGTCATCCTCCAGAAGTTCTAACTGAGACATACTCTGAAAAAGTCTTGTAAAAACTTATCTCCGAAAAAATTAAAAATATATAAAAATATCTACGAGGATCTGTGTGTGTTAGAGCAAAGCAATAAATAAATTCATTAAATAAATCCAAAATGAAAATTATAGATCCACCTTGATTGAGGTATCTTTTGCAGACTCACCAGTCAGAACACGATACAGCTTCTCATCAACACCATTGCCGATCTTACTGTGCCACCCACGAGCACGCTCGAATCCATTGCGACCATACTGGTAGTCCATGAAAGCCTCGTAAATACCTTCCTTTGTAGTCTCGACGAAGGGACCATGCTGGACAATTTTCTGGTCTAGCACCTTTCCACCAATCACAACAAAATTTGTTTCCTCACCGTTATCGGGAACAGATGCTTGGATAGCATCTCCGTCACGGTTGAAGAAGACAGCATGGTGTTTGGCAACTTCAGTACCATCTATGGATAATGAACCTCTCAAAATGTACAAGAATGCGTTAAAATCTACTGGAAGCTCTTGTTCAATCTTCCCACCTGGTTGAACAGTATAATTGTAATAGTCAACCGGAGTGTAAGCCAAATCTTTGACAGACTCGACACCATAGGCTTTTCCACTAATCACCTTGACTTGCACCTTGTCATTTGGTTTCACCAATGGAATCTCAGCATCACGCAAGTCACGATACCGTGGATCAGTATGTTTCAAATCTTCAGGCAAATCAACCCAAAGTTGCATTCCCTCGACATTTGAACCATCCGGAGAATATGGCATTTCTGAATGACAAATACCTTTACCTGCAGTCATAAATTGTAAATCTCCAGGGTTCAGGACACCAGAGGAACCAGTGAAATCTTCATGGAAAAACTGGCCTTTCATGACCAAAGTGATAGTTTCCTGTCCACGGTGAGGATGATCTGGAAAACCAGCATCGGGACTCACATTGAAGTGATCTAACATCAGGAATGGTGAGAAGTTTCTCATTCCCATTGTTCCAATCGAACGTCTAACTTTAGCACCGACTCCTTCAGCCTGCTCCATGCAGTACATCGACTTGAGGATTGTACGAAAAGAAACCATTTTTTTTAACTAACTTGAAGCAAAGAGTTTGTCACAAGAACATTTTATACCACATCCAGGAGTTAGTAACACTTTAGTAATGCTTGCACAGCCTGAATAATATCTAACTAATCGCTGCACAGCCTTAATAATTATTATCTAAGATTGAACTAATAAAAAATATTGGAATAGTAAGCAGCTAGAATCGAGCCTCAATGCTCCTCGTTTCGTTCTGCACATTGATAGATACTAACAATAGAGCTTTGATTGTAGTTAGTTGCCACCATCATTCGGTGCGGATGCAATGACAGGGAATTAATGTAGGAATTTGTTCTAGCCGTGCCGTTGAGAGTATTAATGAAGCTGTTGCTAGAAATGTTGCCAACCAGAGTTCCTGTGGTGGAATATATGTCTAATTCCTTGGACGCACACGCAATAAATGGAGCATGCTCATGTATCATAGCTGTAGTCATAGTCCGGTCGAAAGCCTTGAACCGAACAACTGGCTCATCAAGACGAATATCCCATAGCTGCACAGTTCCATTTGCACAGCCTGAAACGAGCTCGCGGTGGCCACCACGCTGCATATGTACGTTTTTAATTATGCTGCGCGTCTGCATATCTTTAGGTTTCCAGAGTTTGACCATGGAGTCTCTTGCGTCCAGTCTTCTATCGTAGACTCGCATGCTCCCATCCTGGAAACCACCCACGATAATATCCCCCGAGACTTGATCGGAGGTGAGAGAAGTAATCAGAGAGGTCGAGCGAACAGGCACATCGCTGATACATTTTTCACGGGGTGCGTCCCAGATCTTAATGATTTTCACATCACCTGTAACTAGAAGAGATCCACGACTTTGTTGCCACTCAGAGATTAGACCTATAGAGCGGGGTGTCAAAAGAATATCTGTGAGTGCTCTCCAAGCAGATATCATTTGTATTGAACTTGTATCATGGAAAGATTTGTAGATTCGAACAACACCATCACTAGAACCAGTCAGAAGCAGAGGAACATCGTCCTCATTCAACAGCTTGAGATCGGTAATCTTGGTTCCAAAATTGTTGCCATTGCAAAAACGAGACAATTGATGTTCCTTCTTCCAGTCGAAAACTGTAACGTTGTCTTTCTCATCACTGGTAACCAGCCAGTCCTCGAATTGCGTTAGTTTCAATAATTTTGGTTGTGTCTTATTGTCTAGAGAGCTAATCATGTTCTTCCAAGTACCAGTTAGTGACAATTCTTTTTGGGGTTGGGTCTCTGCAATTATTGACTCGTTTCTATTTCTTCTCCAAAGACCCCTTGTGTATTCTTCACTACCAGGTTCGTCGTCTTCAGAGCTACCAATCTGGGGCTCTTGAAAGTATTCGCAACTATATTGGAAAAACCCGCTAACTAGAGGAAGAGATGGATTACCCTGGTTTCTTGCTCGAGGTTGGAAACGTGGACATTTTGGTCGATATTCAACTCCATATGATAACGTTGTAGGCTGCTGTGATAGTATGCTAAATTTATGGATACTTGACGAGTCAGAGTCCCCTGCTTCCGGTATTTTCAGAGACTTCATCAGATTGGTAATGCTTAATTTAGAAAACAACTTGTCTCCTAGCGAATGTGTCGATGAAGTAGAAGTTTGTCTCGCCAATGAGGAAGGTTTGGTAGACTTCAACTCAAAATTCATGGATTGAACTCTCCGACCCGTAGCAACTCCATCACGAGCTTTGGGAAGAGTACCGTTTGTGGACAATGGACGTAAAGGTGACTCATCGCTCAAGCCACCGTTACTAGTCGTCCGCTTCTGAAGAAGGTATTCTTCCATGGCGCCAACAACGTCTCCTAACTCGCTCTCGTTGAGCTTCCATAAAATGTAGTCAACAACTTGTTCTGCGTAGTCCCTCACTTCATCCTGCGGGTCCTCACTTAAGATGAGAAGTGCCTTCCAAACAGACGAAAAAACTGAACCATATGCTGGAGACTTGCGGCGAACTTCGTCTACCATGCTTGGATTATCCACCAATGCTATTTCCTCTTCCAGCTGACCAAACGCACTAACAAGGAAAAATTCTAGATACTTCAATACAAAGCGACTGAAGAAGCATGTGACTTCCCGACGAATCAAAGGAGATCCGTCGTTTATGAGATTTAAGATGTCAATTGCAATCTTGATGTCTTGCTTGTTAAGCTCTTCATGTGCAGAGATCTCTGACATACTATTTTGGTCATTGAGCAAAATGAAGTTACAGAAGCAATTGATGATAGACGCTCTGATCTCAGGTATAGGATCGTTAACCATCTGCAAAAGCTTCTCGACAAACCCGCCGCGATGAAACAACAATATTACTTCTATGTTGTTTTTCAACAGCTCACATATCAGGAGAGCGCTCCATTGTCTTAAAAGAGGACTTTCAGAGGTCTCAACATAAAATATGCATGTCTTCACTAGATCCATCGAAAAGCATAGTTTCTGACCAGCTTCGTAATCCCGAACAAACATCGCAAGAATGAACGCACTCATTGCTTTCTGCTCGTCGTAATTTGCATCATTTATTTCCAATTGACCGTTTCCGTTTGAAGATCCATTGAAATGTGGTCTGGTCTGCATAGTCAAAATGGATACAAAATAGTTATATCCCCTATCCTTGCAAAGTTCCTGTTGGGTATTCTTATAATCAACTGACATAATCCTAGCCCAAATAAATGTCAGAACAGGCTTCAACTCTGGAGCAGGACTTTGCAGAAGTCTAACGATATAAGGAAATATTCCAATGCTCAATGCCAAATAGACGGCCCAAGGGCCCAAGTCTAAAAATTTGGACAGCAGGATCAAAGCTCTTAGTCGATGAGCTTGCGAAAGCAAAACCTGCAGAACAACCGGAAGCTGTTGAGGTGGTTCCTTTGTTGACGATCCGTATTGCAGCCAGATTTCAAATGCAGTAAGATGTTGTTCGAAAAACGAAGAATGTTGGAAATTCATGACAGATGAGTTAGGTGGAATTGCTGTGGAACTTGTCTGACTCTCTGGGATTTGAAGTTGAGGAATATCAAGCTCTTCAGGTTGAGGGTTTCCATCCTTGTTTTTCATTTTAACAAGTTGAGATAAAACCTCATCAATCGCTAGCTCCCATGATTCCCACATTGGGTGATTGTTGATGTCCGGTAGCGGTGGATCAGAAATCGGATGACAGCCTACTTGAGGCATAATTTTCTTTGCAAGCAGAAAATTGCGGAACAAAACAGCAACCATCAAGTCCTGACGAAATAATCTTTTAAACAACGGTCTTGATAAAGAGGTCCAAGCTATCGTGTCTGTGATCGCTGTGAAAATCCAGTTCAGCTCTCCCAAAGGGGTTCTTCTGTCGGTTAGCTTTCCTGGAATAATTATTTCCCCCTCCTTGTTTTTCAAAATCTCATAGTAACCATGGCTGCTCAAAGGTGATGAGAGAACAAACCATTTTATGCTAATCTCTATAGGACTTGTCAGGCAACAAGAAAACAAATCTGCAGGCAGATCCGGATTCAAAGGCAGAATCTCATCGGATTGGCAGGCCCCTAGCTGAATAGATTCAATATAAGCACTCACAGGCGAGGGGGAGTTATTCTCGACCTTTTCGTTGCTCTCGTCTTCTATCCGCTTCTGAATGAATTTCTTGTTATTCTCGATCACATTGCCCGCTGCGCTTGTGTCGATCACAAAAATACAGGGAGCACCCAGCCAACTTTGTAAATCATATAAACTCACAGGGATATACTGTGTGTAACCCCTATTGAAAACCCAGATTTCACCGCTCTGCGTAGGCTGTGGGACACCATGGCCATTATAATGAAACAGTACCCTCTCATCCTTCGAACTTCGGCGAAGAGTGGTACAAAGACGCTTCAGGTCTTCAACTGATGGATCCAAAGACTGCTTATATTTGATTCTAGAACTGACTCCTTCGCACGATTCATAATTCGTCTGTAAGTTCTTACCTATAGCCTGCAGGGCTTTCTTGGGGTCTGAATACTTTGTAGGATCAACAAAGGATTCCAAAACTGCATAATCTGCGGGCTTGTGTATATCTGGAGGAGGGATACCTAAGTTCAAGCATAGCACAAGCGCAGCAGTCGTCGTTTTACGCTTGTTCGATTGAGACTTCCAGTCTGAAATTTTGTATTTTTCATCCTCTGAAGATGGATTTGCGCTCATCGTATTGCGCTTTAGATCATAATGTGAATAATAGTGTGACTGTAGAATGTTCAACTGCGATTGGTCGTTTAACAACCCATGTCGTAGAACACTCATGTCTTTTTGGAAAAACAAGTAATTTTTGGAAAGTCGTCTATTTGGGCAGTGCTAGAGCCATTTAATTATACTATATTTAAGAGTGTTTGATTTTGTTTTATTGCGGAACCAGAGTGCTGATGTCAGACCTTATGCTTGCATCGGCTTGTTGCAGCGTGTTGCCGCGGCTTCTGTTTTTAATGCTTTTGTCCCAAAAGTCTAAAGAAGCAACAGCATCATATCCTTTTTCATCCTCATATGCATAGAGAATCTCCTGAGAGCTCGAATGAAGGAAGCGAATGTTCTCGGCAATGATGACCCGCAAAAGATCACCGCTTTCGACGTGACGTATCTCGATAAATCCACTATCGAAGGCAAGAAGATACGGATACCAAAGAGCAAAAGCATGGGGGATGCCTTCCCAGTGAATGATCCACTTGGTTCTGGAGCGCCAACCACTGTGGTTGATGAAGAAAGAAAAGTTCGAATAACTGAGTAGGAAATCAGAATTGATACGATCAATCTCCAACGGTTTGAGCCCTTCCTTTCCAATGACAAAATCCAACGAAGTATCAGCTGCATCCAGTAATTGTTTGATCTCATTGGTTTCTAGAGATACAATTTCAAATCCTTTTGAACAGCCAACACAAAGCTTGGTTTTGAGGAAACTTATAGAGACGGGCTCAGAACTGAAACTGACATCCTTGGTATCTGCAGAAAACTTCTTTTTCTGTTTTCTTTGGTTGATGGGGTCTATAGGCTCAAAAATTCTGATAAGATTCGAGGACGATTTTGCAGCACAAACAAGCATTCTACCAGCGCAGACTCCAGTCTTGAAGAAAGAGACATGTGTCATAAGTTCTTTACCAAGCTTCGCATTCTTGGTTGAGTCACCACCAGTAAGAACGTCACTTGGCCAATAGAATAGCTTTTTGTCACTCAACACTAACAATGTCTGATATTCTCCCAGTATTTCCACTTGAATAATATTGATCTTACCAATAATCTTGATTGGCCGTGAGACAATACGCGATCCATTATCACTCACACGTACATCGCTCACATAAATTCCTGAGTCAGTTCCATAAAGTAGTTTTCTTCCACCATCAAATGGAACGACACAGTTGATTTTGTTGTTGCTGTCGAAAAAGTTCGAAGTCAACGGAGTCAGTGTGAAAACATCATTATCTTCAATCAGCTTTTTGGTTTGCGTCTCCAACTTGTCAATCAACATCCGCTGAACGGTAGGTGTGGAGTATAATGTAAGATCATAACCGCTTCTTCCTAAGTACGTGAAAGATATCGGGCATTTTGGAACCGTCGTGGCTAAATGTAAACCAGTTGGTTGAGTATCTTTTAACAACAGGGAAGATGTTGATCCTGTCAATGAACTGGTAGAAGCTGACTTTTTGATCTGTTTGATTGACGGGCTTTCTTCGCTTAGTGAAACGAAAAGTAGAGGCAATGGAATAGGCCTCTGGTAAACTCGGTAAACTTCTCTCTTATTGACAAATTTGATTCTTATGAACAGAAGAGCGTGATCAAACAAGTATACTTGCACTTCTCCCTGTTTTTCCTTTTCCTGATAATTTCTCTTTTTCAAAACACATTGATAGAGAAGTTTTCGGTGCTCAGACGTCAATCTGAGATCAATATATTCACCTGGCCTGAAAACCAACTTCTGCTTCAACAGGAACAGATTTAATCTGTCAGCAGCTTTGCCAGTTTCATAATTAATTCTAGTGAGCATTTTTTGCAAAAGATCAATGGATTTATTCAGATTTTCGAAATCCTTATATTCTGGGTCGGTATGATCCCTAATGCTCTTCAAGAGTAAAGGATATCTAGCAGGACGAGTTGTAGGTTTTGAAAGATACGAAGAAACGTCTAGTCTCCGCGATTCGGCCCTATTGCTTGTATCCTCAATGAATCGAACAAAAAATGGATTGTGTCTCTTCTGTCGATCAAACTCGTATTTTCCCTTAACTTGTCCGGCACCATACTTCACAAATGGTTCAAAACGTGGAATGAACTCCAGAAACAAGTCCCCAATTTGATCGACAACTGATTTGGCTTGTTGTCTTTTCGTTAAAGCCTCTGCGAATTTAGAATTAATTTCGTAGATCTCGTTGATGTTGTAAAACACAGTATTGACAAAATGATCTCTTTCATTCTCCTTAATGATTTTGGTTTCTGAAAGGGGCCGGATCCAGAACTCTCTGAGATATTCTAGATCTTTGACAAAATCTCTTTCCGAGTAGATCATCTCAAAGATACACTCTTGACGCTTGATCTCACGTTTTTCCATGCTATCAAGAATTGTTTTGGGAACAGTTAAGGACCAAAAAGCCTTCTGTTCATCTGGCTGCGTGAGTGATAAGCGAGAATCAGACCTTGTCAACGACGTAGACTTTGAGCCCAGTCTAGCTTGTTGTTCAAGTCGTCTTGGGCAAACAATACTATAACATAGGCTATCTCTAGAACAAGTAGGAGAGTAGCATTCAGTTAACAACGTGAAAACTCCCACAACTGGTACGCCCAAAACTTCAGCTTTTGGGACTCCATTGGGAGAACTATTCATGGAAGGTGAAGCCCCATTTTCGGTGTCATGAGATTCGGAGCTCATGGAAGTATTTCTGTGAAGACTAGCAGCTTCTGGGTTATAAACATCAAACACCTCCTCCGAAAATTGATAAACTTCGTTGGAGGAGTCTCTTAGTCTGTGTTCGTAAGTAACATCGTGGAACAATTTCTGAGCATCCAGAGATCTACCTAATAGAAGTGCTAAATTTCTGTCTGATGTCCTGATTATCCGCGCAATAGCATCCACTGCTTCTGAACCAGTGAAAGAGTCTCTATATTCCAATCCGTTTTTGAATTTGGAATCAAGTATTATCCTTTCGCGAAAAGCTTTGGCAACCTTGGAAAGTACAGCAGGGTAAACATATGGAACCTTAGTGGATGAAGAAGTGACAATGGTCTTGGAACTTATGGACGCTGCAGGATACAATTTATCTTTATCTGCGGAGTTCCTTAACGAGGTTGACGAAGTAACCCTTTTGGTAAGAGAAGTAAAGCTTCGAGACTTCTTCGGGCTATCTTGGAAGTTCGGATTGATGTCTACCTTTTGAGGAATTACTCTGCCCGAAGTGGTGACTTGATGCTTGGATGCTGTAGAATGATACTTTCGCAAACTGTCGCTATTTGCTGGGGCTTCAGGGAATCCGTCATGGTCTTCAGACGGCAGAATCGGAGATGACACATTCCTAGCACCACGCAAATAATTCGAGGAGGGCTGGCGCATTATAGGACTCTTCTGGCTAGGGTCCAAGGTAGACGGCTGCTGAGGAGGAGGCATGTGGGTCGAAGATGTGGTGTAGAATCTCTGGGGAACAGCGTTCTGGTTACCAAAATTTGCGTATTGAGGACTCCGTTGCTGGTGATACTGTTGATGCATTCTGGGCATTTGGGGCATGGACTGATGATACTGCATTTGGCGAGTGTAAGAATCAGAAACTGATCTCATAGGAGACTGCGTCACGTTCGAGTTGGAAGATTCGTCACTATAGACATTTTTTGCCTGTGGGATAGGAACCGGGTGGTGGTTTACATGTTGCTGTGGTTGGAACACTATGTTTTGCCGGTACGGATGTTGCTGAGATGGAGGAGGAGAACTGCGTTGTTCAAAATAACGCCTTTGAGCTCCTGAAGGGGGGGGCATCGATGAACTGGGCTGCTGTGCAAGATCTTCTGAGCTGTAGTTATACGGAGCAACCGGAGGAGATTGAACAACTTGAGGAACATGGTGAACCTGAGAACTGTGCGAGGATTGGGCAGTCTGCGGAGTCGGCTTGGCATTCGCGTTTTGGAACCGAGAGGGTGGCAATGGCGGAATATATTCAACTGAAATGTCATGCTGTTGGTTTGGAATCGCCAGCTGTGGAGGTCTCCTGGAGTAGGAAGACTGCCCACCCTTCTGTTGTGAGTGATACATGGCTCGGAGTGATTATCGGGCTCGAAGTGCCGGCGAGGCTGTGTAATAGCAATGATCTGGCACCCAGGTTGTTATGAGATCTGTACCGATGAGACGAAGATAGGAAAAAGTGTCTTCTTATCCGTCCATCCAACGAAACTGGTTTGGCTGTTCCTTGTTTTTCTGGCTTGTTGCTATTCGCGGCGAGAAAAAAAAACACTTCCGCTGCGCCACTTGGCCGCGTAGATGAAGCAAAACTCTAATGGTTCACCAGCCACATTCTCCACCTGGGCTATTAGTATAGATACACCTAGCACCAAACAAATATCATCTTGTTTAATTATGCCAGTAAGTACCTAGATGCTGACCTACTAACAGCCAGGCCTACCATTCGACATTTCTGGTTGACGAATCAAATGACTCGCGTCTTGTGGGTAATTTTGCCGTGCTTCCGCTAAACACGAGGTTCAAGGGCCCTGCCTTCCCATCCTCCTCCGATTATGACATTATCGATGAGGTGTTGGACCTGTTCCGCGCCAATTCATTTTTCAAGAACTTTGAGATCAAAGGCCCTGCTGATAGAACACTGATCTACGGTATTCTTTTTGTTTCCCAGTGTTTAAATACGCTAAACTCATCCACCAGCCAGTCTGAGGCCCTACGGATTTTGACCAACCTGGCACTTGACAATTTCTCCATCCCGGGAGAGATTGGATTTCCATTGAACTCACTCTATCAACCACCAAGAGACAAAAACGAGGCCCTGTTTCTCAGACAGTACCTGTCGCAATTCAGACAGGAACTGGCCAATAGATTGCTTGCCAGAGTTTATACCGAGACTCTTCCAAGCAAGTACTGGCTGGCCTTTACAAGGCGCAAGTTCATGAACAAGAGTCTGTAGATGCGAATCGAATATATTATGTGTGTACACTAAGTTTACATCTTGTATAAAGTGCCGCCTCTGTCCTCTAGCTCATTTACCAGGTCCTGGACAGAGTCGCTATCGTAGTTCCATCCCAGCATCATGCTCACCTTAACACTTGTCAAACAGGGTAAACGCTCTTCCCAAAGTGCGATTGTGAGGTCATCGGGATGTATTTTGGATCCCTGGCCCAATAGACCGGAAGAATCGATGCAGAGAGTGCGCAGGGGCCTGGGATATTCTTCCAGATGTGGAAGGAGCTCATCGTTAAAGAGATCTTTGCTGAAGTATTCGATGTTGATGTACAAGAACACCAAATTTGGACAATATAAGAAAACGGTATCCAGCGAGTTGGGCTTCAATTTGGGCATGGGGTAGAAAATCGAGAGTCTGCGCAAATTGTACCCCACTCTCATGAGCATTTCGTTGACGGCCTCACCAGTAATGTTAGGGCAGTGAGAAAACTCCAAGGATGTGATCGAGGATGGAAAACATGAGTCTGTCAGAAACTTATTTGAAATGCCTCCCTGTAACCGAAGATACCACAGTTTTGCAGGCCATTTCATGTCGTAATCTTCGCACGAAATCGAAGACCGGGGGAAGGAAAGCTGTTCCAGTGAAGGTGTTGAATTAATCGAGTTGAAAAGCTCCCTCAAGTTGACTGTTTCAGAGACCAGACGAAGATCAAGAATCTTTAAGTTGTGGCATAAGCGTAGACTGATCAGTGGCGAAAGCCCAAAACTGGTCTGTGACGCAATAAACACCTCCAGCGAGCCGCTGAACCGTCGTAGCAGCTTAGATACATACGAGTTTTTGCCTGACTGGATGATCTGAGCTAGATCCAATATCTTGACAAATCCGTCAAAACGCTTCTTGTTCTGGGGCTGTGATATTAAATCCACAAATTGAAAAAAGTTCGATGATCTAAGACGTGGGTAGTAGTATAGCTTTGGAAGTAGTGTCAAGTAGAATGCTCGACTGAGAAGAAGATGATTTAAGCAGTAAGGCGACTCGGTGAACTCCAGGACCATCAAGATCAACTCAAACGGCAGCCTCATCCGCTCCTCAACTGGAACCCACATCCCTCGTCTCAATGCCAAAGACACCTTGAGAACGTCAACTTTTTGGAATTGCGACACTGGCCATGTATATCCCGTCCAGGAATCAGTGAAAACCTCGGGCTGCTTCGATGGACTTCTTTGAGAGTCACCAACCTCCCCATGAGCATCTGATGAATCACTTCCGTAATCTCTGGAACCGTAAATGTACTTCTTGTACAGCTGGCCCCTCGTCTTCTTGGGCCGGCTCTTGTTAGCCATGTCAAGTTGAAGATACAATTTTCGTGTGCAAAATATATAGTTATCTACATCCGTACACCATCTAGTTTGACCCAAGCACCAATTTAAACGAGAATGGCTCGTATGCAACTCCCTCTCCTTCGAAGAACTTAGACATCGATTCAACCCAATGCAGTCTCAGAGAGTGCAACATGGCAGAGGTACCCTCCATGACAACCAGGATAGCCACGGTCAATACAAACCACATGCCAAACATTAAGAAGACACACACCGAGCCAAACAAACCTGGGATGCTAAAGCTGCCGGCTATGGTCATGGACCACAAAACCGACGACAGCTGAGCATGAGCAAGCGAAAGCGCCCACAAACGGAGGTATGAGGCAGTGTGCGACACACAGTTCAAACAGAACTCGATTGTATGAATCACCTGGTGGATCATCACATCTCCAAATGTGTGTTCCTCGTGTTCCTCGTCGTCATCCAGGTCCAGGTTACTCAGCAAATTGTTGTTGTCATCCTCGGTCGGAATTGTCTCGTAATGTTGTGCGTGAGAGTATTTAAAATGAAGGGGTTTAATAAGCAAGAGACATGGAACAGAAACCAGAGCAATGAGCAGCAGAATCACTTGTACAGTGGCCTGGCCGGGATAGAGTTCGTCCTCAATCGTTCCGGGCGACAGGAACATGTTAATAAGCATGTTCAACAGACTTGGAGCTGGTTTCCCTATTTTAATCCAGTCAATGCACCACTTGTACACAATGCACAGAGACAAGTAGCCAAAAATACCCTGCATAAATAAAAGACCTGGAATGAAGTTTCCAATAACATCAATTTTCGATTTGAAGTAAAGGGCATTGACCAGTGAGAAGATGTATGAGTATGACATGTGGATGAAACCCATCAGAATGGAAAGTTTCATCTTGTACGAGTTCGTGAACAACAAGTTGTTTTCTGTTCCGTGCCAAGCAGGGTCCAGTCCAATAGGATACACTCCAACTTGGTGTCCTGCAATGGTCTCGCCCTCTTTCCAGGATTCGGGCCATCTCCATCCCGAGCTGAAGAACGACGTAGACATGGAAAACACATCGTTGTAAAGGAAGCCAGTGTACATGGAGAAAAAGCCCATCATGAGCAAAATGTATCTTCCCGAATATGCCATGTCGAAAATCTCGTCTCTTTTCATCTTGGCAATTTTCTTTTCGTTCAGCACAAGTGCCAGTGCCGCCGAGAACATGATGAATCCATGGCCCAGATCACCGAACATGATAGCAAACATGAAAGGGAAAGTCGCAACCGTTGGAAGCGCGGGGTTGACCTCGCGGTAAGTGGCCACACCGTACGCATCACACATAGCTTGATATGCAGCTGTGAATTTGTTAGTCTTGTGATACGTTGGAGGAGTCCTACTGGTTTCCACCATGTTGACGACAATTGGGAACGACCCTTCAGGACTGTCAGAAAATTTCGTGCTGATTTCCTCCAATACTCCTTTCACCTTGGAGAAGTCATCTGTCGGTATCCAGCCTTCTCCAATAAGACATTTTCTTGTCATGTCGTAATGGCACAGGTTCATGACTGAGAACACAGACTTTTCAAGCTTGACTGCTTTCCACCAATCGTCCAATTCGCTGGCTACGGCACTCAGCTCAGTCTCCAAGGTTCTCTCTGTTGAATCCAAAACATTCGTCACATCAGAGAGTTTGTCGTTCACCTCTTGTTTCTGCTTGGTCCGTCCATTGAAGTCTTGGTCAACAAAGTACAGATTGGCATCCAGCGACTCACAGATCTTGCGCACACGAGATAAAATCACCTCACCGTGTGCAAATATGATGAAGCTGTTTTTGTCGACGAACGTTTTAGATTTGTGATCGTAAAGTTTTTGGTTGATCTCTGATGAGGTGATGAACAGGTTACCACGAAGAACGCGCCATAAGATTCTCTGCAAGATGTCGATCTTATTTCTTGGGATCACTCCAGTGATAAAATTGGCGTCGTGAGAGCCACCGTTCTCTACAAATTCCTGCTCGTTCAGTTCAATGAGGTCAGGAGATCCAAGGTGCTGGAAGTAAGCATCTGTGGCTGCTAGAACTTGTTGGTATTGTTTCAGGTCCATTTGCTGTTTCAACAGGTCCTCCGAAGCATTGGAAAGCTGACTGATTCTATCCTCAAGCAATTGAGCATCGCTGGCAATCTCATCAAGTTGGCTGGTCGACAACGTTTCAGGAGGCTTGTCAGAGTCATACTCCGCGGGCTGGATACCTCTTGCTTCCATTTCCGATTGTAAATATCTGTACTGTCTTTCAACGTTGTCTAGTTGTCTGATTTCATTGACAAACGAGCGTTGAAATGCATTGACCTTTTTGTTGAGGTCTCTGAACTCAACCAGACCGAGCTTACCAAGCGAGTAGATAGCACTCCTGCTTATTTCGGCGGGGATGTAAAGTTGAACTAAAGACATTTCCGCAGAGCCTGGAGTTAGAGTTGGATAAACATGGTGTGATACTTACGGAAAATAGCTTCAGGTTCATCAGACATGGTGATTTATCCAAGCAATGCGAGATATTAGCAAAGTTTATTCGATTGTATTGAAACGACACATTTTTTTGAGGTGCTGCACAGAATTAAGGCTGGTTCGTGCACGACGGTGTAGACATTTTTCGGGTCCCCTTTGCAATGCACGGGTGTGTGAGTGGTGACTTGTGGTGTACGGGTGACGGAAATTCTTGACCAAACGGCATTAGAAGCCGCTAAGATCTTTCTATCCGCTTTCATATCTTCTTATCTGAAATATGCGTAGCTGATAGCACAGATAGAGCCGCTGAATTCAAGCCAGCAAAACGTGTTTTTTCGTAGTTGCAATGCCAAGACTAAATGCAGTGCAATCAAGACTAAGCGTTATCCGGTCCCTTCAGTCAGAAATCAGAAGCGTTGACGCAGCCCATGCTGGTGGAGACGAAGACCTGCTGAAGGAAATCGGCTACAAGCAGGAATTAAGCCGGAAATTCAGAACATATGAGATTTTTGGAATCGCCTACAGCATCATGGGTATTGTTCCTGGAGTTGCCTCCGTTTCATCTATCGGCTTGGCAGGCGGTCCAGGAGCGTATGTTTGGGGCTGGTTCATCACATCCTTTATGATTCTCACCATTGCACTGGCAATGAGTGAAAATGGTAAGTAGCTTTGGATTCGCGGAGAAAAGCTTCCTAGTATTTTTTTCGCCTCCTGTACCTGCTAACGACAGCGTCTGCTATCCCCACCAGTGGTGGTCTCTACTACTGGACCTATATTTACTCGCCCCAGAAATTCCGGGTGCTTTTCTCGTATGTGATTGGGCTTTCCAACTCCATGGCTCTTTGCTCCGGATTGGTTAGTGTTGCATATGGGCTGGCCGAGGAAGTCTTGGCAATTGTTGTGCTCCAGAAGGACGGAAACTTCGAGGTGACCAGCGCCAAAACATATGCTGTTTTTGTGGCTGGAGTGATCACGTGTGCTATTGGCACGTCCATCAGCTCGCGCAATGTCGCCATGTTGCAAACCACTTCCAGTCTGCTCAACACAGCCTTGATATTTATTTTCCTGATCGCTCTTCCTGTGGGGGCCTCTTCGAGCGACTTCGGAAGACGGGACAGCAAATTCATCTTCACGCAAATCACGTCTTACTCGGACTGGAGCACCGGATGGCAGTTTTGCTTGTCCATGATGTCTGCGATCTGGAGCATTGGCGCCTTTGACTCTTGCGTCCACATGTCAGAGGAAGCCAGGAACGCATCACATGGTGTGCCCATTGGTATTATCTCAGCCGTCACTGTGTGCTCTTTTGTTGGCTGGTTCTGTGTGATCTGTCTCGTGGCATGTATGAAGCCCAATGTCTCTGAAGTCCTAGCCACTGATACTGGTTTTCCGTTCGCGCAGATATGCTATGACGCATTGGGAAAACGATGGGCTGTAGGAATCATGAGCCTTGTTTCTGTTTGCCAGTGGATGTGTGCGGCTTCCATACTTACTGCCTTATCTCGGCAAATATGGGCATTTGCCAGGGACGACGGGCTTCCCTTTTCGTCACTAGTCAAGGTTGTGGATAAGCGGTTAAAGGTTCCAATCAGAGCCGTTATATTTGCTACGGTAGCTGCCCTGTTGATTGGTTGTCTGTGTCTAGCTGGAAACACTGCCGCCAACGCACTGTTTTCTCTGTGTGTGTCTGGAAATTATGTTGCGTGGTGCACTCCCACCCTGCTTCGACTTACATCCGGCAGAAAAAGATTTAGGCCAGGTGCGTTTTATCTCGGTCCGGTGCTTTCGCCCGTTAACGGTTGGATATCGTGCATTTGGGGTGCGTTCGTTTTGGTTCTGTGTATGTTCCCTGCGGACAGAGTCGTGGAAGTGAGCACTATGAACTACACCGTGGTTATCAGTTGCGGTGTCTGGCTGCTCGCGCTTGCCTACTTTTTTGTCTACAAGTACAGGGACTACCATGGGCCAAAATCGAATCTGGATGATGACGAGGCCAAGCAAATTGTTGTGGAGTCTGTGGGGGACGTAAAAATGGCCTGAGGTTGTATGAGAAATTACGTCAACGATTGGCGGAAAAAACGGTTTCTTTTTGGACAGTTCCAACTAAAGCACTTTAGCGGTTATTTTCATGGCCATGCGGCTCACTTTTGATAGGCGTTACTTGATCAGACTATAGATTAGAACAAAAGCAAAAAATAGAGTGCCGCACGACGTTGATAACTGAATATAAATGTATTTCGATGTCACCACAAGTTCATATTGAATTTCATGTCGCACGCGATAACGTCTATTCTGTCCAACAGGTCGGTGGCGGGAATGTCCCCCGTCAGGTCTATCGATGCAAGACACGCCCACGGAGATGAAGACCTCCTGCACGAGATTGGTTACAAACAGGAACTTAAGAGAACTTTCTCTACCTTCCAGGTGTTTGGTATCGCTTATAGTATCATGGGGCTCTTACCGTCCATCGCTTCTGTGACAAGCACTGGACTTTCCTCGGGTCCAAGTGGATTTTTGTGGTCTTGGCTAATCGCCTCGTGTTTTATTTTGTGCGTTGGCACTTCGATGAGTGAACTTGCCTCTGCAATCCCAACCAGTGGAGGTTTGTACTTCTGGACTTTCTACTACGCTCCTAAACGTTTCAAGGTTCCTATTTCTTACATGATCGGCCTTTCTAACTCCATGGCTCTTTGTTCTGGTCTGGTCAGTATCGCATACGGAAATGCTGAAGAGATCCTCGCCGCTGTCTATCTGCAAAAGAATGGAGACTTCGATATTACCACTGGTAAGACTTACGGTGTTTTCGCTGCCTGTGTTTTCTCCCAGGCCCTGTGCACTTGTTTTAGTTCGAAGCGCATTGCTTGGCTGCAGACCACCTCCACTGTTTGCAACTCTGGTTTGATTGTTCTGTTTCTCATCGCCTTGCCTATTGGAACTGCCAAAAACGCAAGCTTCAATGATGGAAAGTTCATTTTCGGTACCGTTCAGAACTACGACACATGGCCTATTGGATGGCAATTCTGTCTGTCGATGATGACTGCTGTCTGGACCATTGGAGCTTTCGATTCGTGTGTTCACATGTCTGAGGAAGCCCGTAACGCCAGTTATGGTGTTCCAATTGGTATCCTTGGATCCATCTCTACCTGCGGTATTGTTGGATTCTTTATTATCCTCTGCATGGTTGCGTGTATGAGTCAGGACGTTGCAGCTGTGCTGGGGTCCGACACTGGTTTCCCTATGGCCCAAATCGTTTACGATTCTTTGGGACGTAATTGGGCCATTGCCTTTATGTCGTTGATGGCTGTCTGTCAATGGCTGATGGGTTCCTCGATTTTGACAGCTCTTTCTCGTCAAGTTTGGGCTTTCGCAAGAGACGATGGTCTTCCCTTCTCCAGTATTGTGAAGGTTGTTCACACCAAGCTCAAGGTTCCAATCAGAGCTGTTATCTTTTCTTCAACTGTCGCCTACATGATTGGATGTTTGTGCTTGGCTGGCAGCACCGCTGCCAACGCTCTGTTTTCTCTTGGTGTTGCTGGAAACTACCTTGCCTGGTGTACTCCTGTCTTCCTCAAACTCACCAGTGGAAGAGCTCTTTTCAAGCCAGGATCTTTCTACCTGGGTCCTTTGTGGTCTGAAATCATTGGATGGACCACCTGCTTGTGGGGTGCTTATATCATTTTGCTCTGTATGTTCCCATCCTCAAAATCGGTTACTAAGACCACGATGAACTACACTGTGGTCATCACCTGTGGAACCTGGATCCTTTCGTTGATCTACTACTATACCTACAAGTACAAAGTCTATCACGGTCCTAAGTCCAACTTGTCTCCAGAAGACGTTGTGGAAGCAACTTTGGTCTCCGAGAAGGAATAGTCTAATTATATTTTTCGTTATAATAACTTGACGTAATTGTAGGGGAATATTCCTGTAGAGCCGTCGCCTAGCCTGGTGCCACGCCACCACCCAGGATTACTCCTATCCAGCACTTTGATCCGGTCGCCCCGAACAAAACTCAAATCGTCCGGCTGAGACCCTTCAAAATTGTACATTGCAACACAGATCTCGCTTGGAGCGGTGGTTTCCAAAACTTTCATTTGCAGCTTGTTGAGTGAGATGCGGTGGAAGTTCACAATACCCAATTTATCAAGTCTGTCCATCGCACTATTCTGAGAGCTGTTGAAATCTGCAAGCATTTCTGCAAGCTCTGAATCAAATTGCAACTTCTCAATGTCGATATTGAACTCCTCTGATAGCGATTCGCACGTGTTGTAGAGACTGTAGAACATGTTCAATGTGGCATAGTACGTCATAACAAAAACCTGGCTCATTATCTGCTTAATAATAAGCATAAATACAGGTAACTCCATTTTCAAGCGGTTGTTAAGAAGCTCGTACCTATCTTTGGCGTCGTCCAATTTCACCTGAACTTCAAATTTCCGTTTGTGCTCTTTCAAAGTCAGCTCTGCTTTATCAGAAAGTTTCTTGAACTCCAGCTGGTATTTTTCATAATCAAGGTTGGCATACTGGCGCTCCTTGATGGCTTTGTTCGCCGTCTTGATGTGTTTGGAGACCTTTTTCAAATGGCCACCCACGCGGTCTTCAAACAGTTTGGTTTGTTCTTCCAATCCAGGCAAGAGCATCTTGTATTGTTCCAGATAAACAGACGCTCTCCTGAACATAGTAGTTTGCTGTTTCGTAATGACAGCACCTTCAAAAAGAGTCGCATCACTCAGATCTTTCATACAACTACCAATTGAAATGCTGTGCTTAAGTAGCTTCGAAACCGAGATGCCAGTCTTTTGAACACTCACATCGAAGTGCTCAAACATCTTGTCCAGACCTTTGATCTCACATACAATCTTGTCAAAATCAGGGTCTGATATCTTGTCACCTGGATTAAATTTATTGATCATCATTTGTGGAGCCTTGCGTCAGTACATCACTACCATGAACTTACTCGCTTAACAACATTTGTCACATCGTACCAGTCGATATCTGGACGAGGCAGCTCATTAACTGCTTTTTGAATTCCTGAACTATTCATCTTACGAAACCCTGAGCGTCTAAAAAATTAAGGGGCGGGTTTTTCAGTGACCTGTTTTTTACTCGGGTGTCCATGATCATAGCCAGGCCAAGCACTGATTCGGCGAGAGCGTTTTTTCGACTGGATTCGATCCTCGTTTCGGGTTAAAATTTCGTCCAATTGCACTTTTTGGTCATCCCCAATTTCGTGCTTCAACTTGCGCACCTTTTCTTGAAGAAGCAAAGTTAAGGCTTCCACAAGTCGGTTAGAGAAACTCTTGTCGATTGGGAGGTTACTCATGATCACGGAACGCAGTTTCTTGACCATGGCAATGGAACTCAATGTGTCCTCAAAACTCTTGGAATTGCCGTACAGGTATTCCGGAGGATTTAAAACCAACAGAGCAGCATAGTACAACATCACGTGTATGTGAACTGGAGCATATCTCAAAGCCCCTGAGATGTCTCTGTCGCTCAGAACCAAATTCAGGACAACCTCAGCGGAAGATAAAGCAAGCTCGGTCGACACAGCACGCGATTGTTGCGGTGAAAGTTCCAGCTCATTGGTAACACTCTCGAAATCGTCTTCATCGTCGCCGTCGGAGTCGCTCTTCTTGTTCTGTGCGACCGTCGTGGATTCTGCACTGTCTTCCACCGGATCGCAGGCAACCTCGTTCCATCTAGGGAGCTGGTCACCTGTCATTTGCAAAGATCGCACAGCAGCGGAATTGATGTGCATCTTCGCAAAATTGTAGTAAATTAATGTGCTCTTACTGCTCCAAATCGGAGCGTTCGAGAAAGGCGAAAGCATCACCGTCCACTGGACCATCCACTTATCCAACTCAAGGTTGGTTTTGAACGGCAGTCCAAACGCAGCAGGGGCCATCAAATCCCATGCATCTCCGTCAAAAACTTTACTTATCGCTTGATTGTACTCCACCTGAGAAACCAGTCTCAAATTCGAAAAGTTTGAATCGACAGACTCTTCGGGCTCGTCTTCAATTAAGAGTTTCCTGCTCTCTTTCAAAGTCTTGTCATCAGAGTTCATCAATGGCTGTCTATTGTAGACGAGAGATTGGTGTCCGTCCAAAATATAAAGTAAATACCATAATTTGAGCTTATTCTTGGGTGAAACTTGCGAATTTCTTGTTTTTTGATTTAATCGAAGAGTGCTTGCCAGTTGAAGAGCCATGCCCGTGAACATCTGATTTTCTTGAAACCAAAGTGCACAGAAACAGAGAGCCAAGACAGTGTTGAATGTATCCAGCTCAGTAGTTGGCGCTCTAGATAATAGCTGCTGACTCATTCTGTTGATGAGCAGTTCCAGTTTCCGATAAAGATGACTCAAAAGTGGGTGATGAATAGAGGCTATCGCACAGACGCTCGTCAGCAACATGGGGGAATGTTTCCACAAATCTTCAACTGAGTACTGAGACACATTGAAACCAAACAGATGGGCAGAGATGTTCGAATCAAAGAACCGGAACAAATCCTCCGCTTCAGAAAATGTGAGAATTTCAGAGAGTGTTTCGGGTTTTGACGTCCTGCGTAAGGAGGAGCTATCAGAAGAAGATTTCAGTAGTTGAGGTCGTGTGGGTGTTTCAGGTGTTTGCAATATTGTCAAGATATTCCCGAGCTTGCTGCCAAAATCCTGCAAACGGTCCTCCACTGATGTATGCCAGCCGGAGTCTCCATTTTTCAGTTTATGCTCTGGGTAACGGATTGTCGACCCATGGCGGTTGCCATTCTTTGGCTCTAGCGCTGGTTCCTTTGTCACTTGTTCCTTGCTGTTAACGTTGGCCAGCGGCGAGGGGTTTAGAATGTGAGCCAAGCCAAACCTGTTCTTGCTGGCCGATACCACTGGCGGCGACGGTGTGGGCGATGGAACGGCATTCATTCCATTCTCGCCCACTACTTTATAACTTGCTATTTTATATTCATAAACGCATTGCAAATTTTGGGCCCGACATCGCTTGCAGCAGCTCTCGTCGTCGCCGTCCTTTTCACATTTGACCTTGCTCCTCCTACACAAGGTGCACGCTTTTGACCGCCTTTCTTTTGTTTCCTCTTGGTGTATGATCCTAGAAGTGGCACGGTTCCGTGTTTGATTGTTTGAAAGCTGCAGCTGCTGCTCAGGGTTGGGCAAAATAGGCAGCTTTCCGGCCATCGTTGGTCGCGAACAATATGTTTTTTTTAATTTATTTTATTCCAGCAGCTTTTTGATGAGCTTGTAGCCGGTCTTGAACATTTCCTGTCCCGTATATGTACTTTTGTTGCGGTCCGTCATATCTGGGAGTGATTCCATACTGTAGTCTGCAAAATCGTCGGATTCCACATCGGAAACCTCAAAAGTGCGGAATGCCTTGTTGAGCGTGTGGGGTTCGTGAGTGTTAACTGCAAATAAAAGCTTAAATGGGAACGGACACAGATCCATACTTGGTATAGGGGGTATATGCGACTTGTTGAAGTCGGCAATGTCCACTATTTTGAACAGAATCCTTTCGAACTCCTGTTTGCAACGATCTCCCAGATTCTCACATGCAGGCCGGACGGTGATCTTGAGCACCCATTTCTCCCAGCAGTTAACAAATTTTCCCACATGGTTCACTATGGAAACTGAAGAGGATTGAGAGTGCGGTCTGGAGCCCGACAGGTTTCCTGCTGCTGAGGTTCGACTGCTCGACTCTAATCGGTGTTCGTAGAACTTCAACACTACAACGCCCATCACAGATGGATGCTCTTTTTGTTTGAGCTCTGGCTGTAGTGCCTCTTGTGCCAGCGCAGATACCAAGGTTTGGGTTTTGGCTTCCACCAATTCTTCGAGTTCAGGATATGTCGCGATTGGATACGCCATTCCCTTAAAGTCGCCATGCGAGACATTGACGCAACCAAATAGACGGTGGAACAGAATTGTCCATAGTATTCCTTTCACGAACTCTGGAGCCGATTGTAAATCGGTCAGTAATTGAAGCTCAAACTCCATAAAGAGGATCAAATAATAATTTATAAAGAAGATGTGGTAATCAGGTGCGATAAGACAGTAATCTTAGATTTGGCGTATTTAGGTTATTAATTCATGAGAAGGTGCGCTCCAGCTCTAGAAACTCAACAAGCTGTTTCTGATGGATATATTTGCGGTTGTTAAGCCAGGCCTGGCGGTACACAGAGAGCAGCTCAAGAGTCTGTGCAGAGTCTTTGGAGGAGTCAGACAAACCTGACGAAGCTGTCGAAGATGTGGTCAATGATTCGCGCACGGGAGTTCCAGCAACCTGTACAGTCTTGGAACCTTGCTCATCGTGGACAACATCCT
The DNA here is from genome assembly GCA_030564965.1 of Ogataea nakhonphanomensis. Lineage (NCBI taxonomy): Eukaryota > Fungi > Ascomycota > Pichiomycetes > Pichiales > Pichiaceae > Ogataea > Ogataea nakhonphanomensis. Next base: position 56,521 of record JAJMAN010000009.1, read on the forward strand.
GCTGATGGTCAAACTCAGTGGTTTCCATGATGCCGTCCTGACTTTTCACAGCCGACACGTCATCTCCAGCAGGATCTTCCACCTTCCTGCGAACATTGGTGCGCACCATGGGGGTTAGCGGCGTGGTTGGCGAACGCTTCTGGGCAGGGCGGTATGGCGTGGCACTCATATAAATAAAAAAACATCGCGTAAATTTAGATCTTCGACCCTAGAGGTTACCCGACCATTCAACAGAAAGAATTTCTCTTGCCCAATAATTTTCAGTTTTTCAATTCTGATCATTATAACATGTCTACCGAAAGAACTTTCATTGCCGTGAAGCCAGATGGTGTTCAAAGAGGAATCTTCCCAGAGATCCTGAGAAGATTCCAAAACAAGGGTTTCAAGCTTGTTGGTATCAAGTTGACCGTTGCCAACGAGTCCCTGCTCAGAGAGCACTACGCTGACTTGCAATCCAAGCCATTCTTCCCATCTCTGTTGTCTTACATGATGTCTGGTCCAGTTTTGGCCACCGTCTGGGAAGGTAAGGACGTTGTTAAGCAAGGAAGAGTTTTGTTGGGTGCCACCAACCCACTGCAATCTGCCCCTGGTACCATCAGAGGTGACTTTGCCTTGGACATGGGTAGAAACATCATCCACGGTTCCGACTCTGTTGAGAGTGCCAACAAGGAGATTGCTCTGTGGTTCAAGAAGGAGGAACTTGTTGACTACAAGCCAACCATGTACGGATGGATCTACGAGTAAATCTTCTGAAGATAGATTTGCGAGGGCAGGTTGAAATAAGCGTAACTATGTACTGTAATGAACTTAGCTCACAAAGCTCTTTAATCTAACAATAAACATTATATTGGTCTCGTATTCGTTCTCCAAAATCCATCTAATTTATTTTCGTTCTCTCCAACCTTTTTTTTCAAACTTTTCATCCCATGTCGAAAATACCACAGATATATTGTAAGTCCCAAGCGAAGTTTTGACTAACATCAGGCCGCCAACCTCGAACGGTACAATTGATTAATGCGCAACCTGTTTTCAAGCCTTTAGAAGGCTTTGAAATGCCCTCATTGGAGACCAGATGTTCTGCGTACTCACCCAACGGCTCTCTGTTTGCATACTCCCAGCCTTCGTGTGTGACGATTTGCAACGCGGATTCAGGGAATGTTCTGTTCACTATTTCTGTTTCTGACGTGTTCGATTTCCAGTTTTCCCCTCAAGGCTCGTTTCTGACCACTTGGTCCAAACCGACAAAGTTGAACGACGAATCTGGCAACTGGGCCAATAATGTGACTGTTTGGAAACTGGATCTTTCCACCAACGCAGGAGTTCCTGTTCAGTCATACTTGAACAAAAGTCAATCTGGGTGGAAGGCCCAGTTCACCAGCGACGAGTCCATTTTCTGTCGTTTGATCAACCCTCACCAGATTGATTTTTTCAAGTCCAACGAGCCTGGACAAAAGGCCCTTTACTCCATAAATGTCAAGGATATTGGTCAGATTCAATCATTCCAGATGTCTCCGGGCAAAAATCCTTCCCTCGCCTTGTTTGTTCCTGGCTCCAAGGGAAAACAATCTTACATCCAGGTTTACTCTCTACCAAACGTCAAGACCCCAACTTCTCAAAAACAGTTCTTTAACGGTGAATCTTGTCAGTTTACCTGGAACGACTTGGGGACCTCGATCTTGGCTCTTGTCAGCACAGATGTTGACTCGTCTAACAAATCATACTATGGACAGACAACACTGTATTTATTGGGAATTTCTGGGGCATTTGACCAAAGAATTGCCTTGGACAAAGAGGGCCCTATCCATGATATTACTTGGTCGCCAACAAGCCGTGAATTTGCTGTGATCTACGGCTACATGCCTTCCCAGACCACCTTCTTCGATGCAAGAGGTAATGCTATTCATTCTTTGCCACCAAACTCCTCCAACACCATTCTCTTCTCTCCCCATGCTAAATTCATTCTGGTGGCAGGATTTGGCAATCTGCAGGGAAATGTGGACATTCTCGATAGACAGAATAAATTCGCCAAGGTTGCATCGTTCAAGGCTTCAAACACCTCGGTGTGCAAGTGGTCACCCGATGGTCGTTACATTTTGACCGCAACCACCTCGCCACGTTTGCGAGTGGACAACTGTGTGAAGATATGGTATGCTAGTGGATCCTTGTGTTACGTCCAGGAATTTCCGGAGCTGTACAGTGTCGATTGGAAATTTCAACCGTTGACCGATTTTGGCCCTATCAAGGCATTGAATGAGTGTTGCACCCCCGATGTGTCTGCAGTGGAGTACCTAGCAAAAAGAACCAAGATCTCGTCTACTACTGACAAGCCTGCTGGAGCATACAGGCCGCCACATGCCAGGAACCAACCCGCCGAGCCTGTGAGAACCTTGGCCCAAAGAGAAGCATTGCAACGTCAGAAGCAGATCCCAGGAGCTGTTCCTGTGAAAAAAACTATTCCAGGAGCTGTTGAGCCGCCTAAGGCCCAAAAGCCAAAGAAGAAGAAGAACGAGGAGAAGCCACAGCCACCAAAAGCTGAGTCAGAGTCGTTAGTAATTGGAGGTGTCATTTCCTACGAGGAGAAAAAGATCAGAAATCTGCTTAAAAAATTGCGTGCAATTGAGCAGTTGAAGGTCAAGAAAGATAACGGAGAATTCCTTGAAGACACGCAGCTGTTGAAGATCCAGACTGAGCCCCAAGTCAGAAAGGAACTTTCATCTCTGGGTTGGAGTGAGTGATAAACCCAGATTCATGTCTGTCAATCCTGGGCCGGGCAACCGAGATAAATACATTGAATACATAGATTAAAGTAATTTGGGGGTTTAAGCTATTTTCTATAAATATATGGATACAGACCCAGGGACAGATTCTGCAGAACTGCAGAATCCCAAGAAACTGAACTCTCTAGCAACCAGCTATGAGTACTCGAATTCAATTCCTCTCAAAGTCTGGCTCAGGACCGCTACGACGATGCTTAACCATGCAGGTTACAACGCCACAGATGGAAACCTCACAGAGACTTACATTTTATACTTGAGATTTGTTGATCTACTGGCCAACAGGCTGTATAAGCATCCAGATCTTCGGAATTGGAGATCGTCTCCTGAAGGACCTGGCAACTATAGAGCGTATCAGAAGCTTTGCCAAAAAATGCCCCAAGTTATGGGTGAAGCTGAACGAATAAAAAAGGTTCTCGATGATCGGTATTCCAGGGCATTCAGAGCACCTAGGACACAAAACCTAACTAAGGGCTATCGAATAGACACAAAAGATTCGCACACACAGCCGGTTTCGAGCTCTATTCCACCCGAGCCGCCGATCGATCTGGACGAATCTCTAGCGAGTAAACTCCGGTCACTCTCATCCAGCAGCATCAACAGCTCCCAAGCAAGACCAGAACTTTCATATCCGAGTGAATTGGTGGTTGAAAGTTCCCCGTTTGCGCCTCCCACGTCCGACACTGAAAGTTTGACAGCTCCCACAAATACCGATCGCTCGCACAGAACCGAAGACAATTCAAATATAGTACATAAGACTGTGAACTTCACGGAGTCTGGATCACCGTTGCGAACTGTATTCTTGCCGCCTAGATTAATTGACGATTTTTTGGAACTTGCCAAACGCAATACTACAAAAAAGCTAGAGACTTGTGGAATATTATGCGGCAAGCTTAACCGCAATGCTTTCTTTGTGAACTACTTAGTTATCCCACAACAGAACTCTACACCTAACACGTGCAACACTAAGAACGAAGAGATATTATTTGATTTTATCGATAACCTGGACATGTTTGTCCTTGGCTGGATACATACACACCCCACCCAGTCATGTTTCCTTTCCTCCGTGGATTTGCATACCCAAAACTCCTACCAGATCATGCTAAACGAGGCAATCGCTGTGGTTTGTTCACCCAAATTTGAACGCAATTTGGGTATATTTCGCTTGACAGACCCTCCCGGAGTCCCCACAATTACCAATTGCAACCTCTCCGGATTTCATCCTCACGAAACAGATCACTTATATGTTGAGTGTCATCGAACCACAACAGACACGGGCCATGTTGTCATGAAAGATCTGCCGTATAAGGTCAAAGATTTGCGCTAATGTGCGAAAGGTTCACTCAACAACCATCTCGCCGGTTAGTTCTTGCTCCGAGATGCTGTCCTTCTGGTCGTTTTCTTCCAGCTGCGTGCTCAACAAATGTTTTTCCATCTCAAGTCTTGTTGGCTCCTTTTGCTGGTAATCGTTTACCTTCTGTATAAACTTGTTTAAATTTGTTCCTGCTGCAGCATCAGCTTCCAGTTGCGTGTATGGATTTTTGCTTAGTTCCTTGACTCTTCTTTTATGAACTTTGCCCTTAAAATGAGCGCCCAGGGCTTTATTGTCTAGAAAGTATTTGGAGCAGTGAATACAGAAATATTGACCCAGTCCAGGTTTAGTTTCGTCTTGAGGCTGATGTTTCAGTCTTTGAATAGACTCAACAGAAGATAAGTCTGCATGTATTTGATCCAAATCTCTGGTTCTCCGCTTTGTCTTGTATCTCTTAACAGAATAACGACCCATTGTTTAGTGAATTATTTATTCCAGCTTAAATTTTTTTGAAAATTTGATTTGTGGCAAGGGAATCTAAGATGTGGCTTGTCATATGTGGCGCAAGAGCACCCCCAGGCCTCCTCCTGGATTCTGGCGCTCGGAGAAAATTAAAAAAATCGCAACCCGCAAAATGCTCAGGTCACATGACCAAGTGTAGGGCATGAGAACATAAAAATTTTACACAGTGAAATAATTACTAATCTCCAATATCTATCAAGTGAGTACCCATTCCAAATTCTTCAACCGCTAACCTTTCAGAATGGCTAGAAGACCAGCTAGATGTTACAGATACTGTAAGAACAAGCCTTTCCCAAAGTCGAGATACAACAGAGGTGTCCCAGACCCAAAGATCAGAATCTTTGACCTTGGTAGAAAGAAGGCGAATGTTGATGACTTCCCACTTTGTGTCCACTTGGTTTCCAACGAGTTGGAACAACTTTCCTCCGAGGCTATGGAAGCTGCCAGAATTTGCGCCAACAAATACATCACTAAGATGTCCGGTAGAGATTCTTTCCACATGAGAGTCAGAGTCCACCCTCACCACGTTTTGAGAATCAACAAGATGTTGTCGTGTGCCGGTGCCGATAGATTGCAACAAGGTATGAGAGGTGCCTGGGGTAAGCCACACGGATTGGCTGCCCGTGTTGACATCGGTCAAGTTTTGCTTTCTGTGAGAACCAAGGACTCCAACAAGGATGTTGTCGTTGAGGCTTTGAGAAGAGCTAGATACAAGTTCCCAGGTCAGCAAAAGATCATCATCTCCAAGAAGTGGGGTTTCACTCCATTGAATAGAGCTGATTACGCTGCTAAGAGACAAAACAACGAGGTCAAGGACGATGGTGCTTACGTCAAATTCTTGTCCACCAAGGGTAACTTGGAGGAGAACATGAGACAATTCCCAGAGTACTTCCTTGCTTAGGTTTAGGTACTTAGATAATGAAAAGTTGTATCTGAATAATAAGTAATATTATTACATTATACCTCGGGACTTTTTCTCGAGCCAGCAAGCTCGTCGTTCAAGGTCCTGTATGCTATATCAAAGTAATCTTCTTGAGAAAGCAATCCTCTACCAGCATCACAAACCCGAATACTTTTCACCCAATCGCTCTGCCAAATCTGATACGATCTCATCCTGAATTTCGGATCGGGGTTCAAAATGTTGTATAGCACGTATCTTCGCGAGCTGGCACATGGGCCCTTGGAAATCGATTCTATATGGTTAAAGGCTCCTTTTCTTGTGAGTCTGTATTGTTTGTTGGAGGTTTTGGACTTTAGGGAATAATCGTAAACTGCCCTGGTATTAAGGAAATGGTCGTAGTTTTCGTCAGAGGATTTCGCCACTTCCCAAGCGTAGTTTCCATACAGCATCACAAGGTAAATAATTCCCAGTGACCAAATATCTGCTAGACGAGGGTCGTACTCGTGATCCTGCCTGAATTGTTCTGGCGACACATATCGCTCAGATCCACAAGCTCCTTTGGAAAACTGGACTTCGTCTTCCCACGCGGTCTTGAAAACAGCAGAAGTTCCAAAATCTATGATCTTTAGCTGGCCCTTTCTTGTGAGAAGTAGATTCTCCACTTTCAGGTCATTGTGGGAAATCCCAACAGAATGAAGGTAGGTCACGGCGTTCAGAATCTGCTTGAAGAAACAATCACATTCAATGACTTCAAGGCCATTTGTCATTGATATCAAAGTGAACAGATCACCGCACGGCATGAACTCCATAACCTGCGAGTAAGTCATGGTTAGAGGATCAACCATCAAATCGTACACATTAATAACAGCCTGGTGGGTCAGTGACGAAGATATCATGAACTCAGACGTCACTCTGTTACCAAAATGGTGGAGACTTTCTCCTGGGCGCTGTTTTAGTTGTTTGATAGCAAACAAAGTTTTCTTCTTCTTGTTGCTGGTGTTCGTCAGAGCAGAAATGCAAACAGTGCCAAACGACCCCTTTCCAACAACGCCACCGATGTGACCATATTTGGTACTGAGATGCATTTTTTTGCTGCCCGAGTTCTGCAGCTTTTCTTTGAATTTGTCTGGCTTTTCTATCTTCTCCATCATCATGTTCATTAAGGTAAGCTGATCCTTACCGATTATAGGCTCAATCAGCTGATCGTCAGCTTCATCATCAAATTCGTCCTCATCTTCGTCTTCGTCGTTCCCATCCTCGTCTTCTTCATCTGAGTCTGAGTCTGAATCCGTGTCATCGTAGTTCCATCTGTAGTTCTTAGGATCACTCTTCAACTCCATCAATTGCAAAGAATATGAATCTGGAAGTAAACTAATACTGTTCTCAATGCTCACAAACTCATCGTCTTCAACCTCGCGTTTTTTACCCCAACCCCACCACGACTTGGTACTTTTGGTAACAGGAGTTTTGTACTTGAGGTAATCATGCTCGTGATATGAGCCATCGGGAGCCAACCTCAAACGGCCATTCTTCATCTTCATCATTCCATCTTTTGCTTCTCTCTGAGTGTTCAGATGTATCTGGGAGTATGATGCCGAGTTGGTGTGCTTCAAAGCCTGGTAACTGTGGTTGTTTTCAGAGTTGGCAACGGAAAACGAGCTAGAGTGCTGTCGAGAATTTACCGAGTTCGAGCGAGAAGCAGGAGGAGACAAAGACTCCTCAGACAGATTCGACCCCAAAAACTTGGACATCAGCTTTCCAGAGCGACCACGGGCAGACTGAGAAAGAACTGAAGACGCTGAAGACGCATTCGACGCACTCTGCGGAATTGAAATAGTGGGGCGTCCGTGAGTCTCGGAACTCTCTAAAACGTTATCTATATCATTTTCCACAACTGAGGGCATCATCTTCAGTTTGCTCAATGATTCTGCTAAATCCGCATTCGTCAAAATTTTGTGTTCACCTAAGGAATCTTGCTTTGGTGAACTGGTACCAGAACCATTTGACTTCACCGGAGACACAGCCTTTCTGGCACTTGCTGCAGCACTGAGTGAAACACCGGAACTGCTAGCGGGAACGCTCGCCAGACCGTTAGCAGCTATAGGGTGATTTGCACTGTGACCCTTCTCCAATTTTATAGCTTGACCTTCATGAGGATTGAACAAATTCTTGAATTTTTGGCTCATCGAAGAGTTGCGAGAACGTCCAGTCAGATGGTGGGACATTTCTGACACAGGAGAATTGGAAATTGTCTGGTAAAGAGAAAAGTCTGAGTCGTCCTTGTTGATCATCACGCTGGGATGATTACCAGAGGACTCGCTAGACAAACCCTGTTTCTTGAACAGCGGCATACCAGATCTGGAATAACGCGTTGTATACTAGGTATACAGGCAACAGATAAGCAATACTAGGCGGAAAAGCAGTAACTGGAGATGTGCCTGAACTCGTGGGCAAGGGTCAATAAATTTGTCTTTTTTTCTTGTGCTATCTCCGCCACCAATTTCCTCATCCGTACACCAAACCCTGAGGAAACGGAACTTATTTTTTCTCACTAAATAAACCCTGAAATACTTTGGCTTCTTGTATAGGCAGGCTCTCAATAATCTAGACTATAGGGTGAAAATATAGCAAAGGAATCCTGAATACAGTCATAAAATTCATTGTAGCAAGTTGACAGGCGGGCCTTTCTTGAAGATGTTTGGAAATGTATTCTATGTATGAGCCATGGTTGCAGTAACCTGAAGCCCCGTACTCATCGCGATTAGCGAAACATGTCTGGTTCAAATCCACAAGTAGGAACCTATCAGCGAATGCTTTAGGTTGCATGGTTTCCATGAGTTTACACATTTTCTTGCAATGTCTTTCGCATTTTCTTCATGATCAAACCGAGAATTGCATTAGCTAAGTGTTGGTTTAAATTCCTGATAAAATATGCTACTGTACCTTTTTACTTGGTGACCTCGTGATCCACAACGATGTCCGGAACTTCAGGAGCTTCGCCACGATGATCTATAAATCCGTGCTCCAGTTCATAAACATGCAGAGCGTCTTCCTGCTCCGTAATTGTAGGATCATGTTTGGTTCCGTTAAGCAAGTGAGTCACGTACGTCAAATCAGAGCCCGTGATCAGTTCCCAGAATTTCCCAATGGCAGTGTTCTCCACGTTTCCTCCCAAAAAGCTGCGTAACAAGTACTGGCCGTGTCTCGTGTTGGAATGACCGTAGATGTTGACATCTACAGCAGTGTGGCCGTGAGTGGACCAACCAACTTGAGCTCTAACAGACACCATTTCCACTAAAAGATCATGGATCTTGTCAGGATGGCGCAGTATCTGCGAGACCTCGTCATCGGTGTAATCAGCTATTCCAAGATCTGTCTCGAGAATTTCTGATTTAATGAATTCCTCGAGTTCAGACTTGTCCGTGATGGTCTGGCTGAAACTGGAAAACTTCCTGGTAAGATATTCACCGGACTTGGTAGCATTCAGTAACGCAGAAGGCTTCCACAAATACTCAGGATAGTCTGAGCCAATCTGTCTGCCAACAGCCAATCCACCGGTCTCGTGGTCAGAGGTGGACACCATGAAAGTTTCCGTCTCTGCAGAATCGATGTAGTCAATGACCGCCTTGAAGGCCTTGTCATAGGCCAGAACCTCGCGAACCTGCGCGGCCGGATCATTCGAGTGACCAGCATGGTCAATTCGAGACCCTTCTATCAATAAAAAGAAGCCTTGCTCGGTGTCTTTCGTTGCTTCCGTCAATAACTTGAGCGCCGTTTTGACTTCCTCCTCCAAACTTGGATACTCTGTGTCCTTACGGTCCAATTCGTATGGAATGTTGTAATATGCAACTAGCGCCAAGAGAGGCAGCGTGGCGTTTTCCCCCAACTGCAGCTGGTCAAACTCGATTTTGTTGGTAGCCACAGTGAAATTCATGTCTCTTGCTGTCTCCAGCAAGTTCATCTCGTCATCTCGGCATCCCTGGGGATGTGACTTAGGCAAATAAAAACAGCTGCCTCCTCCAATCATCAGATCTGTCACCAATCCCAAAGAGGTATCAATGCCAAGCTGGTGATTGGCAATCAGAGATTGCATGTATCTGTAATCAGCGTGTGCGTTGAAAGAAGCCGGTGTGGCATCAGTGATTCCGGTGGTGACCACCAGTCCCGTCTTGTACCCCTTCAACTTCAAGGCCTCCAGTATTGTTCCGCAAGGCCGTTTTTCGGAGTCAACGCCAATTGCACCGTTGTAGCTCTTCAGAGCACAGGAGAATGCGGTTGCACCGGCTGCAGAGTCGGTAATCAGCGAAGAGTTGCTGCGTGTCCGACTCGAGCCAATCTGGTACTTATCGAGCGTCAAGACATCATCAATAGGCAGGTTGTCTCTGAATTGTTTGAAATAACGGGCCATGTTAATAGAGGCCGGGCCTGTACCGTCAGTCACCATCATGATGATATTCTTCTTGCTGTGAACTGAGCTTTGGCCTACTAGCTGGTAGTCCGTTGAGCCCTGGAACACAAAATCCTGAACTTGTTCAGACCCCATCGCCACCTGCCCAAGACTTGATATCGATACAAGAATGCAGTAATACGTAAGGAAAATGGCAAAGGTACAAATCTTGCTGTACTTCCAGCTTGCGTGATTAGTCTGATTCCAGCCCATAGCGGCGTTGCGTGTTCCTTTGTACTCAGAGCGTCGCATCTTGGAAACTGAAACGTGCAGAAATGGTAGTTATTTTAGGGAAGGCAGGAATATCTTATATTGTGTTACGTAATCCAGATAGCACATGGTCAATCTGGAGAAGGCAATTGTTCGGGGATTGGTTCGGGCGACTTGAGATGAACCTGGGTGTATTCAGGGTTCTGGATGATGTTATCAATCACGTAGTACTGGAAACTGTTCATGACAAGAGGGAAGATAAGGACAACAAATGATACCTGGAGATTAGGCACGGGATCCGACCATGAGAGCATCCAGTAGGCGAAGCGCACCAAAAAAGGGCACAAAACAAGAAGAGCGTACATGAAAATCTTCATGAGCACCAGTCCTATGAAATAGAGCCCCAGCTGTTTGAGATAATGGGAAACTCTGGGAGGATTGCCGTAGTCGCCGGAATCGATGCCCTTAATGCCTGCTTTTTTAGCTAGACGGTATATCACAAGCAAGGATCCCCAGAGAATTGGAATTCCGATGGTTGTGTCAAAGAGAATGTTTAGGAAATAGTAATCGCACGGATTATCAATGTCTTGGTTGGGAGGATCCGACGGGAAATCCTCGCTTTTTTTGGAAAACAATCTTCTATAATGGTCCTGGTCTTTTAAACTGCTTTTCGCAATCCATTTGTCACTTTGGCCGCCCAAAATGCTCATAAAAACATTCAACATGTGTACCCCAAATGCCCCTATAACTTGTTTGGAGACATCGAAAAACCAAATTTTCCAGGGCCGTCGATTAGGGCGCTCCCGATAACGTTTCCACACCAGCGACGATAGCGCGAGTAATCCTAAAACCGCCTGTACCAGCAACGAAAAAGGGCCCAGTAGCTCACACTTGTCTGACATATGTGCTTTTGGCCAAGATCAACACAGCTAGATAAATCAGAGAACACAGCGAGAAGATTGACTTTTTATTGCTTGTCACTTGTACAGAAAGCAAATTCTTTACCTGAATCGACTCGTGCTGCTGCCTTGATTTTTAGACCGATTGCTATTTCTATTGGATAGTGTTTGTAGCACAAAATTAATTTTAATAATACCTATTAAATAAAATAGCTTTATTTTTTTTAATTTCGATTAATAATCATTCATCATGTCAGAAGCCGACAAACAATGTAAGTTTTGGAGAATCTCTACTAACTCCAGCTAAACCAAAACCATGTTGTGTTTGTTTGACCGAGAAGCAAACCAGAGACGAGTGTTTGCTGATAAACGGGTCGGACTCTGAAAAATGCAAAGACATAATCTCCGACTACAAGAAATGTATGAAAGGCTATGGTTTCGAGGTTAACTAGTGCTCAAAGCTAGAAAATAGAACCAACTTGTATATACCGTCTAATAAAATAAGAGTGATCTCCATTAGCTATATTTACTCGATGTAATTGGCAACCATCTCACTGAGCTCGGCATCACTCGATCTCACCTGACTTTTCATCATAACTCCCTTTGAACTACTTGCCAGCCGCACAATAGCAGCAATCTTGTCCCCAGAAAGACTCTTTCCAAAGAGCTTCAGGGTGTGGCTAGAAGAAGAACTCACAATGTCAGTTGCCTCTGCAGGCATCATGGACATGGTCTTAATGAGCTTGGAAACTACCTCTTGAAGATCGGTCGTAGAAGCATCTCCCAAGTTGAAGACGGCCACGCTCTCGTTCTCTAGATCGTCCCATGCATGAGTGAAGTTTCCGGTGAAGGAAGGAACAACAAAGTCGCCTGGAACAATGCTGAGATCTTCCACTTGATATTCGTCAGGGAATCCCTCCTCACCCTCGGCAGGTTCTCCCGTAGAAGGATCCACGTCCTTGGAGGTATAAGATAACGTATTGCTGAAAGAGGCTGGGACGATACCTTCAGGTCTGTTAAAAGAGACGTAGATCGATCCGCTCGACTCCGCCTTCAAAACATCGATCGGCATCAAGAACTCCTCAACGTAGTCTTCGCTGTCTGGCTGAGAAACCATAGACACATCTTCCAGTTGAATCTCTGTCAAAGTGTTCTGGATGTCATATTGAAAAACAATGTGTTGCTCAAAAACGTGCTTGACAACTGTCACCACAAATTCTGTCTCCTTCTCAGTCAGCTCTGTTACAGCAGAGGAATGCAACAATGTGCCATACGCCGCAATTTCTGGAATAGCACTAAGTTCTTGGGCATATTGTTGTTGCAAGAGAGCCAGCTTAGTGGAATCTGGAATCTTCTCTTCCGAGGAAGAAGTGTCTGCCGACTGAGTAGCAGGTTCCTCGTACAGAGTAGTTTTCTCCTTGAACTCAGCAGCCTTGGCCTCCTCCTCCGTCATAGTAGGGATAGCCTTGATGTCAAATGGATGAACGAAGTTTTCCTTGTCCGGATTGTTCACGTACATGGCCAATTGTTGTTCCAACACAGGAAGAGAATATTTGAAAGTCGGAGCAATAAAACTTTTAGCCTGCTCAACATCCTTAGTAGACAGGAGTTTCAGCGACAAAGCTGCTCTGTCTCTGACCTCGTCATCAACATCCTGCAGACATCTCTCCAATAAAATCTTTATGCTCTTTGTGATAGATTCTTTACCGATCAAAGCAAACTTAGAAAGAGCAATCACGGCGGAAGATCTAACAATTGAATTTTCTAAAACAACACGGTTGTAGATGTGTCTAATGTAAAGAGTAGGATTGGAGGTCTTAGGACCCTCGTCTCCCAAAAGATGCAAGACTCTGACAGCTAGTTCGGTATATTCACAATCTTCAATGAACTCGCACAACATCTCCAGGGCGGTTTCTCTAGATTTAGGAATGAACTTGATAATGTCAAAAATGGCCTCGATAATGGAATTCTTAAAGTTGAAGCCTCCTTCGTCTCTCAAGATGTCGTTCAAGAAGCTGAGCATCGAGCCGTGCTTCTCTGGGAATTTGAGTGATAGTGTTCTAATAGCATCAATAACAATTATCTTGAACTCGTCGGAGATGTCATCCATGAATCCACTAATGGTCTTGACGAGTCTGTCAACATTTTCTGAGTTTCCTGTTTTCAAGAGCGTGGTAATGGCATAGGTGGAAACAGACCTGTTAGAGTCGTTGATCAAAGACTCCAATTCAAGGTTACAGACCATGATCTTTTCTGGACTCTTCATGGCAATTTTGTTGAGAATTCTCACAGCTGCAAACCGCGTCACGGTTCTTGGAACAGAAAGAAGTGTCTGCAAAGTGTTGATGGCTTGCATCTGTTGTTCTGGAAGGAACTTTGGAAGAGCCAAAATTGTCTTGGAAGCTTCGAGCTCAACCATGTCGCTTTTATTCTTGAGCCATCCAGGGAAAAATGGCCAAAGAGTCTGAGTCAGGCTAGAATCATCCTCGATCAGCTTTCCAACGTATCTGATCAGCTGGACAGTAGCCAGGGAGCTCTTTAAAGGCTGTTGGGTGTTGAACTGCTGAATCATCTTCATCAATGCCATCTTGTCGTGGTCTCTAAGGTGATACAGTAGACCCAACGCGTGGTACTGGTAAGTGTACGTTGCGGTCAGTAGTTTGTTGGCCCCGTAATGTTCATGCATAGCGTACTGGCTTGGAGGAAGCACTTTGTTGGACGTGATAGCCTCTTGGGTCTCATTCGTCCATCTTCTCACCACGTCCTTAGCCACCGGCAGGAGGTGGTAGGAAGAAACAAGGGCTGCAGACGAGACATTTGGATTTTTGTCAACAACACAATTTTTCATGGCCCTTTCTGCTGCATGAATGGTGGTTCCATCAAGAACACGGGTCAAAGTTCTGACAGCATTGGGTTTGTACAAAATGTCGCCATTCTGAATGTCCTTCATGATAGAAGCAGTCGCCATCAAGATGTCGTCCGAAAGCGAGCACAATTCTTTGATAGCCAGATAAATCAGTTGTCTCAAAGCGCCATCGTTGTGATGAAATAGCTTTGATGTGGAGAAGAACAGATTGGTGGCCTCAGTTCTAGGGAAAGTCTCTCCCGCGTACAAAAGTCTTAACAGCCTAGACAACAACAATCTACACCTTTTGGCTTGAATCGGGCTGGCATTGAAGGCCTGTAAACACTCCTGGTAGACGGTCATTTTGTCTGGCAGCGTGCCAGACTCGATGTCCTCGAACTTTTTGTAAGTATGAGTGGACATGGCAAAACAAATACGTGGAAAGAAAAAAGCGAGTTAGAAAAAATACAAAATCAAGAAAATGATGTAAGCAAAGGTTTATTGAATCATCATGAGGAGTTGCGATAGACAAGTCTTGGTAGCTGGATCGTCTCTCAGAAGCGCAGCAAACATGTCGTTTTTTAGGGCCTCTGGAAGACGGTCCTTCAGGGCAATTCTGGCCTCCGGGTTGTCCGCCAGTCGCGAGTAGCATCGTATCACGTGCTTAAGTAAGCGTGCGGTAGGATTGGCCACGAGCTGGTCGATCATCAGTCTGAGGACGTTGGAAACGGCCTCGAAACGGTCAAAGGTCTGGCATGTGTATGCCAGTCCCGCATCGTCCATGAGAATCTTCTGGACAATGAAAATGGCCACCGTTTTCGATAGTTCGGAGGACGACTCCATGATTTTCAGGCATAGCGGAATGATCTCCGTGGTGAGCAGGAATTGGATCACCTCGCTGGTGTCATTTTTCACAAGCGCACCAATCACACCCAAAGACGTGAGCCGCAGATACTCAAACGGTCTTTGTTTGGAGCTGGTGTTGAGAAAAGGATACAGAAACAGCGGAATCTGGGCGTTGAGGAAAGGAGAACGGGTGTCTGGGTGAGAAGCCACGCATTGCAGTAGGGCCAGCGCGTTGCAAACACGGTTGGAGGCTGGTGTGTTGAGGTTAGGCGGAGAAAGCAGCGGATACACGGCCACAATCTCCTCAAGAAGACTAGTCATCACGCCAAACGAATTCCAAAGCACCAACGCCAGGTCGTCGTATAACTCTCTTTTTTTCCCCAATTCGAGCAGGGCTTGCTCCTTATTGGGTCCGTACACTAGCTCTACTATCCACGAGTACACCTTGTCGTCTGTAAGAGCCTTGATGGTCTTTGCCTGATAGATTTTATTTGGATCTTCAGAGGCAAACATATTTAAAGGTGAAAAAAATTTAACTAGTAAATAGAATTTATTAGGTGCGAATAGTGTTAGAAATCTAGCAGGAAATCAGTTTTCCACAACGTAATTGTATCTCTTGCGGATCTCATCAACATAAGGCCACTTTTGGCCCTTTGGTCCTCTGATCATGACGTCCATTCTAGCCTTGTCGGACTCGTCCTCCTTGTTTCCCAGCCAGATGTCAGCCACAGGCACAAAGTCAAACTTGCCGTAAATAGGTAGATTTCTTAGAGCACTGCTTTCCAGGTATGTGTTGGCGTTGGCCGGATCGATATGGTTGGTGAACATGTAGTCCAACACAGCGCGCACATTCCCCTTGCCACGCGAGCGCGGGGTGGAGCCTAAATACACCAGGGTCCATGTGTTGTCACCGTTAGGATCCACCTCCATGATGCGGTCGTAGTTTTCATGCAGAACTTTGAACATCGTGCCGAATATTCTGTTGCGGCCCTCAGCACCAGTCATCCAAGCAAGTCTGGCGAACCCGGAACGGACAAGCGTCAGGTAATCATCAAAACTTCCGGAATCTGGGTGAGCAAAAATGGCCACCGTCTCGAAAGTGTCCTCCTTTTCGTGATCTTCACCCTTCACCCCAACAACCATACCCTTGAGGATATGAGAGTGGACGTACGCTTCGTACATGAGGATGTCACATTTTTCCTTGAAGATGGGATCGTGTTCCAAATGACGAGAAACGTATCTGGCAACATCGTCGTTATCAAAAGACTCGTACAGAGTACGAGCAGCTTTCTTGCAATCGGCAAACTGGAGAATCTCAACCGTGGGGGTCTTCATGGTAGAGTAGGATAGAAAATTTAGATGTTAAAAATCGTTATCAAAAAACGCTACTCATACCACCTTCCGTATACGGAAGGTCGAATCCTAGACAGCGAAAAATCAAGGTTTGGTATTTATTAGTGTTGGATTACCCCAAGCTTACCTAATGGTTGTCAGGGCAATGTCTTTGCCCGACTTGGCACAAGAGTCCTCCTGGACGTCAAAGATCTTCCAGAACTTAAGATTTTCGTCCGCAGCCACAGTTGCCAGAGTGGTACCGTCGGGCGAAAGACTGCTATTGAGAACCCGGGAGTCGTGCGCACCAGCGACGACCCCGGTCCGCAGCAGCGATGGATAACTGTAAATGCTGATGTCGTTGTTGGGGAACCCGTGGGTGGCAACAATTTCGGTGCCAATTCCATGCGAATATCCCCATCTGAGAGACGAGACCTGCGAATTGGTCTCTATGGTGTTGACGCGAGCCCCCGTAGTGGTGTTCCAGAAATGAATCCGGCGACATGTAGAGCCTCCCCCGGTGGCTAGAAGACTCGTCTGTGTCGGAGACCAGGCCAGCGCTTTGACAGCAGCGGTGTGGCTGGTCTTGGTGAATTGAGGAACGCTTGAGCGCGCGTCCCAAATGTTGACCACGTTGTCATTGCCTCCAGATGCAAGTTGCATCCCGTCCCTGCGCCACTCTATCCCGCAAACCTCGGCGGTGTGGTTGTTCAGCTGAGAGACAACATGCTTCGAAAGACGCACATCATGGTGGAAAATCTGGCCTGTGCGTGATCCCGAGGTGAGAAGATGCTCGTTCCATGCATGTGCAGCTACACGGGACTGGTGACCTGCCATGCTACGCAGCCGAGTCCCGGCCTCGGGGTCCCAGATCTCAACACACCCAGAGTCCAAGCCGATCGAAAGATACCCTCCAGTGTCTGACCACCGAACAGAGGTGACCATGCTGTCGCACTCGGCAGCAAGGTCCACATCGCCGCTCGTGGCGTTCCAGTAGTAGACGCAGTTCTCCAGCGCAATCGCCAGAACGTTGTCACGTGACCAGCAGAGCAGGTTGAGATAGAAGTCGTCCACGAACCCTGGCGCATCCAGCACCTTCTCGGGACAAGTGGGAACCTTTTTGATTCGGGCCTGTGCCGCTGCGGTAGAAATGCTGGTTTTGCTTTTGAACTGGCCTGACTTCAACTTGGTGGGTTTTTTGCTTGCTGGCGGCAGCGGCTGGAACTGCAGGATTCTCTCTCCAACAGCCAACCCACACGCTTCTGCCACAGTGTCCTGGTATATTTGAGTCTTCTGCGACTCGATGTGTTCGTATGGCATCTGGCACTGTAAAGGCGCTTCTTCCAGTGACAGTTTTCCTGAAGTTGTTTGTCGCGAAGGAATGAACCGATCCAAAAGATCCGCCGTGTTAGTGCGGCGAAGCTTCTTGGGTGACCCTGAGCTGTCCTGCGTGGGGAATTTGAGCGCAAGGTCTGAACGAGCCTGGTTGGTCATGGACCAGTCCGAAAGGACAACGTTGAAGTTGGGCGAAATGATCTTCTTGCCCTCGTAAATGGAGTTTCTGTTTTGTGAGTACAGATTAGGGCTGGCATTACTGAACACCGTGCGATGGCCAGGGGTGGAAGGGGCCATAAAGGAAAAGAGTAAGGTCAAAAGGGAGAGTTTTTTTATTGATATATTGCCTAATCGGGGATTGTAATTGGAGTAGAGTGTTGTGTTTTGGTCACGTGATCTTGTATCAGGTGTTTGGGTGGGTGAAACTGGTGTGCGGCGGCGATTGATGCACCTGCGGAAGGCGTCTGCTTGGCAACTATGTTCGTATGCATCTGGTAGGCACGATACGTATTTTCGGCTGCTGCATTCCTTCTTGGCCTCTGCAGGCAGGGCGCGGGGACTCGATCTGGAATCCTGCGAAGGTTATGTGCGAGTATGTCCTTTTCTGGGTCACGTTCTTTTGCAGTCAACTTTATTGTTATAGCTAGGGGCAAATTTCAGTGTTGGGTAGCGAGTTTCATTTGCAGGTATAAATTGGAACGTGGTCGCAGTTTATTGCGCCAGTGTCGATATGGGATTGTTTGATCAAGTGAAAGAGAAATTGAGTGACGAAAACTTCAGAAACCAAATCAAGGAGCAGGCTACCAACGCGTACAACTCGTACAAGAGCCATCACTCGAACAGTGGCTCGAATGGCTCGAGTAACAACAATTCCGACAATTATGGTGGAAATGGTGGATCGGACAATTACGGTGGAAATGGTAGCTCTGACGATTATGGTTCTGGATCGAACAATTACGGATCAGGATCTAACAACTATGGAGATTCCGACAATTATGGTGGAAGCAGAGGATCGAATAGCTACGGTAGCTCTGATAACTACGGTTCTGGATCCAATAACTACGGAGGTTCTGACAGCTATGGTGGAAATAGGGGTTCCAACAACTACGGCTCTGACAACTCTGACAACTACGGATCTGGCGGATCTGACAGCTACGGGTCGGGTTCCAACAACTACGGTTCAGGATCCGACAACTACGGTTCAGGATCCGACAACTACGGGTCGGGTTCCAATAACTATGGAGGAAACGATAACTATGGAGGAAACGACAATTATGGAGGAAACGACAATTATGGAGGAAACGACAATTATGGAGGAAACGACGGTTCCAATAACTATGGAGGCTCCAATAACTACGGCTCAGGATCTGACAGCTACGGGTCGGGTTCCAATAATTATGGAGGAAATGATAACTATGGAGGCTCCAATAACTACGGCAGATCTGACAACTATGGTGGTTCCAATAACTATTAAATAACCAACAAATTTTTAGAAGTAAAAATAAATGCTACGAATGACCGGCCCAATAGAAACTGCAATCAAGCGCAAACTCACCACAGAATTCGCCCCAAAATACCTGACCATTGCTAACGATTCCTATAAGCACGCACATCATGCTGGTCTTCGAGGTGCGTCGAATACAACAGAGTCGCATTTTCGTATAACCATCGTCAGCAACAAGTTTGAAGGCATAAACCTACCTTCCCGTCATCGACTCATCTACAGGGCATTGGACCACGAACTGCAGAACGATGGCGTGCATGCGCTGCAACTAAAAACGAAAACCGAGTCAGAATGGGATCGTGAGCAAAACAAATGACATTAATACGGCTATATAACCTTACTCTTCCTGCAATAACTTGACGTAGTCCTCCTCAGATAGAAGGTCTTCATCCAACTCTGCAACCTTCATCTTCACCAGCCATCCGTCTCCCATAGGATCCTTGTTCACCAGCTCAGGCTGGTCGTTCAAGGCGGTGTTCACCTCTAAAATCTCTCCCTCAACAGGAGAATACACCTCAGAAGCAGACTTCACACTCTCCACGGAACCGATAACATCGCCCTTGGACACCTGCTCCCCAACCTGCTCCTCTGGCAGCTCAATGAAGGTGGTGTCCCCCAAAGCGTCAGAAGCATATTTAGTAATACCAACATAGGTGGTTCCATCCGGGTGGTAGGACAGCCACTCGTGTTGATCAGTGAATTTGAGCACAACAGGACCAGCAGAGTGCGTGAAAACAACAGATTTCGTGTTCAACACGTTGGACTGGTGTCTCAAAAACAATCTTGGGCCCGCTCTGGCCAATTGGCGAGTGAAAGTAGAGATCATACTGGGTACAAAGGAGATAAACCTGAGTATAATATATATTGCGCGAAAATTATTTTTCTGTTTCCAAGTCACCAAGTCAGATTCCTGTAGTTCCGGTCAATTTCCAAAAGTCGATATTCTTGTGCAACTCGTCGCGGAGACAGGGTCCCAGAGGTGGAAAAAGCTTGACCACCTTCCCGAAGAAATCCAGGGCAAACCGATTAATGAAGAACATTTGCGAGTTTCCCAAATTAGGCTCCAATCTGATCGCCTGCTGAGAGCTCAGCTTATCGATCTCAAGACGAGTCTTCTCCCAGGTGCTGCAGTCCAGAGACCCGTGCTTGAGCACGGTCTCAAGCTGAGCCACCTGCGTAAACTCTCCGCCCAAACTGATCCCCCACTTCACTCCTTCCTCCACAGGACGACACACGTTCGATATGTCTGCACTCTTTAGCAGAATAGCACACACCAGGCGCAGCTTTTCCGGTCTTGTCGTGAGCTCGTCGAACCGGTCCATTTCTCCCACGTACCAGTCGTGCTGTGCCATGTCAGTTGCCAAAATCGAGCACTTGGTTATCTCCACACACCGCTCATCTTTGACAAAAAAGCACTTCATAATCTTCAGGTACTGCACCAGATGGAATTTCTCCAACGTGGACTCGTTGTTGAACAGCTGTGCTACCGGTGTTTTGTTATTAGTCAAGAAAGCGTTCGTAGTTCCCGGGTGCCCTATGTCGTGGCCCAGGGCGGCTAGCAGGAGAGACAATTTCTCATGCGTGTCGAGCTGAAACCCAAAGTCTGAGTGATTAAGAATTTCCACAAAGTAATTGATGGCTTGCATCACGTCGATCGCATGGCGGAAATTGTGGAAGGGGTTGCCTTGTCTAT
This sequence comes from Ogataea nakhonphanomensis, assembly GCA_030564965.1. NCBI lineage: Eukaryota > Fungi > Ascomycota > Pichiomycetes > Pichiales > Pichiaceae > Ogataea > Ogataea nakhonphanomensis. Next base: position 77,141 of record JAJMAN010000009.1, read on the forward strand.
AGTAGTCGCGAATGTTGAAGAGAAAGAGCATGACCCTGTTGTAAAACTCCGGGGTGCGGAAGTCCTCACGATACACCTCCAGGACCTTGGTTATCATAAGATAACTGCAGTAAAGGAGCTCGTCGTTGGAAAGGCTGAAGGCCTTGAATCCCCAGTCGGCCAGTCTGTCAAAATAGTACTCGTCGTTATGCGGTATTTCCAGGAGGTCTTTGTAGTGTATGTCACTGGACAGCAGTGTCACGATGCGCATGCCGGTAGTAATGTCAATATCAGAAGCTATGGTGGATAGCATGGTGTTCAGCTCGGGCACGTCCTGGGTGGGCGAAAGCCCCACCCACGTTTGGACTCTCAACAATCGCGTATTAATTAAGCTGTGGATTTTTTTTAACGTGGGCATGATTTTGTGTTCCAATAGCTGCTCCAGTGTGGCATCTTTGAAAGAAACGGTCTCTAAAACCAAATTTAGGTGGCGAAACCGCAGACTAATAACCTGTTTCAGGTCCTCGAGTGGAAGGCAATCCAGTTCACCACCGTGCATCTCAGCATCGGTATTGACCAATACTAACACAAAATGACCGAGTTCTTCCTCGGATTCGTTCGGGATCCTCACAACACCATCTGATTTTTGCGTCAATGTGTAATTTGTGTAAGTTGTGAGATATATACAAAGTGAGGTTATGTCCGTGAATCTGCTCACCTTTGTTCGAGAAAGATCAAAAAAACGGGTTATGCTAGGTGGCGTGCTAGATTTCGACGAATCGACAATCAATATCTCTCCTATCATAACGCTTGGTGGTGCTAATAGCGCTCGATTTGCTATACAACAAGCCTCAATAACGCGGCAGTAGAGATCAGGTTTTCAAAAGGTCGGGACTGAGTTTCTCGGCTGCTAAAAAAGAGCCACGATTTGTTATGTGTCAGACAGTCGGTGATACCAGTTCGCGCAAAGGTTATCAAGATGTACCTTATAAACAAGACCAGACTAGTTTCTCTGTTAATTTCTTCTCCCCCAATAACTGCACCTGGGCCTATCGTTTCTTTTTTCGAGTTTTTTATTGTTGTATATTGTTTGGTTCAGAATTCCGACTGTTGCTTCCGGTAATTCTTGCGCGGATTCCTATGGCACCGAATTGCCAGGGTAACCGTTGTCAAGACGTTTAACGGTTTGCAACTTGGTGGTGTACGGGTGTGAATGTATTGGTGATAGAAAATTGAAATTTCTGGTAGCCAGACCAGCATACTATATATATTAATCGTGCAGGTTTTCCTTCACGAAAGAGAAAGATTTGAGAAGTTTGTTCCGGGCACCAACAGTGCTGACTCCCAACTCAGCCAATTGAGAGTCGTTCAGGTCCACTAATTCTGACCAGCTCAGATGCTGTAAATTTTCGGTATATTTGTGCAGCCGCAAGGTCTTGAGCCATGCCGGGATATCTGCTAGCAGAGATTTCGACGCAATATCTTTGGGAACTGGGGATTTTGGAGGCACAGGACCGTCGCCGGGAGATTTCAAATGGGAAGATCCCGCATTTCTCGGTTGCGGAGAATGAATGGAGTTTTTAGGTGTTGCATCTGGCTTAGTCGGGGCCCGAACGGCACTGGGCAGAGAGCTGGATTGGTTGTCCGAGGCTCTGTTGGCAGGCAGGCGACCTCTGTCGTCGGAATTGGCCACGACGCTGCTCCAAGTCGGTGCGGTCGTCGTGGCCTGTTTGGCCTTGCTGTTGTCGATTTTAGAGCGGTGGGTTATAGTGTTCAAAGAATTTGAAAGCTTCAGAGCATTCGAGCCGCCAAGGTCTGTAGAGCTCAATCCAAATTGGCCGCTGTTACCTGGTTCCATGAACTCTCTCGTGCGTCTTTGGAAGCCTGATGGATCCACATCGGGCGAAAAAACACGCAGCATAGGAGCACTGGGGTGGACCTGGTGCTGCTTGTTCTGAGCTCCCAGTTGCGACATTCGCTGGTACTGGCCGTTTATACCCGGTAACGAGAGGTCTGCGTTAGCGGTGCCAGCACTGCGCGGACGCGCCACAGACTCGCCCATGCTCAGGGCATGGGCCATCGAGTTCCCCGTTTTCAGGTGCGAAGGTAACTGGTGCACCGGCTTAGGCTGCGCCATGGCGTTTCTAACCGGCTCCTCACTCAGGATCGAGTCCAGCGTGGCCGACTCCGCATTCAATGCCAGCAGTGGAGAAACAGGTCTCATTGGCGCCTGGTACAAATTGTTGCTAGAAAGTGGCGGCGAGAAAAGAATCCCGTGATCGTTTTGAGTACGCGTTGCCGAGTTGTTGAGTTTACTCTTGACGTAGTACCAAACCTCGTCCTTGATTTCGGACAAGAAGACATCCATACACGTCTTCTGTTCTTCCAGGGTGAGGTGCTTGACCCAATTGGTGAAGGTTTTTAAATCGTGGGTGAAGCCCTGGAGAACGAGCTCGGTCTGAGGCTCAAAAGCCGGAACGTCGTTCTCGTTTCCATAACCAACGGACGAGCCGGGTCTGTCTATGTAATAACCAGAAGAGTTGAAGCTCGTGTTGTTGGTGGGGTCGAGCAAGGGCGAGCCATCGAGGGAACTGAAGGTTCCCAGTGGGGGGATGGCGGCCGTAGTTGCTGTGGGTTCGAAAGCATACCGGGACGCTGGAGGCGACAGAACCGCCATGCTCGCGGTGGTGGACGTGGGGGAAAACAGCAGAGAGCTCTGCTGTTGGTTAGAGGGCGAGTCACCGAGATCTTTATCCATTGCAGGATTGAACCAAGCAGAACAAAATTTTATTATGTGGCAGAAATGGAATTAGCTAGGGCAAAGTTGGGTGAGAGGCCGAAAAAAGTTATTACAGTCAATTTGCGAGGTTTTAAGGTTATGGAACCTTGTACGGATGCACGGAGCCCATCTTGTTCAGTTTGTGCTGGTCTGCTGTTGTCTCCCATACTGTAAGTACGGCCGGTACGTACTTCCAGCCGGGAGCGGCTGGCAAATCTGTTCAGGAACCGACGCGGCTTGTCTGTCGCAGTTATATTATTGTAAAGCCAGTTGTGTCAACTCGCATTCGAAACTGTATAAGTTCTCGTGCATCCTGACACGGTGACGCAGTGCACTAAAAACATGTATGCTGTCTGTGACACCTCTACACAGCCACATGTTACGAAAAATAGAATTAACAGCTGAGGTATGTCGAACCAATCGGGGATAAATTGTAAGTGAACTGCTTGATACAACTAACTCCAGGCTCACAAGAGCTTGTGCAGTCGTTTCGAGACTTTGTAGGCGGGTCGGACCGTGCGTTTTTGATGGCAATTGAGAATGAACAGGTGACTCCAAAACGGACGATAACCGGGTCCAATAACCTGAAGCATGACTTTGACCTATTGAACCGAGAATTGGCCGACGAGGCCGTGTATGTTGTTATTCGTAACGACGATATCCCAGGAAAGTTCATCTTTGTGTCCTTTGTTCTGGACGACGCTCCTGTTCGCAGCAAGATGCTGTATGCCTCTACAAAGAACACGGTTATCAGACAACTAGGCGTCGAATTTTTCCACCCTGTGGTGTTCATCAACGATCGGTCTGAAATAAGTGGGGAGGGTTATGAGTTATTACGCGGCAACGGGGAGAAACCATTGAGCTCGAGCGAAGAGACTTTGGCCACGGTGAAACGTCTAGAATTGCTCAGTGGTGGCGGGATGGAAAGACGCAAGCAGCAGTTAGTCAGTGCCAGCTCCAGTGGCCTGCAGATGGACATTGATGCAGCACTGTGGAGCAAGATCAAGGGTCTTGACCAAGGAGAAACCGTCACTATTGTGATTGGAGCCAACGAGCAGTTTCAAATGGGTCCGTGCGCGCAAGTTTCCGGTCTCAGCACCATTTCCGCTTCTATCCCCACAGTGTCTCCCACTTATACTGTGGCCAACCTCAACGGGTACTACTTCATTTACTGCTGTCCCTCGGGCTCTAAGGTCCGTGATAGGATGGTGTATGCATCCAGCAAGCAGGGTCTGCTGAACGAGTTGAAAAGCGGTGGAATTGAATTTATAAAAGTGGTGGAAGTGGGTGACCCGGGCGAAATAGTGGTTGACCAAGAGGATCAACCAGCAGCCAAGCCCGCCTCTCAAACTTTCAATAAACCAAAGGGCCCCAGAAGAAGATAACTGGGGCTCATTTTTCCTTAGATGTCCATATATTGTCCTTGCCTGATTCCGAGTTGTATTTCACTAGTTTCTTCCGTTTAGAGCTCTCCACCGCGGTCGCAGCTCGCGCTAGTCTTTTCTTGTTTTTCTTGGTTCCGTAGCTGCCCTTGAGCGTGTTCATGTCTGTGAAGATAATCTGGAATTTGCTCGAACCCTGCTCATGTCGAGGTCGTGGAGGCGGAGCGGCCGCTCCGTGGCTTTGATCGTTGAATATACCAATAACAGGTTCCATGCTGGAGGCCGACTTGACCAACTGGCAGGGGGCTGTTTTGAACTGCGATTTTGCCACAGGGGTGGGCGACAGCTGCGTGGCGGGCGGCGGCTTCTGGCCAGACTGGCCTGAGGCAAGGATTATGGTAGAGGGCGAGGACTGGTGGTGTTCTTTCATCGGCGTTTTCAGATTGCTGGGAGTGTTCATTTTCGTGCTTAATCGCCGCACACTCGTGCTCTGGAGCAGTCGGGGCGTGTGCGCAAGCTCGTGCAGCGGCGTTTTGAAGTTTGGAGTGTCCATGTTGGCAAAAAACAGCTGGTTCTCTTTGTTTTCGTTTTCGATCCCCAGCAGGGCCCCGAGGTCGTACTGGCTAAGCGTTGGGGTGTCCATGAAGAAGTCTGCCAGTTTGAGGGTTTTGTCCGGCGCCGGCGTTCGCATCTCGTTCACCTCGCCGTTCCCCGGCGACGACACCATCTGTCGCGTTCGTTCCGTGTTGGTCATGAATACTTTGTCAATATAGGGCGTCCAGCCTGTTCCAGACACCTGCGACGTGGCCGTCCCGGGGGGTGCTCCACCTCCCCCTGACGGCTGGTACGCCACCCCACTGTCCTCAAAAAGCTGGTCAAATAGCTTCGACGGCGACGAGCTAAGATAATTGTTGCGAGACATGATATAGCTAATTAATAACAACGCTGTTTACCTGTTTCACAATAAAAAAAGTAGGTAAACAAACCTAAAATTGCTGTGCCACACTCGAGCACAAATTATTCTGCGCCACACGAAAACAAATACCAATGCAAAACAACACGGACTATACCGTGGATGACTTGGACGCGGACCGTGACGCTGCGTCGTCGCGTGCGACCTCAGGCAAGAAGTATCTTCTGAACACGGATTTCAACGAGCTGTCCCCGCAGCACGAGCCTGCTGAGACGTCGGACTGGATGCCACAGGTGCTCCAACAGGAACACTGGCCAGAGCCCGAGGATTCGTCTGCCTCGGAGGCTTCGCGCGACCCGTACGTGAGTTTGGGAGACACAAACACACTGGTGCGTCGCGAAGGGGGCGACGAGGCTGCGTGGAGAAAGTACAAGGATTCCCAGTTCAAGAGGGGCCTGAGGGTGGTGGGCCAGGACGGCCAGGACGCACATGTAGCTGCGCCGCAACTGGACACGTTTGGCAGGAGCATGGACCACTCACTCATCCCGTCGTCGCCGCTGAAGCTGTTCGGCAAGCAGGACACATACACCACGGAGCGGTTTCGCGACATGCTGCGTCACATCGAGAACGACGAGCCTGCGTCGCACTCGTCGCCATCGGCCGAGTCGTCGCAATCATCAGAACCGTCCAATTCGTCGCGCGGGTCGCTGCAGATGCTGCTGAAGAACTCGGAGGAGCTGTTCAACAAGCTGAAAAATCGCACCCAGCCCGCGCAGTCCCAGCCCGAAAGTGACTACACAGACACAGAGTCCGGTGTTTTCGACTCCCCCACGCCCTCCCGGCCCGACATCACGGCCTCGCTCGAGCTGCTCAAGCAGAAGCTGGACCTCAGCGTGACGGACGAGGTGGACCGTTCGCTGTCTGCCCCACGGATCAGGAAGAAGGACGAGCACCACGGGCTCAAATTCATCTCTGGCGACGAGTTCAAGGGCAAGGTTTTCGACAAGAAGCTCCAGAAGTATGTCCCTGCGGACCAGTACGTTCCCGAGGCGGACGAGGACGAGTCTGTGGACGCGTTCAACGAGATCTCCGATCTGAACGACGACATATCTTTTATGCAGGCCAAATCGCGGCTGGTTTCCGCCATCACCGAGCAGTATCCCTCGGACGACTGGCTGCAGGTAGAGATGCTCGACCTGCGCTCCTGTAAGCTCGACAAGCTGCGCGACCTGGACAAGTTTGTTCCGCACTTGCGCGTTCTTGATGCTAGCGACAACGACCTATCGCACATCGACGGCGTTCCCAAGTCCGTCCAGATCCTGCGGGCCAATAACAACCTGTTTTCCAGCATGAGCATGTTCAGTCTGGACAATCTCCAGGTTTTGGAGCTGGGAAACAGCAGTCTCACCAATTTGCGAGGACTCAAGCTGTACAATCTCACGAGTCTTGACGTTTCCGCAAACGAGATCACCTCGCTGCAGGGACTGCAGAATCTCAAGATGCTCAAGACGCTCAAGCTGTCGCGCAACAGCCTGTCTGGGCCGGTTGACTTTTCAAGCATGACCATGTTGGAGGATCTGGAGCTGGACGAGAACGAGGTGACGCAGATCGAGGGACTCGACGGAATTGCCACGCTTGTGAGCGTTTCAGCCAACAGAAACAAGCTGGTGCAATTTGAGTGCTGCAACTCCTCGCTCCGCCGACTGTGTTTGAGCTACAACGACATCCGGACGCTGGACGCGTCGCAAATGCCGGAACTGCGTGTCCTCAAGGTCGATTGCAATGCGTCGATCCGTGTGGTGGGACTGCCACCCAAGCTGGTGCAGGTCTCGGCCAAATATCTTGACTCGCGAGCCGTGGACGACGTGCTCACCGCGGGTCTGTTCAAGCTCCAGAAGCTGAGTCTCACAGGCAGCATTTTCCCCACCAAGGCTGTCTTCAACACCCTGACCAGTCTCAACCTGTCAGCCATGAACCTGCAGTCGGTGCCAGACGTGTCCCGCTGGTTCCCAATGCTCACCGACCTAGACCTCAACTTCAACAAAATCCGCACAGTCAAGGGTCTGCACGGGTTGCAGTTTTTGCGCGAGCTCAAGCTGCTCAGCAACAACATCCACAGCCTTGAGACCCTGGTTCCTCACACGCGTGGGTTCCGCAAGACGCTCAAGCTCCTGGACCTGCGTGTTAACCCGGTGACCCATGGCATGTATCCGTTTGTTTTCTACGACGACGACGCTGGGGACGACTCAATTGGAGAAATGACCCTGAACCTGCGCGAACACGACGACATTGAAGCTTTTTCTGTGGAGTACACCAAGCTGTATGACAGGGACGCCATGGAGATTTGGACCGACAAGAATAGCACGTTTTTGAAAGACGCAAAACGCTCGGTTGCACAAGCCAGAAGCACCTACGAAACCACCCTTGTTGCCTGGTTCGAGAACATTAACTACTTGGACGGGCTCTGGGTGGGTTACGAGAAACGCGCTCGTGAACGGGAACGCGTGTTGAGGCTTCTGGAAGAAGCCCAAAATTAGAACTATCAAAAATTCGTAGACTTTTAAAGTGTATTGTTAATTTATTTTAGAATTAAAAGAAAGCCACATTTAATTAAATAACGTTGGAAAAATTTACAACATCGACACTGTCATGGTCACTGCTCAACAACTCATTCAACAGAACAAATTTTTGATGCTCTCCAAGTCTTGGTGTCCTGACTGCCACTACGCGATTGCAGTGTTCAAGAAGTATGGAGTTCTGGACCAGATCACCCTGGTGGAGCTGGACAAGATGCCAGCCAAGGAAGCCTTCGAGCTGGAGAAGCAATTCACGGCAATCTCTGGCCGCAAATGGGTCCCTACTATTTTCTTCGACGGTAAGGTGTTTGGAACAGAACAGACCCTCATGCAGCTGGAGTCGAGAGACATGCTTCCAGCCGCTTTCCACGAGGCCGGCCTAAAATAATTTTATAGAAAAGTCGACGAATCGGGCGATTATGTAATACACGACATAACAATAAAAGAGGATCTCGGTGGAAGGGACTGGCACAAGAGTGTGGGGGACTGGGATCGACAGTATACCCCATACTAACTGGGTGCTCCAGGGGGTGTGGGCTGTCGACAAAGCTTACTCTAATAGGACGAGGCCTGAAAACCCAAGTTTTTTCCTAGTACAGATGCGGCAAGTGGGGTATGTCCGGACTCCAGCGGGGGTGTTTGAGCAGCACACGACCCCGAGGCGCCGAACCTGCAAGAGCAACTGTGGTCAAAGGTTTCGTTGGTGTGCAAGCGGTGGTATTAGTTCTCAGAGCTGGTACACCAAGTAGCACGCCGACCCAGTCCCAACAAGAGGGGTAACCGCGCCCTTGTCCCCTTTTCCTGCGTCCTCGTGGTTCTCCACCCCCTCTTCTGCACACCCTGCTTGAAACTACCCCACTTTTAACCACTAACCTCGCTCTAGCAGCAATCTCATTGGCGGTGGTGCCCTTGGACCGTCCTCCAGGTCATTACGTGGGCGAATGCAAAATTTGAGGGGCCATAGTATAAATATCGCCTTCTGTCGCCCATCACCTTTATACTCCAAAATGCTTAGAACCTCTTTGAGATCCATGGCCAAGCCGGCCACCAGAGCTAGCCTCAGATTCTACTCTTCTTATCCCCTATCCACCACTATCGAGCTTCCTAATGGAAAGTCTTATGAACAGCCTACTGGTCTGTTCATCAACAACGAGTTTATTCCTTCTAAACAACACAAGACCTTTGAGGTGATCAACCCTGCCACCGAGGAAGAAATTTGCCACGTTTACGAGGCCAGAAAGGAAGACGTTGACGACGCCGTCAGCGCTGCTGAGAAGGCGTTCAAGGGCGACTGGAGTACTATCGACCCTGCTGTCCGTGGAAAGGCCCTGTGGAACTTGGCTGAGCTGCTGGAGGCCCACAAGGACACCCTTGCCATGATCGAGTCTCTCGACAACGGTAAGGCCCTGCAATTGGCCCAGGGCGATGTTGCTTTGGTGATCAACTACATCAGATCCTGTGCCGGATGGGCTGACAAGCTTACCGGACAATACATTGATACCGGTGCCACCCACCACACTTACACCAAGAGAGAGCCTATTGGAGTCTGTGGTCAGATTATCCCATGGAACTTCCCTCTTTTGATGTGGTCCTGGAAGGTGGGTCCTGCTCTTGCTGCCGGAAACACTGTTGTTCTGAAAACTGCCGAGAGCACCCCATTGTCTGCATTGTACGCCTCGCAATTAGTCAAGGAGGCAGGCATTCCACCAGGAGTGGTGAACATTGTCTCTGGATTCGGTAAGATCACCGGAGATGCCATTGCCAGCCACCCTAAAATCAAGAAGGTTGCATTCACTGGATCCACCGCCACCGGAAGACACATCATGAAGGTTGCTGCCGACTCAAACCTCAAGAAGGTGACTTTGGAGCTTGGAGGTAAGTCTGCCAACATCGTGTTCAACGACGCCGACGTCAAGACTGCCATTAAGAGTCTGGTTGCTGGTATCTTCTACAACTCCGGAGAGGTTTGTTCTGCCGGATCCAGAGTGTTTGTGCAGGAGGGCATCTACGACGAGATCCTCAAGGAGTTCAAAGCTGCTGCCGAGACCCTTAAGGTTGGAGATCCTTTCGACATGTCTACCTTCCAAGGTGCCCAGACCTCCCAGATGCAGCTCAACAAGATCTTGGGTTACGTTGACAGCGCCAAGAGCGAGGGAGCTCAGCTGGTGACCGGAGGTGAGAGACTTGGAAACAAGGGATTCTTCGTCAAGCCAACCATTTTCGCTGACATCAAGCCAAGCATGAGAGTGTACAAGGAGGAGATCTTTGGTCCATTTGCCGTGGTCACTCCTTTCAAGACTGTTGATGAAGTCATTGAGCTTGCCAACGACAGCGAGTACGGTCTGGCTGCTGGTGTCCACACCAAGTCGATCGACACTGCCACCTATGTTGCTAACAAATTGGAGGCTGGATCTGTGTGGGTCAACACGTACAACGACTTCCACCAAATGGTTCCATTCGGAGGTTACAAGCAGTCTGGAATTGGCCGTGAGATGGGTGCACAGGCTCTGGACAACTACACTCAATGGAAGGCCGTTAGGATTGGTCTCCAGAAGCCTGAGTGATTTTGTAAGGTTATGTAAGAAACGAGACTCGCTTATGAAATACTTTTTTTGGTGCAGCGTGGCTTTGCGGCGCGAAGTTCTCTATTGCGCAAAACGTAAACAAAAAATTGCCAAAATATAAACAATCCTTCGACCCCTTCCAACTTCTTGTCTTCCGTTCCTTCACCATGTTTTCCACGTTAGTGGAGAATTTCCAGGAAAATGAGCCTTTGTTTGACCACCCGTTGTTGTTTCCGGCTCCTTCCGAGTCCGAGATTGCACAGTTCCAGAACGGCAACCTTGTACTGGGTACCATAGAATCAGCTGTTTGCCATCTGACCTCTCCGGAATCGATCGATTACCAGTTCTTAGTGGACTTTTTTCTTTCTTATCGAGAATTCATTGACCCGCTCCCTCTTCTGGAGCTTGTTCTATGCCGCCTCACATGGGCCTTAAAAAGAGCCAACCTCGAACAACCTCTTGGGGAGAACACTGGACCCGAGATCAAAAAAGCTTTTTACTTCGCAATAATAGTGCGAACGTTTGTGATGCTACGTCATTGGCTGCTCAACCACTTTCCCGACTTTGTTAGGGATAGGAGGTTGAGGCAGCTGGTCAGTGGAACGCTGAACGAGATAGCCAAACGGGACGAGTTTTGTGGGGCTCCTGATTCTTTGTCTTCGAAGGTGATATTGGACCTCAAAAGACTCTATGTGAAAACCTGTGACGTTTATTGGGACTCTGGAGACACTGTTGAGAGCATTACCTCTGATGTCTCGGCCTACGAAAATGCACGCAACTTGCGTTTTAGCGTGCTTGGACTCCAGCAACTCCAGGACAAAAATGTGCGCCGGTCGCAAATACTGTCTCTTGTGGAGGGCCAGTCTCTGCAGATTGATGAAACAGGCATTCTTCATCCAAAGGCCTCGCTCAACTGTCTAAATAAACAATCTTCCTTGTATGACGAAATACTTCACGACGTGAAAGCTACACCTATCCAAGGAGTGCGAAAATTGAGCCAGCTCATTGAATCTGACGACAAAGAAAACGGATTTTGTGTCAATGGAAAGATTGATGTGTTCACAGAGAGTAAAGTTGGCAAGATTACGCCAACGACCCCTTTGAAAAAGCTCGCCGAGATAAAAAATCAGCAAAATCAACAACAAGGGAGCCGAAAGCCAAAAAGACGATTTAATCTGTTTACGAAGCACGACACGACTCGTGAGAGAACAGTGGAGAGCGAAATTCCACTGCTCAACGAAAACAACGTGGATCTTTTGAGCTCTAGAATCATTTCGGAATTTTCATACTATCAAGGACAGGCAATTACTCGCAGAAAGAATCTTAACGATGACAGCCCCAAGAAAGTGGAACCCCAAAATGATCAATTTTCTTGTTCACCGAGAAACTCTCGTGGTCTTTTTAATACTGAGGTTTATGACCAATCACCCACGAAGGGCAAGGAAAAACGGGCTTTGGACGACACAGAAGACATTCTGAACGCCATCAATCAATCAAATGGCTCTTTCCAAACGCCATCTGTTAGTATGAACTGGTCGTCTTTTGCGGAAGGCACTGTGATGGAGGCGAATGTTGAAAGAATTCTGGAGCCCGAGACTTTTGGAGGACAGAGATCGGTCAAATCCTACCTTTCATATGATTCAGACCTTTCTTCCCACCAATCCAGGGATTTCAACAGCAATCAGATGCTGCGCAAGAAATTGTCATTTTCCAATTTGAGAGGGGACCAAGATTTCCAAGATGATTATCAAGCAAAGCCAGTGCTCGATAATGAATTAGTCCCAGAGTCACAACCCTCTGAGGAAACTGAGGAAACAAATATAGATACCGAAAATTCGTCTGAAGAAGTGACCAAAAACCACTCTAGTATCACAACTGAAAGCAACGTCCTGGACGCAATGTCCGAGCAAAAAACACTTTACCTTTACGAATTACCATTTTTTGGCACATTTTTACCATACGAAAAAGACTTCGATCTCGACACAGAAAGCGCGTCTATAATTTTGTCGGGGTCTGGTCATATGCCATATCCTGGGATTTCCCAGACGGCCATAGCCGAACTGGCAGCCATTCCTGATGAGGAATATTCAGAAAACCCGGTCAATCATGCATTGCTCAAACTAAGAGGACAGAAACCAGCAGTTATTTATGGATTGAACGACGAGAACTCGCAAGAGTCTCAGTCCAGTCTGGATGAGGTCAAGCTTGAGCGGAAGGTCCGGGATCTTTTTATTCAACCGGCATCCAAAGCGTCTGAAAATCCACTAACTCCATTTAGGTTTTCCGTTGCACGTTGCTCGGTTGTTAGCAACATCTCAAAGTTCACCATTCAGTCGCTCACAAACACACCGATCAAGAGCCTACCAGTCGTGGTTGGACTTTCTGTGGAAGAAATCATGTACAAAGGGACCCATGTCCCGTTCATATTGGCACATGAGTCTCGCGAGGTAGCAAAACAGCTCACCCTAATCGAGAAAGATTTTCTTCTTGAGATTGACTGGCATGAACTGATCGATCTCAAATGGGACAAGCCGCTTGAGCCTTACAACTCTTGGCTGAAACTGTTGTTTGACGAACAATCCAAAACGGGTTTACGTCTTATTACACTGCGGTTCAATCTGGCCACGAACTGGATCATATCTGAGATTCTTTTGTGCAAATCTATTGTGCTTCGTGTGTTCACAATGTCGAGATTTATCCACATAGCCAATAATTGTCTCAAGATGCAGAACTATGCCACAGTTTACCAGATAGTGCTGGCGCTGAACTCCACAATAATCAAGAAACTCAAGTCTACATGGAGCGCAATGGATGTGGGAGACTTACTCTTGTTCAAGAAGCTCAAGGATCTGTGCAGCCCGGACCGGAACTTTGCCAACTTCCGCGCAGAGTTACGCCAAATTAAAGCCTCCAAAGGTATCATTCCGTTTGTGGCTCTGGATTTGAGCGATCTGACTGTCAACAGCGAACGTCCAACTTCGTGTGGCGACGAATACGAGCTGATCAACATCGATAAGTTCCGCGTTTCTTGTGGAATCTTGAAAAGCATTTTGCGCAATATCGAGTACTCCAAAATCTACAGCTACGAAAAACTCCCACATCTCATATCGAGGTGTTTGTACATTAGCTGTTTGAGCGAACAGGAGATGGATTATTGTTACAACCACCTGGAACAATAGACCCGTACCATCTCCATCAATATATCCGGAACAAGAATCCTATAATCGATATTATCACCAGTAGTAGAATGTTATTGTGCACACCGCGTGCAATGATTTCGCTTTTTTTCTGTCCTTCAACCGTTCGCAGGCTCGAGTCAAAAGTGTCTAGTTTAGTCTTATTAATTCCAAACTCGCGCTTGACCAGGGAGAGACGTCCATCCAGGTCATTGAGGTTGCTGAAGATGTCACTGGAACAAATCTGGTCTACCTCGTCTTTTCGGGTGTCCAAGACCTTTAGAAACCCTTCCAGGTTTGCGAGGTTGTCCTCTAACTCCTTGTTCATTTGTGAGATTTCCTGGAGCCGGAGCTCGAGCTCCTTGGCCAGCCTGATATTCTCTAGCTCCACTGAGTCCAGCCGGTTCTTCACATTTTCTGCAACCATGGAGTCAAGTTCCTCAAATCTTGAGCGGATCTGCCAGCATATACTCAGTTTTCTACGCTTGCTGAGCTTCGAAATAGTAGTATCAGCAACTTTCACCGGAGAAACCGTGTCCCCGACGCTGGGAACATACAGATATTGCCGTTGATCTGAAGAGTTGGTTCGGTCAACCACCCGGCTCGGGGTATTATATCCTGTGCTACCTGCACTACCAGATGTAGCATTGGTAGATAGCACAGATTGTCCCGAGCCAGCAGAAACCATTTCTGGACGGTCCACAACAATCTGAACCCGGGAAGCAGACATGAGGTTAATTCTTATTTTTAATTCTTCCCCAACCGCATTTTTGTATGGCAGACATCGCGTTTTAAATCAAAATATCGCCAGCATAAAACACATTTTTCTTTGTTGGTATCTGACAAGACGCGAATTAGAATTGTCCTTCTGGAACCAGCGCGAAATATTCTAGAATCGTGCTCTCAGTTGAACAAGACACCAGTACAGGAAAATGGAGACACATTTCGAGCCCGGAACGTGAGTATAGAAACAAGGCTGTTTTACTAATCTTTAGCCGCTGCTGGATCCCCGACGACAAGGTGGGATGGCTTGGTGTTGAAGTGGAGGCCATCAAGAAGGTGGATGACAAGTATGTGATTGATCTTGCAAACGAGGATGGTTCTAAAAAAGTTACCATTGAGACAGACAGTTTGAACGAAAACAATCCCCAACTCCCACTTTTGAGAAATCAGCTTGAAACAGTGGAAGACTTGACGGAACTGTCTCATTTGAACGAACCATCTGTTTTGAATGCCATAAAACTTCGTTATGCGCAGTTCAGTATTTACACATACTCTGGTATCGTGCTGATCGCAATAAATCCTTTCCAACGGAACGATGAATTGTACTCACCTCACAGAATTCAAAGATACGCATCGAAAACACGAGGAGAGGAGGAACCGCATTTATTTGCTATTGCAGAGGATGCCTATCGTTGTATGAAGACAGACAAACAAAACCAGTCTATTGTTGTTTCTGGAGAGTCTGGTGCTGGTAAGACCGTGTCGGCCAAATATATAATGCGCTACTTCGCGTCAGTGGACCTGGATAGTCAGAATCATGACATGTCTGAGACGGAGAAGCAGATTTTGGCCACCAACCCTATCATGGAAGCATTTGGTAATGCCAAAACAACCAGAAACGATAACTCGTCGCGTTTCGGAAAGTACCTCGAAATTCTTTTCGACGACAATGTTGTCATCATCGGTGCTAGCATCAGAACCTATCTTTTGGAGCGTTCTCGTCTGGTCTTCCAGCCTGCAACTGAAAGGAATTACCACATATTTTATCAGATGGTAGAAGGTCTCGACGAGTCCTCTAAAAAGGAATTTGGTATAACTTTGGTTGAAGATTACTTTTATCTGAATCAGGGAAGCATGCCTAAGATTGCTGGCGTTGACGATGCCAAAGATTTCAAGGAAACCTGCGATTCTTTGGCCATGGTTGGAATTACAAGCGAAAAGATGCATGACATCTTCAAGATCCTGTCGGCATTGTTACACATTGGAAATATCCAGATTACCAAAACAAGAAATGATGCCATTTTGTCTTCCGACGAACCAAGTCTTGTGAAAGCATGTGAACTGCTTGGAATCGACCCTACGGGATTTGCGAAATGGATAGTGAAGAAACAAATTGTTACCAGATCTGAAAAAATTGTTTCTAACCTCAACCATCAACAATCTACTGTGGCCAGGGACTCTGTTGCTAAATACATTTACTCGTCTCTTTTCGACTGGTTGGTTGACTATGTGAACTCAGATTTGTGCCCTCCAGATTTGAAGAGCAAAGTGAAATCATTCATTGGTGTGCTTGATATTTACGGTTTTGAACATTTTGATAAGAATTCCTTTGAACAGTTCTGTATCAACTACGCGAATGAAAAACTTCAACAGGAATTCACTCAGCACGTTTTCAAATTAGAACAAGAGGAATACGTGAAGGAGGAAATCGAGTGGTCTTTTATCGAGTTTTCTGACAACCAACCCTGTATCGATGTGATTGAAAACAGGATGGGTATCCTTTCCTTGTTGGACGAAGAGTCTAGGCTACCCTCTGGAAGTGATCAATCCTGGATTGAGAAAATGTATCAATCTTTGGCCAAACCGCCAAACGACAAATCATTCAAAAAACCAAGATTTGGCAACAACAAATTTATTGTCAGCCATTACGCCTTGGATGTTACATATGATTCGGAGGGTTTCATCGAAAAGAACAGAGACACAGTTTCTGAAGGCCAACTTGAAGTTTTGAAGGCCACTACGAACTCGATGCTCTCTGAAATTTTGATGACAGTTGATAAACAAGCCGAGAAGCTAGCCGCAGAGCAGGCAGCAGCTGCTGCAGCCAAGCCTGGTAAGAAGATCGTGAGGAAGCCAACTTTAGGATCGATTTTCAAATCATCTCTGATTGAGCTAATGAGTACTATCAACTCCACAAATGTTCACTATATCAGATGTATTAAGCCGAATGAGGAGAAGAAGGCGTGGGAGTTTGACCCGTTGATGGTTTTATCTCAACTAAGAGCTTGTGGTGTCTTGGAAACAATCAAGATTTCCTGCGCAGGATTCCCCTCAAAAGCAACTTACCCAGACTTCGCAAGATATTATTCCATTCTCTTACACTCGAATGAGAAGGAAGCTTATCTCAAAGGGAATGGAACGGAGGCGGAAGCTGTGGAACTAACAAAGAAGATTCTCAAAGCCACTATCAATGATGAATATAAATACCAGACTGGTAAAACTAAGATATTCTTTAAAGCGGGTATTCTGGCGTTGCTTGAAAAGTACAGGTCTAATAAGATTAGACAGTCGGCAATCACTATTCAAAAATGTTTGAAGGGTCACCACCAACGTCAAGAATACTCTCAAATTCGCTCTGCCCTTTTAAAAACTCAATGCCTAGCCAGAGGATTTTTAGCCCGTCAACGTATACAACGGGAAATAGAAAATGACGCATCCGTCAAAATCCAGTCATTGGTGAGAGCATATCTTGTGCGGTCCAAATTCAATTCTACTCGACAATCACTTATTAGCCTGCAATCGATAATAAGAGGACAGAACCATAGGGCCACCTTGAAACAAAGTCAACAATATGCTGCGGCAACTCTCATTCAATCTGCTCTCAGGGGCAGAGCTACTAGGTTTCAACACAAGAAGATGCTATGGGCTATCATTTTTGCCCAAAGTTGTTTCCGACGTCAATCTGCTCGTAAGCAGTACTTGCAATTGAAGGCCGAGGCAAAGTCTGTCAACAAGTTGAAAGAGGTCCAGTACAGTCTGGAGAACAAGGTGATTGAATTGACTCAATCTTTGAAATCGAAAATGGATGATAATACCAAGATGATGAGCGAAATTGTAGCTTTGAAAACACAAGTTTCGGATACCCGGAGACAGCATCAAGACTTGAAGTCCAGAGAGATTGAACTAAACCAGAAATACGATACTACTGTCAGTGAGCACACAGAGAATGTTCGCTCATTGAATAACGAGTTAGAGAAGTACAAGGCTGATTATGATGCTGCTTGCGTGAAAATCACTGAGTTGACTGAGCAACAAGCTCAACTGAAGAAGGAGCTGGACGAAAACGTGAAACAACTGACTGCCGCTCAAGAGGCTTTAAGTGAGTCTCAAAAGGAGAATACAAGTCTGAATGGCACTATCTTGCAATTAAAACAGGAACTTGTGGAGCTGCAAAACCAAATCTCGACTGGATCTTTGGGACTCGGGAAGTCACGTCCTAAGGTTGCTCCTGGTTCTCCCGGTGTAACCAGCAGAGCTAATGGCAACTATGAACCACGCCCTGCCTCAATTGTTACTACCACGTCTGCAAAAGATGATATGGATTTGGAAGCTATCAATAGCGAGTTGTGGTCTCTTTTACGTAACTCCCAGGCTTTGCATAAGGAGACGGTCGACGGGTTACTAAAGGGAGTGAGATTGCCCTCTGCTGCAGTTGCGTCCGAACTCACACGTAAGGAAGTGCTCTTCCCTGCCAGAATTATTATCATCATTTTGAGTGATATGTGGCGTCTTGGGCTCACATCGGAAAGTGAAGTATTTTTGGGAGAAGTTCTCGGAGTTATTCAGAACATTGTCAGTGGACTGAAGGAAGATGAGGTCATCAAACATGGAGCTTTTTGGCTCACAAATACACATGAATTATACTCTTTCGTTGCCTATGCTCAATCCACCATTCTTGCAAACGATTCCATAAGCAAAGATATGAGCGATTCTGAGTACGACGAGTACTTGAAACTTGTTGCTGTTGTGAGAGAAGACTTTGAGTCTTTGTCGTACAATATCTACAACATGTGGATGAAGAAGTTGCAAAAAGACCTCGAAAAGAAATGCATATCCGCAGTTGTTCTTGCTCAAGCTCTACCAGGGTTTTTGGCTCCTGAGTCGTCTCCATTTTTGAGCAAGATGTTTCAAAATAACCAGAACTACAAGATGGACGACATCTTGACGTTTTTCAACAACGTTTACTGGGCAATGAAGGCATACTTTATTGAAGCCCGAGTGATGAATGAGGTTTTGATAGAGCTGTTGAAATTTGTGGATGCCGTCTGTTTCAACGATTTGATAATGAGACGGAACTTCCTGTCCTGGAAACGTGGTCTCCAACTGAACTACAATGTTACACGTTTGGAAGAATGGTGCAACGGACATCAAATACCTGACGGATCTACGTATTTGTCGCATCTTTTACAAGTGTCCAAGCTTTTGCAACTGCGCAAGAACTCTCCAGAAGATATCGACATCATTTTTGAAATATGCCATTCTTTGAAGCCGGTTCAGGTTCAAAAGTTGATTGCGCAGTATGCCGTTGCTGACTACGAGGTGCCGATAGGCCCAACTGTGACAACGTATCTTGCCGAAAAGGTCAAGAGCGACACCTCGGAAGGGTCCACCGACTTCTTCGAGCCGCTCAACTCCGAGGGACGATTCAACGATCCTTTCAGAGACGTTGAACTTCGTCCATTCCACCGTGTTGAGGCCTACGTGCCCGCTTGGCTGAACATACCTGTTATCAAGCGGATCATCGAGTTGGTGACGAGAAACGCCACCGCTCAAGAATCGGCTACCGAGTAAATAGTAGAGACACATATGATAAGGCGAGCTAAATAGTCTAATTACTGAAATGGATAGCAATAGGAACTATAATCACTATCAACAAGATGATGACGACAGCAGCAAGACAAAGCTTCAATTTGAGATTTTTCTTCCACATATTTTTCCTGGCTTGGTTGGCAGAGCGATTGAACAGCTTGGCGTTAGTGCTGAGGTCGTTTGCGCGAGTATCGATATCCTCCAAAACCTCTCCTCTTTGGTTGATAGCCTCAATGTTGTTTCTCATGATACCGGCAGTTTCCTGGAGGGTGTTCTGGAGATTGTGCAAATTCTGGTTGGACGGCTGCTCATTTTGTTCCTTTTGAGCGTCGTCATTGAATGGGTTGTATGGATCGTATGCTTGAGCACCAGACATTTTTGAAGGCGAAGTAATAACACAACTACAATATTTTTAAATGGAAACCAAAATTCCTGGGGTTCAGGTGTAGTTATTTATTCACCAAATGGGCAGTGTGTTTCTTCCGCACTTGCGGACTGGATGGCATGTTGATCAGGCTATATTGTCCGAGGAGGACCGGCTGGTTGTCATTCGATTTGGGCGGGATACAGACCGCGACTGCATGCTGATGGACGAGATGCTGTACAATGTGTCAGCCAAAATCAGCCAGTTTGCAGTGGTGTATTTGTGCGACATCGACTCAGTTCCTGATTTTAACGAGATGTACGAGCTATTTGACCCCATGACAGTGATGTTTTTCTTCCGCAACAAGCACATGATGTGTGATTTTGGTACTGGTAATAACAACAAGCTGAACTTCATGCTTAGCGACAAGCAGGAGCTTATCGACATCATCGAGACTATTTACAGGGGGGCCATTAAAGGTAAAGGTCTTGTTGTCAGTCCAAAAGACTACAGCTATACGGGACGAGGACGAATGTGAAGTCAGTGCATAATGTTCGATTTGTAAATGGATAAATAAATAGGGATTCAAAGGCCGAGATTTTTTTAAAATAATAACCATTGCACTGTATCAGAATGGCTTCTCAAAATTATCCGTCTTCGGCAGATGTGCCTCTGGAGGAGTATGTTTTTTAATACCATAGACTAACCGCAGCATGACTCCATTTGAAAAGATTCTTTTCCGCTCCAAACAGCAGCCACTTGTTCCTTTAGGGTGCCTGGGAACCTGTATTGCCGTTGCTTTGGCTGCCAAAGGAGTGCGTACCGGCAATGCCAGAAGTGCACAGAAGTGGTTCAGATGGAGAGTTGGATTTCAGGGACTTACTATTGTTGCTCTGCTTGCGGGCTCTATTTTCTACGATCGTACGTTCAGGGAGAACAAGTCTGAACAGGAGCTTGCTATTGAGAAGGCAAGAATGAGAGAGAAATTGTGGATTGAAGAACTTGAAAGACGTGACGAGGAAATGAAAGACAGACAAAGACGCGCAGAAATCGCAAGAAAACGTAAAGAGGAGATGGAAAAATCCAAATCGACTGAAAACTAGAGACGTTCTTGTTGGCTACGAGCGTAATTAAATTGTACATAAAAATTATCGAAGTTAGTGGTTATACTTTTAAAATGTTTCGACGATTATATTTTGGAGGAGTCCGG
Organism: Ogataea nakhonphanomensis; assembly: GCA_030564965.1. Taxonomy (NCBI): domain Eukaryota; kingdom Fungi; phylum Ascomycota; class Pichiomycetes; order Pichiales; family Pichiaceae; genus Ogataea; species Ogataea nakhonphanomensis. The sequence goes on from JAJMAN010000009.1 coordinate 97,676, forward strand.
CGGTCCATGTCCACCGCGACGCCGGCTTCTACCTCGACGTCGAATCTGGCGATTGCCACCAAGCAGCAGTTGTACATGATCGATCCTAATTCTCCAGGATCGGTATTTTTTCTTCCCCATGGAACTCGCATCTTCAACAAATTGGTACAGTTTATGAAAGTTCAACAGGAAAAGCACGGGTTTACAGAAGTCATTTCGCCTCTAATGTACAAGAAAGACCTCTGGGAGAAATCTGGCCACTGGGACAATTATGCCGAGGACATGTTTAGGGTGGAAAGTAACTCGTCTTCAAATGAGCTAGATACAGTTTATGGACTCAAGCCAATGAATTGCCCGGGCCACTGTTTGATATTTGGACGATTTGCTCGCTCGCACCACGAACTGCCCATTCGGCTTTCTGATTGGTCCAGTCTGCACAGAAACGAGGCCAGTGGTGCCCTTACTGGTCTAACCAGAGTGAGAAGATTTCACCAGGACGACGGGCACATATTCTGTTCGAAAAACCAAGTCGGTGAGGAAATAGGAAAGAATCTTCAGCTCATCAAATTGTGCTACTCCGTTTTTGGTTTCAAGAAGTACCGGATGATGCTGTCTACCAGACCGGAAGCCCATATTGGAACCGTTGAGGAATGGGACACAGCAGAGGCCGAGCTGAAGAAAGCTCTGGACTTACATGCTGGCCCCGAAAACTGGAGCCTGAGAGATAAGGACGGGGCGTTCTATGGCCCAAAAATTGATATTCTGGTGACGGACCGTACTGGCAAGGAGCACCAGGCAGCCACAGTTCAGCTGGATTTCCAGCTACCACAACGGTTCAAGCTAGAATATCAGGGCGAAGGCAGCATAGAAACTCCAATTATGATCCACCGGGCGGTGTTTGGGTCAGTCGAGAGGTTTATGGCGCTGTTGATGGACGAATATGATGGAAAGTGGCCTTTCTGGCTCTCACCTCGCCAGGCGGTGATTATTCCTGTAACCGAGAAACACGTCGAATACAGTGAAAAGGTCAAAAACATTTTTGCGGGAGATACAAAGCTGGATGTTCCATCCTCTTTGAACGAAGTCAGATACCATGTGGACATCGATGCCAGAGCAGAGACTGTGGGATTGCGCACCAAGGATGCCATTCAAAAAGGATACAATTATATAATTCTTGTGGGTGACCGCGAGGTGGATAGTGGCGAGGTCTCAGTACGCTCCAGAGACAGCCGCAAGATCTCTTCCATGAACATAGACGACCTCCTCGATCTATTTGCGGGGCTTGAAAAATCATATAAATAGCGTGTCACTTCAATATCTTCTTAGCAAGCTGAATCGTCTCTTTAGAAATCGGAGGAATTGTTTCCGGCTCAAATTCTATGGCCACCTGCGGTGTTGTTCTACCAATGATACTGGGGTCTATGAGGTTTTGGGGAATGTAATCACCATGATGTTCCAAGAACTCGAGTCGTGTGTGGTGGTCCGTCTCAACAATAGCATTAACTGTAGTCTTGAACTTGTCTATAGCATCCGCTAACTGCTCGCTAACGTTCTGCCGTCTATGTAATTCAAGAATCAGAGAGTAGTAGGATTTAATAAACTGCCGGAAATCCTGATCGTACTGGATCAGCTCGTCCTTATGACCTGCGGCAAGTTCCAGCTTTTCGGTGATTTCTGCGTTGATATCGGCAAACTCGTTGAGCTGAATAGACATTTTCTGTTCTCCGTACACTTTCATTTCGTCAATGAAGCTCTCAACGTTGGCAAAAAAAGCCTCAAATATGTCAAGTATTTTCATCACCTCTTTACAGTTCTTCTTGATAATTTCCGCGGTGCTTTCCAAGGACTTCTGAGCCTCCGGCAACTCCTTCACGTCGTTCTCTAGAACAGATTCCAGATCTGTTTTTTCTTCCTCCGAGACTGCCGGGTCAAATAACAATTCCTGTCCCTTTTCGCACTGGTCGTAGTGGTTATTGAGACTCTCCAGGATGGAAACCATGTCATTCTCTAGTTCTTGGTTGATTTCCAGCAGTTTCAAGATCGGATCGGCAACGTCTGAGGAATCGTTGGTAAGCCGTAAATCTCGAAATCTGTTGTTCAGCGCGTTAACCTCATTGTTGTAGTTATCCAAGTCGGAGCTCAGCCTGATCAACAATGCGTCTGTTCGGTTTCCCTTTATCAGCGTTTCTACATCGCGCAAGTTTTGCGACACACTCCTGAATAGCTCATCAATTCCGGACTCACTGATGTAGTCATAAAGCGTAGATTGGCCATCGAAAACTACAACGGTTCCCTTCAGGGAATCAATTGTTGACCGCAAATTGTCAATACATTTGGTTAATTGCTGGCGCACGCTGGATCGTCGCTCCATGACGGTGTTGAGATTCATCACCAGAGAGTCGCGGATTGTCTCAAGTATTTGCAACTGCTGGTCGAGAGCCTGCAGATAGAACATGAGTTTGGGCACCCGTTGATCTCGACGTTGCAGCTTCTTATTGGTGTTGGTAATGTAGCTGTTGGCGTCATTGCACACAGTCTGGGCAATGGACAAATATTCTCGTGCCTCGCGTGCCCATTGCTGGATGGGGACCACCATTTGAAGGACAAGAATAAATACTACAATTAAAATATTGATTGGAAATAAAAATCGGAAATCGATATCGAGAACCGGAAATGGTATCAAACTAAAGTATTTACTCAGCATCGGTACCCCATGTTCTGTCAGCGGTCTCCTCAAGGGTTCCGAAAACATCACCGAGGTAGTTTTCAGAGGCAAAGACAGTGCCGTTCTCGTAAAGATCCCAGTTGAACAGGACGTCCTCAATGAATGGCTTTCCGGCAAGAACCAAGTTCTCAACGGAAACGTGACTGCCTCCCTGGTAAACATCGTTAAAGAAGTAGGTGGTCTCGTTGTTGTAGTAGTTGGCGTAGGTGAAATCGGAAGCAGATCTCATAACAACAATTCTACTGAAGTCAACCAAGCCGTATTGAGCGGCTCTCATCAAAGCCTCCAGAGTGGCATTGTCCTCTTGCTGGGTAGTGCAGTAGTTGGCACTTCCGTTGGTCATAAGCAAGGTGTAGTTGGTGAACGACTCGTCAAGGTCGGAACCGTACCAGTAGGTGTCAGAGGTGAGGGTATCACAAGGAATAGCCTTTGGAGTTCTGTTGGCTGGAGCATAGTCATACAGAGCTCTGAAGGCAGCGTTACCGGCAGTTCCGTTAGACAACTCTGCTGTCTGGGCAAGCTCTAAAGCTCTGTCTCTGAGAGCAGCATTGACTTCAAAGATCTCAGTTCCGTAAAACTCGGTAGGGTATTGGGTGGAGTTGGTGGTACCGTAAGCATAGTAACCAGTGCTCCAGTTAGAAGGCATTTGACGAGCGTCGACTTCGTATTCGAGAATCTGCACGGCAAAACGAGCAAACGTAACGTCACCGATGGTTCCCTTCAAAGGCGAGATACCGGCAATACCAGCAATCATGAAGTAAGTCTGGGAGAGATCGAACAGAGGGTTCAAACTCAAAGCCATCATGGTGGAGGCAGCGTTAATCTCACCCTCACCGGTGGTAATCTCACACAAGCTGTAGTTGGCGTTACAGTGCACCTCTGGGTAGATTGGAGACAAACCTGGAAGACTGACATTGTGGACTAGCTTGAACTCCTCCAAGAAAGGATCGGCCTCGTAACTGAACATGTTAACGATCATGAATTGAGGCTTGTAGGTCTCAAGCTCATCATAAACGGTGTCGTTCAATCCGGCAGTCTTGACCGGGTAAAAAGAAGAAGTAGAGGCAGTCGACAATGCGGAACTGACTCCAGCAAAAGCGAAGGACAACAAGGTGGTGAACTTCATAACGAAAGAATTGAAATGGTGAAAACTTTTCTAGATGAAATTCAAGTAACCATTGCTTATCTTATATAGAGTTGGAACTTGCAGTGTTGTTTATTCCTAACTCAGTAATAACCCACACCTGCTACTTATCCGAAGTTTTCCCAATTGTACTAACAACAATCCGTTACCAATCAATAGGGCCGAGGTTGCTTTCTTACTCCGGAAACAATAGAGCCGTATGTTTTCTATGCATCTAATTAGGGGCGAATCTCCCATTTCAGAAGCTTGACCAATATGGATACCGTTTTTGCCAAAATAGAGAAAAATGCGGTAAACCCCTGCGAAACTGGTTTTCAACAACAAGACATCCCTGCACCTGAAAATTTTTTGGTCTTCTCGGTCTGCGGTCTGGAGAAATGAGTAAAAAAAAAAACAAAGTGGACATTCTCATAAACAAAGAGCCCTATTATTTGAATTTACCTCTGAGTTGTCTTGCAAATAACACACTTTCGTACAAGCAAACATTCCCTTACACTTTAGTTCCCGCTCCGAGGTTTCCGATTCCAGATACTCATCCTAGGAGTTAGTTCTTATATCCAATGTCCGCCACCGTGGAATCATCCAGAAAACCATCGATGGCAGAAAGACGTCCATCCATGGCCGAACGCAGGCCGTCGATGGCTAAAGGGAGACGCCCATCTGTGATTCCCCATCTCGCAGGAATTGAAGAACCCAACCTCCCTGATACTCCGGAACAGTGCGATGTCCTGATCTGTGGTACCGGTCTTGTTGAATCGGTCCTAGCCGCGGCCCTCGCTTGGCAGGGATCTAACGTTCTTCATGTGGATTCCAATCCATACTACGGAGACACCTCGTCTACGCTAACAATTGAGCAGATCAAAGCCTGGTGTGACAATGTGAACCTCAATACCCCGGGTTTCCAGGGTTACTCAAAAGCTTTGCTCTACATTCCGCGCCCTGGACAATTGAACAGCAGAGACTACAGCATTGATTTGACGCCTCGAATTATGTTTGCCAAGTCGGACCTTTTGGCCTTGCTGATAAAGTCTCGCGTCTACAGATATCTTGAGTTTCAATCCGTCAGCAACTTCCACACATTTGAAAACGACTCGTTTGGTAAGATGTCCTCTTCGAAGGAAGAAATATTTACAGACCAGTCTCTGTCCTTGGCAACCAAGAGGCATCTGATGAAGTTCATGAAATTTGTTCTTGAGTCCGAAACCTCCACCTTGGCCAAAGAATTAGACGCATACAAAAACATTACATTCACCGACTTTATTAATGAAAAATACAATCTGTCATCGGCACAGATTAACGAGTTATGCTACACGTTGGGACTTTCTCCAATTCCTAACATTTCAACCTTAGAGGGTCTTACTAGAATTAGAAGATATCTAACCTCATTGAATGTTTACGGGGCATTCCCTGTGATTTACTCGAAATACGGTGGCCCGGGGGAGATCTCTCAGGGTTTCTGCAGATCTGCTGCTGTGGCAGGTGCAACTTACAAGCTGGACTCGCAATTGCAATCCTATGACAGCACTTCGAAAACAGCTATCTTCACGGATGGCACGAAGGTCAAGGTGACCGAAAGACTTGTGTGTTCTCCATCACAGGCCCCTGTCAACGCTGAAAACGTTCCTGAGAAACACTACGAAGTCACTAGGTTGATCACTATTGTGTCTAAATCATGCAAGGAGTGGTTCACAGAGGGTGAATCTGCTTCATTAGTGGTATTCCCTCCCAAGAGTCTTCCCTCCTCGAACCAATATCCTGTGCAGGTTATTATCATGGGGTCTGGCTCCGGATCATGTCCCTCGGGCCAATGTATTTGGTATCTGTCCACGGTCGAAAAGGGAGAGAAGGCTAGAGAGGATCTAGAATCGGCTTTGAACAAATTGGAAGAGAGTATATTACGCGAATCAGAGGATGGAGGTTTTGATTTGGATTTGACGGAGGATGACGTCGTTGTTAGACCGGATGGAAATATTTCGGTTATCAACTCTGTGAAATTAGGAAAATCATTCAAAGAATTTGTTCCTAAGGAGAAACTTACTTACCTATTCAAACTCATGTTTACCCAATTCACTTCAGTGGAGCCATTTGGTATCGTCAACGAAAGTGTTTTCAAACAAGGGTCCGAAAGAGGATCAGAGTCCAGCGTCGACCATGAAATACTGTATTCCAACATGCCTTCTGCTGAGATATCGTATGATGGAATCATCACTGAAGCCAAACTACTGTATTCTAGTATTGTTGGTTCAGACGACGACTTTTTCGATGTGGATTTTGAAGATGACGACGAAGATAACATGGCAGCCATGCAAAATGACTCTGCCATTGTGGACGAGGACGATGAAGGGTTCAAGGACGAAATGGACTTTGAACTCTAGGCCACAGGATGACCGCTAATGTGTAATTATAAATTACTGATAATATAACAAAGTTGCAGTTCAAACCGATTATTGTATTAGGTAATCATATTTACTGCTGAGAGAAGTACTCCAAGAGAACGTTTCTCTCTTCGGAGTCAGCACCCCAGTTCTTGATGACAACACAAGAAGCACCAACAACCTTTCTGGCGTTACCCTCTCTGTCCAAAGCACAGAGACCAGCCCACTCACCAAGTTGCTTAGCGTCGGAGACCTTGATCAAAGGAATCTTCTCCTCTGGCTCGTTACACAAAGCCTCAACCAAAGAAATGATCTTGGCCTCAGTGACAGAGTCACACAAGACACACAATTGAGCCTCACCTCTAGCCAAAGCCTTGATAGCCTCTCTGAGACCTCTGGCAAGACCATCGTGAACCAAAGCGGTTCTCAAGACCTTTTGCAAGCAGTCTTCGATGGAAACAGAAGAGGATTCTTCAACAACAACTTCTTCTTCAACTTGGATTTGTTCTTCGACGTCAGACATTATAATAACTTCTTCCTCAGATGTGATCTGGTCAGTTTACAGAGAGAAAATGTTTTTGAAAAATTTATCAATAAAACCAGTACATTTTTATATCACGTGATTCAATACTGGGTTGCGGCCCTTTTCAGAGGAAGAGCGGGATCTCAACAGCTCCTCCCACGGTCTGGAGTCTGTCTGCCTTGTCTGCCTTGTCTGCCTTGCTGTTGTTACGACCCTCCAGCTTACGTTTCTTCGTTGGTTTAGGAGGTTTGTCACGTATCACAGGCTCGGGTGCAGGACTGAGTCCCAAGACGGACTGTGCGAGTTCATTCGTGATTTCGAGGTTGATGGGTTCGTTAGTTTTCATGGAAATACCAGAATCGGTTATAGCCGACTGGAAGTAGTCATCAATTGTAGTTAGTTGGCCGTTTCTAGCAATTTTGATGACCTTAACGTTTTCGTCTTCCCTGATTAACTGTTCCACAAATTTGTTGCGGTAGCCGTGCTGATTTGGCTGAGTTTCGGACTCCTCAATGGCAAGCGATTCAAGAAAAATTGCTTCAATGCTGGTACCAAAGAACAACGGTTTTCCATCACCGGAAGATAAATTTGAACCGCTCAGACTGTGCGAGCCCAAGAGGAGAGATACGGACGTCAGCCCATTGAGATCTTTGCGTATTTTGATTGACTTCGACAGACGCATTGCTTTCATTATCTTAGAAAAATAGCTGTAGTTGTAGAAGGAAGAAAGAGTGGTTAAACACGGATTCATTTGTGCTTCATTTTGGTCATTGTGCTCGATTTTAAACAATTTCACCTCTTTCAAAAAAGGCTTTCTGCCAGGCACTATTAGTTTTGAATAGCCAATAGAGTCATCCTCCGATTTGGACACCAGCACGAACTTCCGACTATCTTCCGAATCGAGATTGGAGCAATATAAAATTAGTTCCTTAGTATTGAGATCTTTCATGTCTTTAAACGCGTCATATACTATCGAGGATTGAAGAGTAAGCTCCATAATCACCCGCGAGGAGTCAAGATGGAAAGTGGACGGATCATTTCTGGAAAATGTGCCTTCTGTCTCGTAATCAGCAGGATCAACAAACAATGTAGTCAACTCGCATCTCTCGATGATGTAATCGTCCTCAAATGTCAAGATAAAAGGATACCCATTTCCCTGATAGCTCATAATGCACTTTGTTCGTATTTCGCTTTCCTTGTCTCCGGGTATGTGAATGTTAATGGTTTCAAGCAGAGATTTAAGATCGAGGTTGATGGAGATATTCGGCTCTGGTCCAGTCTCATCCGCATCATCATCAGTACTGCTATCATCGTCCTGGGTCAAGAGGATGCGCTCTTTTTTTATGACAACAGGATGGAACTGAAAGCTGGAAAACAACCTTTTATCTAAAGTCAAATAAACCTTGCAGATATTGTTGTCAACAACGCTGAAACACAACCCGTTTTGGGTTATATTGAGCATGCAGTTACCGCCAAACGCAACAACAGTCGAAATCAGCTGGTAAATTGGCACAATGTTGCTCGTAGAGGCGGTAAACTGGATTTTCTCAAGGGGCATAAAAATCAAGCTAAATGGGTAAATTATTTACAGCACGTCTAAAAAAATACTTGGATCCAATTGAGCTGGGTATATAATATTATAAACTTTGGCCAGAGAAGAATTAGAGTTTAGTAGCAAATTCAGATCAGCACATCAAGTGCTGAAGCAAGTAAGCACATCAGAAGGAAATCCGAGCTGATGTAGCTGATATAGCTGATTTAACTGATAGTGCAGCTGAAGCTGAAGATACCATTGCCACCATGGTAGTTACCGTAGTCGGCGTCATCGTCGTGCTCTTGTCTTTGAGTGGCGTTCATGGAAGCTTGCATTTTGAATTGATTGTTGGTTGTTGATGAATAACTCATAGGAAAGACGCTCAGTATTTATATCGTTTTGTCTCGCATTGACAGGAGTAATGATAATTAATTGTTTTCCTTTTGAGGTTTGAGATTCGAAAGACCTGTGGAGCAAAACTCTTACTCGAAGACATTGATCGTCCCCTTTTGGTAAGTTTATCTGAAAAATCCCAAGCCCATTTTTATTGATCAGTCTGGAGACCAATTGACATGCCTAAAAGAGGAATTTTTTTATGGTGTAAAACAGGGGTTCGATCCACCTTTTGAAATTTGATTGGTACAGAGCAGAGTCAATGCGGATGCAGCTGGAGTGCAAAAGCCCATATGCCCTGTTTATAAGCTTTTAATTAACCAGATCAGGAAAATGTAGTCAAAATCAGATCCTACAAACATATTTATCGCATGTATATTGTTCCAGTAAACATAATTAAATGAGGTGTTTGAGTAAAAGTAAACACCCAGACGCATGGTAGCTGTTTCATTTCGGCGTAAGCGATCATGATAAGAAAGTAAAGTTTCTTGCAGGGGTGACAGTCAGCACTTTAATGATGTAGCTGCATTCACGAGGCCATCGAGCAGGACATTGGCAACGTAGAATCTATTCCTGCAACGTTTTGCATGGCCATCATAATGTTGCAGAGCAGGATATTGGTTCCGTAGCTTAAAACCTTTCCCAGAAGCAGAAGGGTTATCAATGTACAAGTAGCTTCCGTGGACGTCATCACATAGAAAGGAAGGCTGTAATACACCAGTCCATAAATTTTTCTCATAAATCTAGGAAGCCTATAATCGATCCACTTCTTCATTATCATTCAATTCTTGCAAGTTATTCGATTGTGCTGCTGGAGAAACTTTTTGCTCTATTTATTTCTTTCGGAAAGCTCGGAAACCCTTATAAAGTAAAAGCCAGAAAATAGAATCTGAAGGAATTTTACGTCATTAGTACCTCGAGAAAATAGAGCCCTGAATTACTTGGCGATTATTTTATTGTGCAATATTCACGATGTTCTGTAGTGTCTGTTGTTCCTCGACATTCAACTGACCAACAACATGGTTATATTTATCCATCTGGGTCTGCAGCTGGGAGAAACAGTCGTTGAAAGCACGAAAAACATTGATATTGTCGAGGACAGTATTGGAGAAAGGATCATCATCAAGATCGTCGTCATCGACTTTAAGAAGATCTTTCTCGTTATTGAGGAATTTGGAGTACTCTTCAGAAAAGTCTGTATCTTCTGTATCATCCCACTCATCTTCCAAATGGTTTTCGGCAAAACGGTCTTCGGGATTAAAGTCGGTACGTCTCTTCTCCATGTCACTTATGGCAGCTGGAAGTCTTGCAAAATGTAATGCCAGAAGATGCCCCACTTGTGAGAGAACTGTATCTAAATGCAGATGTTTTAGGGCATCGTATTCGATACTCAATATTGATAGCAGACCAAGAACACTCAGCTTCAGGTCAAAAACTCTCTTAATTGAAGGAGCCAAGCCAAACCAGCTCATCATGTACGACTCCAGAGCATTGAATTCAACCAAAACCTGCAAGCATTTGTTAGGGTTCACCACAAGAACCGATACCACCACACCCAGTAACGATATCTTGTATGAGTTTGCTGCATGGGCCGTGTCATCTGCAGCAAGCAAGACCAGCACAGCCTGTATCAATTTTTCACTGTACTGTTCCACTGAATCTTTGTCCAGACTCAAAGCAAAAGTGGAGCCTAAGTCGGTGGCCGCATAAATCTCATTCGCGTCAGCATCCTCTGAGTGGAAGATCTGCATGATCACTCTGAACATGGCGTCTTGGTATTGTTTGTTTTCTCTGAAAACAGATCCTCCGTAGACCAAGTAGTTTTTTAAAGCAGGCGTGATATCCTCCAGGAACATTGAGAGGTCAGATTTCATAACGGCAGTGACCATACTCTCGAACAACTGCCACATTGCTGGGGAAACCGACCGGGTCAAAAATAATGTGTTTTCGATCAATTCAGCGGCCTCTGCATAAAAATCGTCTAGGTCTTTTTCGAACGTGTATTGAACCACAGGAGCAAAGCTTTGCTCTAGACCTGCGATCATTTCCTGCGAACTTTCAAAGTACAGGAGAACCGTCACCATTGTATTATAAACACCCATAACTGCCACGTGTTTATCGGTGAGATCGTCATGATCAAAACTATCTGGGCCGCTATTGGATGCCTCATAAATCTCGGTCAAGAGTCTCAGTAATTGTTCGCTCAGTTTTGCCATCAGGTTGGTTCCAAATGGCTGCAGTTGAGCTGAGTAGCTCTCAACACATTCCTGCATCACGGCAGGAATAGCGTCACTATCAACCTTGTTGGATAATTCCAACAGCTTCTCCATGGTCTCCACGATAATGGAACCAAGAGCTTCCTTGAACTGGTCAAAAGTCATAAACGCCTGGATTGCCAGGGCTGCTTCTAATTGAACAGGAAGGTTGTCCGTTTCATTGAAACAGGATAATACCCCATTAAATAGAACATTAAGATTCTCCTCCTGCTTGAATTTGAGATTATCAAACTTGGAAGAAACCTCACAGCAACGGGCCCTTAAAAATCCAAATTGAGAACGGAAGTTTGGTAACACAAAGCTGGCAAGAAAAGGTTCAACCTGGTCAACCAGAGACTTGGTTGCAACTAATTTGTGAGATATCTGACCGATGATTCTCAAAGCAGATTCCTTCTGTTTAGCAACCTCTAAAGTCTCAGACACGCTGCTCAAGGAGGCCAACTTTTCGTATGCAAATTGAAGAACAGGCTCTAAGGCAACTTGTGGTCGTTTTTCAACTAAAGTGAACAACAAAGACAACACAGCAGATTGGGAAGTGTTGGTCTCTTCGTAAATATCTAAGATCATGTGGATATACTCATTTGGATCATTTTCAAAAATATCCAGAACCTCTTCGGTAGGACAAAGCAGCGGGAATGCAACATCGGAGATGATCTGCTGGATATGAGGCATTATCAGGGAAAAACATGATTTCTGAACCACACACTGTTCGAGAAACGATACAATTTGATACATTGACGAGTCGCTGATCCAGATTTCCTGCTGTCTCCAACCATTCAACTTCTTGAAATAAACTTCAAGCAGTCCTGGAACAACTTTAGTTGAAAATGCCTCCCTGAATTGCTGATACTCGAATCGGCTAGACAAACTCTTTGAGCCATAGCGCTCAAACAATCGATACAAATTTGCATACGCCCACTTTTGGCTCTTAACCCAAGGACTCAACGATCTGTCATCATCGTCTAAATCCATCACACTTGGAGGAAGTTCCATATTGATTATATCAACATGAAACGTTATCCATTCAAGGAAAAATTCTGGCTGCTGCAGAGGCTCCGGAAGGTCATGATAGGTAACAAACTTGTAGCATTTGACGATGAGCTTGACAATCTCGCCAGCTTCGTAATGCTTCTCGTATGCAGAAGGGTTGGAGACAAACTGTTTTCCTACATGCAGTAAACTTGGGAAGTTTTCCGTGATGATAGAATCTAATTCTAGATGACGATTGGCATTTGTTTTCCACCTGTAGTGTCTGGTCAATTCAGAAAACAAAAGAGCACCAGTGTACATAGCCTGAATATCAGATGTGTTCAAAAATAGAGACTTGGTGGTCTCCAGAAAGCTTGGCCAATTGCTAGGGAAATCTGAAGATATCATGACGCTTAAAACAGGGATAAACTGGTTTCTCAAAGCTCTGTCGATCTTTAACATAGTCGGAATAATTCTCTCTCTGATGACAGGTTTTTCATCCTCGTCGATTCCTCCCTCGGTAGAACACCAGCTCTTAATAACCTTGTTCTTGAAATAAATAGAGCATGCTTGTTTGATCACAGGCTGCACTTGGTCCGAGCCTAAAATGTCTAAACAGGCACCCAAAAAACCAACGATGCTTTCTGCTTGCTTCAGCTGTTGTTCAGCCTGCTGCCTGACCATCTGGTCTGCTTGTAGGGTACCCAGGAAGCAGTGGTGGAGGGCCTGGACGTCCATTGGTAAAGGAAAAAATGTTTTAAACCAAAAAATTTCAAAAAAATTCTTTAATTATAAATTTCTTCAATGGCTCCTGCTACTATCATATGTGTCGGAATGGCTGGGTCTGGAAAGACCACATTTGTCCAGCGACTAAACTCCCACTTGCATGCTAAAAAGGAAGCTCCATATGTTATCAACTTGGATCCTGCAGTGTTGAAGGTTCCGTTCGGTTGTAACATAGATATACGAGATTCCGTCAAGTACAAGAAGGTGATGGAGAATTACAACTTGGGACCCAACGGTGCTATTGTGACTTCGCTTAATCTTTTTTCAACCAAAATTGACCAGGTGATCAACCTAGTGGACAAAAAATCAGAAAAATACAAGCACTGTATAGTGGATACCCCTGGGCAAATCGAGTGTTTCATATGGTCTGCCTCTGGCTCTATTATCACCGAGGCATTTGCATCCACCTTTCCCACGGTCATTGCTTACATCATTGATACCCCAAGAAGTTCGTCGCCAACCACCTTCATTTCGAACATGCTCTACGCTTGTTCTATTCTCTACAAAACCAAGCTTCCAATGATTGTGGTGTTCAACAAGACGGATGTTCGTGACTCAAAATTTGCGACTGAATGGATGACAGACTTTGAGGCGTTCCAAGATGCTCTGAGAAGTAACAGTGAACTCAACGATGAGACCAGCAACGGTTCTGGATATATGGCTTCATTAGTTAATAGTATGAGTTTGATGTTAGAGGAGTTCTATTCGACCTTGGACGTTGTTGGATGCTCTGCGTTCACGGGAGCAGGATTTGACGATTTCCTGGATGCGGTGGACTCTAAAGTCGATGAGTATAATGACTACTACCAGAGAGAAAGGGAAAGAATAATCAAGGAGAAGGAAGACAAGGAGAAACAGAACAAGCAAAAACAACTTACCCATTTGATGAAGGATCTGGGTTTAGGCAAGAAATCTAATGTGGAAACGCTTTCTGATGCGGAGGACGAAGACGAGGAATACGAACATGGTATTATTGAACCAGATATTAACGAGCCTCAACGCGAGTACACGTTTGCTGAGGACAGAAATGGTGAGGTCAATGATAGCACTAAGGATGTGAAAGGAATTTACCAAAAAGCTTTTGAGAATAGCTCCAAGACAGCCAAAAGTGACGTGGCGGAGGACATAGCCAAGTATATTAGACAACAGCGTTGAGCGATATGTACATGTTGATGCAGTTTTATACTAATTAATTTCTTTTGATAGCAAAATCCAGCCGTCTGGGAGTTTTGTCACCTTGGTGATTCCAAGCGTAGCCAACTGATAGTAATTTTGTTTGACTTCATCCGACGAATGTTCAAGAAGAGCAAGATTCGGATATTTTTGGGTATTCAGAACACAGCAAACTACCGAAAACGAGTTCTTAAGCTCCTGCGACAAAAGTTGCAAGGGTTCAGCAGACGCCTGGAAGCCAAGGTTCGTTAGACATAAAAGAGCAGTGCTTTTCTGATCTGCAATATCAGGAAGGGAGCCCAACTTTTCCTCTAAGAGTCTCTTTTTCGACGTAAAGTAATATTCGCAATGCAATTTGAAATCATTTGGATCAGTGTATCTGGGATCTAGGTCTGAGTTGTGCGCGAGGTTTATAGTTTCGATGGCATCTGCTAGATCCTTATATTTGAGGGAAACTGCTTCTGAACCATTTTTCAGCACTAAGACCGCTGCATACCTTCCAAGGGTGTTCCAAAACTCTCCAAACATATCTTTTACCCTCTGCTGAGGCCTTCTTGATGGTCGTGGTTGTTTGGGTTTCGTAATATCTATAACTGTTTCGTGCTCTGGATCATATATATATCGCGGAGACGATGTCAGTCTTTCCTGACTTTTCAAAAGCTCACGCGGAACAGATAGGTCTTCTGAAATTGGGGAGCTCAAGAATAAGGACTTATCTGTTTTGGAAGCAGCTGTTTTAATTGCCTTGTACTTGGAGTTTGCAATATGCTGTCGAGTTTCTTCCTGTCTTTGGACATCTTGAATTGACCGAAGAAGCTCATTGGCCTTTTCAGTCACATCAGCAAGCTTCTTTCGATCAAAAGTACCCGGAGTCAATGAAACACGTACCACAGGCTGCGAGTACCTTCGGACTAAATGTTTGTACATTTCATATATCAACCAAAAAATATTAAATATTTTGAGTGCAAATCAAAAAATATCTCCGACGCTCACCGGTTATCAACCGGTCTGCTCTATCTATAAATTCTGCGACATGGCTATCAATCTTTTTTATGACACCTTCCGTTGAGTACTTACTGTCCATACAATCAGTCAGGGAGACAAACGAGAACACCAGAAAGCTCCTACTTGAGGATGAGCTCACCAATTTTGACGTAGATATGTCCAAGCTATCTACAGCGGTGGATTTTGTGATCTCAACCATTTCAGGCGCTTTTCCAACTAAAGAGTCATTATTGACAATTCCTGTACACGGCAGATACCAGCACTTCGAATGTGGGGGGAAGAAGCGTTTGACTGATTTCATTAATTCCAAGCTCGCAGGACAGCCCGATTACGAAATCTGCAAAAAGCTTATCGATCTCTTTATTGTAAGTGTGCTATTGGATGCTGGTGCAGGAAACGAGTGGAAATACACCGAGAATGGAATCTCAATTGGTCGATCAGAAGGTATTGCTGTTGCAACTCTGCACATGTTTGTTAAGGGTGTTTTCAGTGATGGTCCTGAGTTCGTAGTCAATGGTGCCAAGCTTGCAAAATTGACCTCGCAAGAACTTGCGGAAGGACTGCAAGTTGACCAGTGGAATCCAATTGCGGGTTTTGAGGGTCGTCTTAAGCTTTTGAGAAAGTTGGGAACTACACTGCTGGAAAATAGCACAATTTTTGGAACTGACGCTAGGCCAGGAAATCTGGTTGACTATCTAAAAAAACAGTCCACCGATGGAATCATCGACCTTCCCGATCTATGGCTATGCCTCATGGAAGGCTTGACACCTATTTGGCCTACTGAGGGCCGTATCAAAGTTGACGGACAATGTATTGGCGATGCTTGGTATCTAGAGAGCAAAATCAAGGAAGCACAACAAATATATGGGTCACATGCACCTGAGTCTACAAAAGTCGTGACATTTCACAAATTGACGCAGTGGCTCACTTACTCTTTGTTTCTCCCACTCGAGAAATACGGCCATTTCACTATTAAAAATGCTCATTACATGACCGGTCTTCCTGAATACCGCAATGGCGGGTTGTTTGTGGATTTCAAGGTTCTCAACCTCAAGCCAGACACACTCAGACGAGGGCTGGAACTTTCGAAAAAACAAGAAATGAACCCCGAGATTCCACTGTATACTCCGGACGACGATGCTATCGTGGAATGGCGTTCGTGCACCATCTGTTTGCTCGATTACATTCTACCAATGGTTAACGAAAAATTGGGAGTCAAGGATACCAAGTACGAACTAAAATTACCACAATTGATTGAAGCTGGATCCTGGAAGTCTGGGAGATTGATTGCGGCTAAGCTTCGCCAAAACGGGGGACCTCCAATCGAGCTATTGGCAGATGGTACAGTGTTCTAGATAATAGTATATAGCACACAATCACGTGATCATCACGTGACATATAACAAACTGGCACCATGCCCATTGAAAAAATATTTTTTTCGTTAAATTCTTTTCAACTTTGAACGTCTCAAATCATCATGTCCGAAGAAAAGAAGGTTGTTGAAGAACCAGAAATCCACAAGATCAGAATCACCTTGATCTCCACTAAGGTCAAGCAACTTGAGAAGGTCTCTCAAAACATTATCCAAAATGCTGAGAGAGAGAACCTTTTCAAGAAAGGTCCTGTCAGAATGCCAACCAAGACCTTGAGAATCTCCACCAGAAAGACTCCAAACGGTGAGGGTTCCAAGACCTGGGAGACTTATGAGATGAGAATCCACAAGAGATACATCGACTTGCACGCTCCAGCTCAATCTGTCAAGAAGATTACTCAAATCACCATCGAGCCAGGTGTTGATGTCGAGGTCACCATTGCTGCTTAAGTACGCTGAGTGTTTGTAGCAATACTCTAGGCGTACCGTGTAGAAATACCAAGTTCAACTTGATATATGATGCATGAGACGTTACGGTGTTAGCTATCAGTTCCTTGCACTTACATTTAGATGTATTTTAGAGTAATGGAATTTTTCAAAAATATTACGTAAACGATTAGTAGCTTTTCACTTAAGCTGCATTTGGGAAAATGTAAATATGTATTTAAAACTACTTTGAATCAGTATTCTTTCCTATGGACCATTTGTATTCTCGCAACTTCTGGTCACCCGACGATTCCTCCTGCTCCTTTCTCTTGGGTCACTTCCTCGGTGGCTGCAAGACCACCGATAATGTTATAGCCTTTTACAAGGAGCGCATAGCTATTGAAGAAGAATATGCCAAACGACTAAATAATCTTTCTCGAAAGATGGACATTGGCAAACACGAAATGGACGGCACACTCAAAAGCAGTCTTGATGTTCTTTCAAAAGAAACAGAACAATTAGCGAACAGCCACTATGCGCAGGCAAATAAGATTGCAACCAATGTTTACAAGCAGCTGGAACAGTATTCGCTCGAACGCAAGTCTCATGGTAAAGTTTTGGAAGCAGGAGTTGCGAAAATTGTCAAGCACAGGAAGAATTTGGAGTCTAAAGTTGAATTAGCACGCAAAAAATACGAATTGCTTTGGATCAAAGTTAATAATCACAGGACAGAGCAGATATTAATGGATGAAACCGAGACGTATCGGGCACAGCTGAAGGTCAATAAACTGTCAGAGCAGATGATTCAGGCTTCGAAGGAATATCGTTTGTTGGTCAATGAGTACAATAATGTGTTGGAAGTGTGGAAGAACGAGTGGTTTGCCGCATGCGAAAATCTACAATCATTGGAAGAAGAAAAGATCAAAATGTTGAAAGCTAACATCTGGGAATATGCTAACATAATAAGCTCGTCTTGTATCACAGATGATCAGAGCTGTGAAAATATTCGACTAAGTTTGGAGAAATGCTCGTACCGTGCAGACATCACAGCGTTCGTAGACGAGTTCAAGACGGGAAATACCATGATATCTTCTGTTGATTTTGTGGATTATGCGAAGGGAAAAATACCCCACCATACACGAGGCACTCAGTCTATTGATTTAGATGCAATTCCCCAAATTTCCCGCCAGCATGCGGCGCTTGCTGAAAAGAAGAATCCTCCTCCAAAACCAACTCAACAACAGCAAGTTCAATTTGATTTCATCGATAGAAGAGAGGAGACTTTTAAAAAACTGCAGGAGGAAGCCCAACATGAAGCCTCCCAGCTTCGGCAAAATGCGGTAAGGACGATCTCAGAACCAAACTCTAGCAATCTCTTTTCCGAGTGCTCGGATGCAACTGATGTTTCAAGTTCACTCGAAAATGATTTCAAACAATCCAAACAGTCTGTTTATTCTAACCCTCTACTTCATTCTTTGATGTCGGATAAAAAAAGCGAATCCAAAACACCAGGCAGATTTAGTCTCTTCGGTAAGTCCGAAAAGCCTATTAATCCATTAGAGGCTTATCTGAGCGACCTGAAGCTTGGAGGAAATGGAGACATGTCTAAATTCCGTGATTCCATGCAGATAATCGATCAGTCAAAAGATGAAGATTCTAACAAACGAGCTTCGTCATTCGCTAGAAACAACTCCGTTAGAAAATCCAAATCGTCCACAACCTTGAAAGACAGGTTCGTCCATCAAACGAACTTGCCTTCTCGTTCCTCAGAAGGTTTCCCAGTTATCAAATATTGCAGGGCACAATACTCGTATGACGCAAGTATTGAACAGGAGCTCTCTTTCAAAAAGCGAGACATTCTGATGATCTTGCATCAACAGCCTGACGGGTGGTGGTTTGCAGAAAACATCAACACAGGTAAATCGGGCCTGGCTCCAAGTAATTATTTGGTTGACATGTAATTCAAACAATTCCACTCACTTTTCTTGCGTAGAAATAAGCTGTCACAGCAAAAACCACCATACTCGCACATATACTGTAGAACCAAGTTAGTCCTGGAGAATCTTGACCTGGAACCAGACAGTTCATACCCCAAAGACCGGTAACCACATTCAAGGGAACCACGATGGAACCCAAAATGGTGATCTTTCCCAAAATGTCGTTCATGTCATTATTCACTTTGGTCATGTCAATGTTAATCTGCGCGAGGTAGTTGGAGTGTGATCTGGCGAGTAATTTTTCGTAGTGATTAAGACTTTGAACCATGGTGACAATGTGGTCCTGGATATCGCCCAAATACATTCCTATCTCTGAGCGAGGGGCAATCTCCCAGTTTTCGTTGCATCTTTTGGAAAAGCCTTTAATCACGTCTGCTTTAAAACCCAAAAGACGGAGCAGAGACATGACTCGCCGTCGACAGTCACCGATTCTTCTAAGCATATCTCCCTTTCGTTTCCAACTGAGCACCTTCGTATTCTGAGATGATGAAGAGCTCCGCGAAGATCGTGAGCTCCATGATATCATAGATGCTTTGTCATGGACGGTGGACGTTCTTCTCTTGAGTTTGAGCCATATCTTATCGCCCTCATCTTCACTGTCGCTTGAGAAATTGTCATCTGAGTCAACTCCACTTTGCATTATAAGAATTGCGTCATCTATTGCCTTCACCTCGTCCTCTATACTCTCAATCAGCGGAGCGTATGCATCTGTGATGTCGTCTATCAAAGCATAACCAATCCAGTCCGAGGTCACAACAAGATAGTCTTTCAATAGTCTTATTCTTCGCCGCACGTTTCCAGAATGTGGGGTGGGTTTCCTATGGAACGTGATGACTCCGTCCTTGAAAACAATAATGTACATGTTCAGTGGCTCCAAGTCGCCGTTCTTTCTCTTCTTCCCGCTATTTCTTCTTCTCGATATCATAGATGGGGCTTTCTGGAAGTTTGCTTCCTGGGCCATGCTCCTCCGCTGTGAGGCCATATTCAGTATGGTATGATACCAGGAACGCTTCCGATGTTTACTGGTGGTACTTTCGTCGTCTGAACACACATTGGAACCGTAAGCACGCTCGCGTGCGCGCTTACGATTGTGGTGTTCAAGGACAACGTCAAAAGCTGTGAAACAGACGAGGTAGTAGTCTTTGAAAAGTTCAACTTTCTCTCTTGTCTCCCCCATGAAAACATCTTCTGTGGTCAAGGGATGGATACCAAAAGCTTTAGATAGAATTTTCATTTCTTCCTCTGTAGGATTTAAAACGTCGAGCCAAAACGGTGGAACATCACCTCCGGTCGAGCTTTCTGCTGCAACCGAGGGAGTTGGAGTAGAAGCCCCCGTTCCTGGAGTTTTTGTTTTGAGGCTGATGTTGGAGGGCTGCACAGAAATGGTGTTGGAATGCTGAAGGGTCTCTTTGTTCATCGGTGAAAATAGATCTGTGAGCGAATACTTGTGATCTTGTACCAAGCCAGAGATATTACTTGCGTGCAGCGTATTGTCCATGTCCTCCCTGAAATACGTGAACCTCAGGTTTTTAGACTGTTTTAACTCGGGCAGGTCCTTGGATAAATTATGGTTTTGGCTCCAAGGAACAACTCTTCGAGGTCTCAGACGGCCTTGGAGCAGGTCTTGTTCATTATCGTTTTGTACCAGAAGCGGCGCTGACTCTCCGGAATCGATATTGGAGACTAGAGGATACTCAAAGTTAATCCGATCTTCACCCTGAGCCATTGAAGATTGTCTTGACAGAGATGTTGAAGCCTCGCTGATCTTCTTGAGTTCTTGCAGCTCTTCGTCTACAAACTCTTGCAGGACAGGGATATCAGGCCAGATCTTACGTTTTCCGGCTTCATCTAGCATCTCAACAGGGAAACAAACGTCATCCAGAGAGGAAGCGTTGGAAGTACGCCGAGAAGAAGGGTTGGACGAGGCATACACCGAATTGGAATCCCGGTCTTCGTTTTCCGAATCATACATATCTTTCTGCACGCTGTTCTTGGATGAATGGTGTCTTAATGTGCTCTCAAATGGATTTTCAGTTTTATATTGTACATTGTCGGAAATTGAGTGGTTTTGTTTGAGGGCGTTGTTGTAGGTCTTGAACTTTCTAAATTTGCTTTCCTCTATCTGATCCAGAGATCCATAATGCTGTCTTGCGGACGCCAGTCCAGCATTTCTCTTAGCGGACTTAGCGCTCGCCTTGTGAAGTGCATGTTCAGCAGAAATTACCGGGGCGCTGGAAACAGGGCCCCTTCTTCGCGAACCATGGGGTTTGGGAATGCCAGCCGTAACAGAATGTCTTCTATGGTCTATCAGGGGCTCATATCCTAAAGAAGAGTCCGAAGACACCTCATTCTGTACAACTCCAAAGGCATCGATTTCGGAGTCAGATAATTTGCTTGATCTACGATTGGAACTTTGGCTCATAGCAATCAAGGCTAAGAAAAAATATACTGAAGTAATCAAGATATGAAATTCTACTGATAAAAGATAAATTGCCAAGAGCATTATTCCGACTCTGAATCGGACGCTTGTTGGTCAACATGTGACTCGCTCTTTTGCTCCTTTTCTGCCACCTCCGAGTCTTCATCGCTATCAACTACTTTCTCCTCGCTCTTGAATTTCTTGGACTCCGGTTCCAACATCAATAATGATTCGTCTATCTGTGTGACTAGTCCTCGTAAAACTTTCCACTGTTCTTCACTCAAGGCAATGCCCTGTGGTTAGCTGAAGTTCTCAAATACTTACTTTAGACCCAGGTAACCATTTGCCGTCTTTCTGGTAGTACTCACGAATGTCTATAAGAGATGCGCCTTTGAACTTGCGAACGCTGACTTTCCGTTTTTCTGTTCCAAGCTGAATCGTTAGGTTCTCAAGCCAAAAATTCCCTGTTACTTACATCAAACTGGATTCCCTGCTCGCTGGTAGACTCTGCGGACCTCTTGCCCCGACTCATGAATTTTATTTCAAGTCTAAAAAATACTTAATAATTATATGACCATCGCCAAAGTTACAGGCCAGCTGGACGACATTTCGCCTCTGATTTTGGGAGGCGCAACATTCAACAAACAATACAACCAGGATCCACACTCTATAGATATTCAGCAACTTTTGTTTCAGGCTTTTCAAAATGGTATAAATGCTATAGACACCTCTCCATATTACGGTCCATCCGAGGAGCTTATTGGAGACGCATTAGGAAAGCTGCTTGCAACTGGAAAAGTCGAACGTAGCAACTACTACATCTGCACGAAAGTTGGTCGTCTGCAGCTTGATGATTTCGATTACTCACCTGAATGGGTCGAACAATCTATTTATCGGTCCTTACAAAGACTCAAGACCGAGTATCTTGACGTGGTGTATCTACACGATGTGGAATTCGTTGAAGATCGCGAAATTTTTGGGGCTCTCGAAAAGTTGATGAGTCTCAAGAAGCTGGGTATCATCAACAATGTTGGTATCTCCGGATATCCAGTTGAGTTTCTTCACCGCATAGCTAGCGAATGTGTTTCGATTCCGACCGTTGGGAAGCTGGACTTGGTTTTAAGCTACTCCAATATGTGTCTGCAGAACACATTGCTACTAGAATGGTACGACAAGTTTATGGAAACGGGCATTAAGTTGCTCAACAACGCTTCCATCTTATCCATGTCGTTGTTGCGTTCCCAGACAACCCATCCTTTCCATCCAGCTTCGGCAGAGCTTAAAAAAGTCTGCTCTGAACTTGCTACTATACTCAAATATGAGTACGATACCGAGCTGGCTGATCTGGCTACCCGATTTGCGATCAGAGAGTGGCTGTCTAAACAGGGTCGCACTGTAATCGGAGTTTCCAATATAGAAGAGCTACAGTGTGCTTTGGAACAGTATCAAAAAGCTCAATGTAAGCTGGATCTGGCTTTGGATAACCATCTCGTGCAGGTCAGCAAGCAGGTTCTGGACAAACATTTAAACGAAACATGGGATAGCGGTCGTTATAAAGCAACATGATAAAGTTTATATAAAGTAGCTAAAGTTTGTGAGCTTCTGATTCTTTTAGTCTAATTCCTGCCTGGTCAATCACAAGTGAGTTTCGATCGACACACCATGTCTGGAAAACGACAGTCTTACCACTCCTCCATCCCAAAACCTTGAGCTCTTCTCCTGGGTAAACCACATCTGTGAATCTGACTTTAATCTCGTCAAATGTACCATAATGGTCCTGAAGTAGTTTTGCGCTGATACCCATAGTTCCGAGACCATGAAAAATTGGCTTGGCGAAATTACCTCCTTGAGCAAAGATGGGATCAATATGGAGCGGATTGAAGTCTCCATTCAAACGGTACAGGGCCGCTTGATCACTAAAAGTTTTATATCTCACCTCAAAGTCAGGTTCTCCTGTGTCCCGGAAGCTGTTCTTCAAAAATGGAGTAGACTTATGTTCAAAAATCTGATCTTTGCCTGTCAAAGACTCGCTACCACGAATGAAATAGGAGCCTTGATTATAGCAAATCAATTCATCATACTCGTCATACGTTTCGTAGCCTTGTATCACCAAACTATTCTTCTTGCCTTTATTGGTCTTGTTGAATACAGCAACAGGTTGTGACTTTGTCTTCAGCTTACCAGATGTTGGAATTGTTTTTGATATCTTCAAGTAGTGTTCTCCATGGAGCAGTTTAGTCATATCGAAATTCTTCACCATGTTGCTAAAGTCAAAGGAGTTTGAAATCCCATTAAGGAAAGGTAGTATCACCCCGAACGTGGGAATCGCCTGAAAGTTGTCGTCATTTTCATAAACATATTGTAATTCGTTAGCATGGCAGCCAATAGACAAGTTGTAAAGTATGATTTGACGATGATCATACGAGAATCCGTCAGGTCTTATGGCTTCCTCCTCCTCATCATCATCATCGTCCTCGTCTTCACCTACACTATCAAGAATAGCTATGGCCGACTCCTGTGCTGATTTGAGGCATATTCCATGGCTGAAATCCGTAACTTCTGACCAATGTTCTTGAACAAATTCTGGAGTTATGTTTTCATCATGTGACACAGCACCCACAGCTCTTAGGAATCTAGTACTCCCAATCCAACCTCCACCAATCTCAAACAATTGACCCGTAGTGTCCACTTCGCTACTTGCTAACAAGACCAGCAAAGGAGAAACCTGATCGGGGCTGAATTTATTTAGCTCCTCGTTCTTGAAAATGGTTTTGGTCATGGAAGTTTCTGCATGGGGAGCAATTGCATGGCATCTGATATTTGATTTGCGACCCTCTTGAGCCAGGCTTCTTGTAAATGACAAAATGGCTGCTTTAGCAGCGGCATAGTTTGCTTGACCAAAGTTTCCGTAAATTCCTGAGGTGGAAGTCGTGTTGATAATAGTACCAGACTTCTTCTCAAGGAAAACAGGCCAAACCAACTTACACAGTCTGAAAGATGCTATCAAATGAATTTGGATGACTTGGTCCCATTCCTCCTGTGACATCTTCACGAATGATCTGTCCCGTAATATTCCAGCATTATTGACAAGAATATCCACTGTTCCAAACTCACTTAATGCAGTCTTGACAATCTGCTCCGCATTTTTGTAAACGTCGCCTTTAACACCTAACGCAGTGCCTCCCAATGATCGAATTTCATTCACGACGGGAAGAGGGTCCTTAAAATCGTTCACCACCACCTTTGCACCGTACCGAGCAAACCATAAAGCATGAGTTCTTCCTAGGCCAGCCCCTGCGCCAGTGATAATGACAACTTTTCCCTTGATACTTTGAATCTGGTGATCTCCCTGGTCGTTTGGAGAGAGATTTTTGGCATGTTCCAGAAGCGCATTATAATCGTTAAGTTGCACAGGATACTGACAGTCTTTGAATCTTACAATCTCAGGAAATTTGTTCAGTATGGCCTCAGGGGTAAATGTGTCGTCCGGTCTGAAGAGAACACCACCACTTCTTTCCCATCGAATCTGGGCAAAAAGTCCCGCAGCAACCTCGAAAATGCTTCCAGAACAGTTGCAGTCGGAGGAAGAAAGATAGAGCACTAAGGGGACGACCTTTTCTGGGAGCAGACGGTTCAGAACATCAGGAGGCATAACGGTTTCTGTCATCCTGGATTTAGCCAACGGTGCAATTGCATTGCACTTGATGTTGTATTTCGCACCTTCTTTGGCCAGAGTTTCAGCCAGTCCAACTAAACCCATTTTTGCTGCTGAATAGTTTGTCTGCCCAAAATTTCCGTACAGTCCAGCAGGTGACGTAGTCATAATGATCCGTCCAAACTTTTGCTCTTTAAAAATGGGCCAGCATAACCGTGTCAATTTGAATGCGCCATTCAGGTGCACGTCAATGACATCCAAAAACTGCTTTTCAGTCATGTTCTTGAACGAGGCATCTTTCAAAATTCCAGCGTTATTGATCAAAATGTGCACACTCCCAAAAGAATCAACAGCCGTGCGAACGATTCCGTCCGGATTAGTCACCACATTATCGTAATTGGCAACAGCTTGGCCTCCATTTTTACGGATTTCATCAACAACAAGGTCGGCAGCTTTGCTAGATCCTCCTGACCCACTTAAAGTTCCTCCTAGATCGTTGACAACAACCTTGGCCCCACGGGAAGCAAAGCCGAGAGCATACTGTTTGCCCAGGCCACCTCCCGCACCAGTTATGATAACCACTAAATCTTTGAAATTAATTTCGCTCATGGTTACATGTCTAAATCATCCTGCCCCTTTATATACTGTTATTGCTTTCGCATGTGAATTTATTAAAATGTGGGGTCCGGGGAATTCTTCCATCCAGGCTGTGCAACTAATTAATCGTATGTACAGTTTGCAACCTGGTGACTCTATTCATCATCGGACTCATCATCGGACTCATTATCTGACTCCTCGTCGCTCACATCATGTCCAAGAGACTTTAGCTGCAACTTCATACGTCTGTTCTTCTCATCAAGATCGCTCATCAACAACATCAAGTCATCAAGGTCTCCCTTAGGGACCATTTCATCCACTTTGGATTCCGCGACAGCCAGTTTGTTCCGAGTGTCATCCAGCTCTTTCTGAAGCGCTTCAAAATCACTCCGTTGCATCTTCAATTTCTCATACTCTAAATTTCGGGCCCGAAGCTCGTCGTAGTCGGAAGTCTTATCTGCAAGAGCATCATATTTCTTTGCTTTCAACTTGAAGCCCACAAGATCCGTGATTTGGCTTTGTAGATGATCATAGTCTGCAGTCTTTTTCTTTAGAGCTTCTAGTTCAGACGCTTTGTTTTTCAGCTCATCAAGATCAACAGTCCGGGCTTTCAGAGCATTCATCTCAGCTTCAAGCGCCTCTTTTGCAATAGCCTTTTCCTTCAATTCATTGTAGTCGTCCATTTTTTGCTGAGAGTCTTGAAGTGTCTGGATTTCTTTTTTGGATTGAGTCAGCTCTCGAAGTTTTTCATCCAACTTCGATTTCAAAGTACTGATTTCGTTCACTTTTTCATCGATTTCCACATCCTTCTGTTTCAGGTCATCTTGCAGACCACTTAATCTTTTCTCAACCACAACCATGTCCTGTTCCTTCTGCAGTTTGAGCTTAATAGCCTTTTCTAAATCTTCCTGCGTGTTTATAAGTTTCGTTTCAAAAGTATTGATCTCCTTTTCCTTTTCTTCTTGTAGATTTTTCAGTTTCATTTCCAATCCCACAATCTTCTCTGAATACTGTTGCATAATAGCCCCAGAGTTGCCATTGATCAGTGATCTCTCCTTTTCTATTTCTTTTTCCATGGAGATCAGTTCATTCTTGAGTCGAGTCAGTTCTTTTTCATACTTTGAAACTAACACCTGTTTTTCTATGTCTTTCTTCTTTGCCTGAGTCTTCAATGACTCAACTTCCTGGTTCAAAGTCGCGGTTTCTTCTTTTGTTACTTCATGTGCACCCAGTTTCTCTTTGAGACCTTCAATTTCAGCTAAAAGATCTGACTTTTCCCTCTTCAGATCCTCAGAAACCTTCAACAAACGCCGACATTCCTCGTCTTTACTCTCCACGTTCACAGAGATCATCGATATAGTGGACTCTAGCGATTTCTTCTCCTCGGTAACTGTATTTTTATGCTCACGCATTTCACCGAGCTCTTTTTTAGTCGAAGACAATGTCTCTTCTAAGTTTTCCTTGTCTTTCTCTACCATTTGAAGTTTATCATGTAATTGTGAGAATTCCACGTTTATGGAGTCCAGTTGCTTGAGCTTTTTCTCATAATCGGTCTTTTGAGCAGCCAAAGTTTGATCCAACAGATCTTTTTCATCTTTCCAGCGTTTCTCAATCTCAACTTTCTCTTTCTGTATGGTCTCTTTTTCGTTCTCAAGCTTCAGTTTCAAATCCTCGAAACGGATTTTCTCTTGCTCGAACCCGGATTTTGTGGTATTGGCCTCCAGAAGAGCGTTTTTCTTTTCAGACTCCAAACTATCTAACTTAGTCCTTAGTTCTTCATTTGCTTTGACCAGCTCCTCTTTTTCTTTCTCTAAAACTTTCAATTTCTCACCAAACGTGCCAGCAGAGGATTCACTTTCTTTTTTAAGGGAATCAAGGCTTTTCGTCACTGCCAAATGATTTTGTCTCAAAGTTTCAAGCTCAGACTCGGTTTGCTGAAGCTTTTTCAAGGTTTCATCGTGTTCATTCTTGAAAGTGATTGAACTTTGTTGAGCCTTCTGCAGCTCTGTTAAAAGATTTTGAATACGTGACTCTAGGCTTGAGCTCTTCTCTTGCTGCTGCGTAGCCTGCTGCTTGAGCACTTCGTACGCTTTAGACAACTTCTGGGTTTCTTTCTCTGCAGCCTTAAATGATCTATCGTGAGAGTCCTTTTCCTTAGTCAGTTGCATCAACTCTCTACTCATCTTATTGATTCCATCTTCGGCTTTTGATTTCTGTTGTTCTATAACATTTAGCTTGTCTGTGAGTTGCTTGTTGGTATGTTCAAGAGTAGAAATTTTTGCCAGAGCATCTTGGTATTGTGATCTTAACGTTGCCAAAGTCTTTTCCAAGTCTGCCTTGATCTGACCAAGCTTGATTGTTTCCTCAGATGTCTTGGAGTAGTTGTCATCTAAAATATGTTTGTCGGCCAGGAGTTTATCAAGTTCTGCTTTAGTAGACTCAAAATTCTTCGCCAGCTCTTCGTGTTCATTGACAAGGCGCTCAATTTCCTTTCTTTGTGTCTCTATAGTTGCTTCAGAGTCCGTGCGTAGGGTTTTTAGATCATTCAACAAGGATAGACAGTCATTCTGGAGAATTTCAAACGCACTATAACTCAATTTTTGAATTGGTTCAAACGAGGGGTCGTGACCAATAGCACCTCTTAGTCTTTTTGAGTTTTCTTTGATAAGTTTGACAAATAGGGAATCAAAGTAAACCTGGGGAAGACCTGTATCATCCCTGGCTGGGTTGAGAAGGTTTTCCTCGTCAAAGGAAGAAAAAGCCTCGCTTTTTTCAAACTGCTGAACTTTTAAACTGAAGGCATTTTCACCGATTCTACTTCTTAAGAGTGAGCTCAGCTGCTGACGACTAACTGGAGATTCTTTTCTGCTAAATTCATAAACCACTGCAAGCAATATAGTCACCATACCTTGGGAAAGCAAATTTTGCTCATTGGCTTCACCAAGGTAAGCCAGCAGCTGATCTAAAATTGATGGATCTTGGAGGAATAAGTCAACAGCATCAAAATTTTCCCAAAGCCAATGAATCAACAGCATCGTGTAGGCAACCGGAACGCGGGGGTCGTTAAAGCGTAGACTGGAACACAAAGCTTGCCCAATCGCTTCGACAATGTTTAGCACATCCTCATTAGCACTCTCGTTTCCGATTTGAATTGTCAATGCCAAATTCCTGCCCTCGGCATAGTCTTCAAAAACATACAACAGGATCAGAGAAGCAAACCAAACCTTGTAAGGGTTTAGCTGGAAATCATTGTCCACATTTGCAAGAGTTTCAAACAAATTCGTTCCACCCTGGACAGCGGAGGGAGACCTACTCTCGCTGCTTTCCTGACCGTTAGATTGTATAGAATCTTGTGAGTAGTCTTTCGTTTGCTCAGGATCACTCTCACTTTGCTCGTCTTCATCTTCACTGTTTGGAACACCATTGAGTTTATTGAACTCGTATTTCTGATCTTTGAGAAATGCGTATTTCGCCTCCTCATTGCCCATAAAGTATGCATGCAAAACCATCGCAGAGGCCATCCTGAGGTCAAATAGATGAACAGAATTTGCGTACAAACACCAGTTCATCAAAGCATCAATAACAGGAACAACATAATCTAGTTTCTGAGACAGGAGAGGAACTGTTGGATCAACAAACGGAACATCTATTTGGGAAAATTGCAATTGAATGTCGGCGTTGGAGCGAATGATATCTGCAGTGGTAAGAAGTGAGTGAACTCGAACGGTGTTCGGAACAGTTAACGAAAATACCAGTCGCAGGATCAGCATCAGCACATCACAATTGACAAGGGCTACTTGTGCTGATTGAATTGCTTCCACACCGTCCGCAACAAATAAACGACAAGTGTCTAGAGTGGTGATAAGATTTTGCAACCTTTGCTCATTCCATACAAAGGCTCCAAGTTCACTTTCTTCAAGTGGTTGTGAAAGAAATTGGGCAAGTCTGTACATGCAATTAGTCTCCAAGAAGAACTTCTGGTTACTCGCGTTATACCTCAACAAGTTTGAAATCAGAGACAAACAGTCTTGCACAACAATGTTTCCCTCTATCCCACCTTCTTCTTCAATAATTTGATACAGCTTGTCAAAGGTATTCTCAAAGACCACCAGCTTTTGAATATGGAAGTTGTCTTTCACAACACCCATTAACAAGAGGATCGCCTCGTTTCGAATTGGCTCATAAGCGTCACTCAACACCTGACACAACTTGGAAATAGCAAGTGGGGACTTCAAAATCAGTTCCTTGGTCCTCAATGGTCGAGTGGAGCAAAGAGCCTGTAAAAGCTGTAAGCAGTACAGCTTGATATGGATGTCCTCCACTTCCAGTAAGTCTATGAGAATATCAAAGCTTTTCACGGTTTGAGTCAGCTCGTCAAAAATCCAGAGCGAAAATTGGTCTGTCACGTTGTCCATCATTAGACTAGGCGAGGGATACTTTCCATTCTTGTGTCGACTCTGTTGGCTAATCCAGCTTCTGGTAAGATCCTCATCTCCCTCTCCTCGGATGAACAAAATCAAAAGTGTCTCCAGCACCGCCTTCACTATATCAAGATCCATGGAATCCTTATGTAGCGTGGAAACTAGACTTTTGAGTCCATTGGCTATAACAATTTCTCGGTACTGCCTACTAAACGATTTGAGTCCCAAAACTGCAGCACGGCGATCGGTCAGTAAAGTCGAGTGAGACAAACGGTCAACCAACGTTGCAATTGAATCATTGACCTCCTTCTCGCTCGCACTGGAAGTGCTGATAAAGTTTTGAAGAAGCTCCATGTAGTGTTTATTTTACGTCAAACCGTGTATCTTTTATTTTTTGGTAATAGAGAAAATACACCGCACACCGAAAGCCTAAATTTGGTCCTTCACAGACCGAGCTTGCCATGAATAGCACCCTTGATGGCTTCAGTCTTAGCTTTGCCAACATAGTTGTCAAAGTCATCGTTAAGATCGCTCACGTAGCTTTCCACGCGGTTGCCTGCAGAATCAATGCGATTCCGTGCCTGATTCTTCCACCGCGAAAGGTTCTTTGTAATGCTGCTGACATTTATTGGCGAAACTGGCTTGTCCATTATCCCTGAAAGCTGATGGAGCGCGTTTGGATCATAATATTTTGGTTTAGATGTCCCCATCAAGGAGTAATTGGCCGGATTGTACGGCGAAATGTTCCAAGCTTGCTGGTACTCTGGGTTCTTCAATTGGAGCGGTCTTTCACGTCCAACGAGCAAACTGTACAATTTTGAGTAAGAAAGCGAAGCTGTTCCTTTCACAAAGTAATTTGTGGATGGGCGGTAGGGGATGAAGATATTCGGAAGAAACAGCACGTCTTCCCCTGTTATAGTTTCCAGTGACATGACAGGTTGTCTCATTCCCATTATATTGACCAGCACGGCCTCCGTTTCGTTAATTCGAAGAAATACATCTCCTAGCGGTAGAACTGAGCTTTGAGGCGCAAAGCTGGCCTCGATTCTATAAGGAATCCGCATGCTAGTCAGTTCAGAAAGAGACGGTAGCGACAAAACGGAAATCTTCTTAGAGGCACCTAATATTGCAACCAAACAGAATGCAATTGAACCGCTCGAAGTTCTCATGCCAGTCACGCCAACTTTTGAGACTTCATCTTTCCCAAACGACTTGTAGCCCACTTTGGAGCCGTTGCTGACTATTCGAATATCTGACGATGATCCAACGATTACCGATACAGAAGCTTTTTCAGCACCAGGGGATTGAAAAGGATTTCTCGTTGTAGCAATAGCGGGTCTACCAGTAACTGAATTTATGGGTATAATGTCTCTGATATCTGAATTGCTGGAATCAATCTGGTCAATCTGGCGGAGTGAAAAGCGACCCGAAGCCACTATTTCAAAAATTATCAACCTACCAGCTCCTGTGCCCACAAACATCGCCAATCCGTTCTGGTAATATCCAAATTCAATGCAGGTAGGAATCAATGGAAGGGATAAGCCCTGGTCTGCAACTTGCTTGCTGAAAATTACGGAGTTTGAGCGACGGTCAATCACGACTAGTTGCCCGGAACTGTAACCAATACCAACAAATCCAACGTTGCTGTTGCACAGTGCCGTAACTTCTCCGTATCCCATGTTCTTGACCAGTAGTTTGGGAAGAAATCCCTTCTTAATGTCGCGCGGTGCCCTGTCACTAATATCAATCACTTGGCGTTCAACTTTTGTGGATGAAAGTTCGAGTGAGTTCATTTTCCTATTGAGATCTCCTTGTTCGGGATGGAAATTTTTGTTCTGCTGGTATGAGAAAAAAAGCACATTGTTGTTGTACATGCTACAACTTAGTTCCTGTTGCTCGGCAGCAAAAGAAACTTTGGAAATCGAATGGTCGGGAGAATCATCCAACAGTATTCGAGATATGTCAATTTCAAAAGCAGTGGAACTATCTAGCTCGCCCTCAGAAGAGTTCCAGATGCGAAGAAACCCGTTTTCGTGGCCTGAGATTATCAAGGATCCAACATCGGCCTTGAATTTAGGCCGTCCTGGAATGCCTCCCTTGAGGATACTGTCCTTTCTGGAATGCGGGTCAATCATGCCATTTAATACCTTTTTATCCATAAATGACGATGCCGTGAATGTTATCTTAGGGTTCAGCCAAGATATGGTGGATGGTAGATAGCTGGCTTTGAACGACATATTTCCCAGTGGGTAGTTCATGAATTTGAGTGACCCGTCACTTAAAGTCAACGCGATCAGTCTGGGATCGTGATTACCATCGTAATATGGAGAAGCTTCACCTAGAGGAATGAAATCCACAATATTAGCTGCGGCATGGATAGCAAAAATATTTTGCTGTTTTGGTTGCGCATAGTACTTGGCCATTTGGGAGTAACTTGTCATTGAGTAAGACAGCATACGACCAAAGTCCATCCTCACTAGCTGGTGATATCCTTCAGATTCAAACGAGTCTCCTCCATAGAATAAAAGAGACGTCTTTTCAACGTCTGACTCGCAAATCCACGCGGCTTTGCGTATTTTAGTCATTTTCGGTCCTGAATGTGTCTCTCCACTGATAACATCAACATAGCTATCAAATGGAGATCTCGCAAGTATCTGTTCTCCTGTCAATGCATCCCAAAATACAAGAGAGTTGTCGTCGTGGATAGTAAGGATATGCAAGCCATTTGGATGCCATAAAGATTGTAGCACATTAGCCACATAGAATCCAGACTTGTCATAATCATAAGTTGCATTTTCTCCCCCCGGGGCTCCCATTGGAAGCTTGTAAATAAATTGGTGGACAGTCTCATTTTGGGCTAGATTGAATTCAATAGTCACCTTTGGATAAGAGATCAGCAAAGTGCCAAAATCTCGTGGATTCATCTTGATGCTCACAACTCGCACGTCACTCTCAAGGATAAATGACTTGTATTGTTGTTCTCTGAGAGAAAGTATGCTGTCGCGTGCGGTCTCGATGTTAAAAGCCCGCACAGAACCGTTCTTAAATCCAACGTATATGAATTCCAAAGAGTAGTCGGTCTCAAAAGCGGTTATTTGATCGTTAGCAACAATCTTATGCAGTAGTTTCTTGGACGACAGTGAGATGACAAAAATGGTTCTGGCAGCATCGATAGCAACAAGGTAAACACCCTTCACAAAGCGCAAAGCTCGAATTGCACTGGTAGTATTCAACGTGAGCATAAACGACACTCTACTCTGGCCAAAAATATGAACATGATTGAAGTCGGTCACAATTGCCATCAAACTCTGTAATGGATCAAACGCAACTGTCTTCACCTTCCCAGCAACACCATAAGACTGAAGTTCCTCCACAGAGAAAGAACTAGAATCTAAGCCCGATGACAAGCCCGATGATCCTCTGATCCGCGGAATATTGATAGGAGACCTGAGAGATGGGCGGCTCACCATCTCTGGCGTCTTGATTGCCTCCTCATTGCCAGTCTTCTTAGAACGACCTCCGAGCTTCTTAAACATAGTAAAGTAACTTTTGATATACTGTCTACAAATATATTTATACACCCGTACACCACAGTTAAAACGTAGCGTTTGCTAACAAGCTGGCAGCACTCCGCGCGTCAAGCTTCGACACCTGGTCGCTAGTATCCTCGCCAAACAGAGAGCCTGATGTCAATGGCGAGTTCAGTTCCGTTTCAAATTTCTTTTTTGGTCTCGAATTCCATGGATCAGTAGAATCTCTGGAATTAGTATCTGTCTTCGCGTTCTGAGGCAGGCTCTCGCGTCCCAGTCTGCTCAGTGATTCCGTCGGATTGATCAATTTATTGGTGGTGAGTAAATGAAGCTTCTTCCGCTGTTGCTGTATCTGTTGTTGGGTCAGAATTTTAAAGGTCTTCCTCGTCAACTTCGTAAGGAACTCCAGAAAATCGTTCGATTCGATAATCATCTCATAAGTTGTTCTCTTCACCTGGTATTTCAGCTCCTTTTCGTAATTGCTAGCAAGTTCTAAGGCGCGAATGGCTTCATCAACTTTTACCGGATCAATGATCGATTTTGTTTTCAGTCTCGAAATTATTGAATGGCGTTTCTTGGTGTTGTCTTCGGCATTGAGAAGTTCCCGCATTAAAAGATGGCGATTTGTCAAAGACTCTTTGATGTTGTAGCAATCATCGCTTACCAACTGAAAGTATTCTGTTAAGGTTGCCACCAAACCAACTTCTTCAACGAGATCCATCTCGTTGTAAAGCTGCAAAATCTTGTTCAGCTTTGTCCACAATTTTGCCATATCAGGACTTTCCTCAAGTGCCTGGAATCCAGCTAACTTGTTGTAGAAGTTGGAGTTGATTTGACACGATGATTTTTGCAATCTTAGAAGTTTGTCTAGCTTCTCCACGATCTTCTGGGAATCAAGATAGACGCTTCTGATCATTGGACGATAGGCAGCCAGCTCCTGTGATGCATCGTACGGAGGTTGAAATTGCTTTAAGGTGTGCCGTTTGAAACCCGTAGCCATAACTGAGCTACTGTTGGGCTTAGTTTTGGATGGCGTGTAACTGAAATCATTCTGGTCCAGAAAAAGTACAAATTCCTGGTTTCTGATCAGTATGGGGTTGCTACAAACCCGTGTGAACCACATCTGAACGGAATTTTGTAGTGTGCTCACAAACTCTGGTGATCCAGAGTTGTAAAGGGTCGGTATTGTTGGTAATGCTGGAACAAACACCTCAATGTTATTGTAGATCAAGTATTTGTAAATCGACTCCAGTTCTTTGTATGAGCGTCTCACGTCCGCGTAACTTGACTTCCGAAATCCGGGGATGTTGCTGACACTGGCACTCAAAACAAAAACCGGATTTTTGGCCATCTCTGTGCCGTTATTACCGATCTCTACCACATTAATCCTCAATGCAAATGAACTCCTATTCAAACGTTCAGGCAAATATTTCTTCAAGTCTTCGTTCGTGGGAATGGAGTTAAAGGGCGAGTCCTGTTCCTGTGTTGGCGCATCAGAGTCAACGGCCGCAGTGGATGTTGGAGTCGTTTCTTCCACTTGCTGACGACGAGCCTCCTCAGGAGGTTGTATTATCACACTATTCTCTGCGAATGGATTGTTATCAAAATCATCGGGCTCGTAGGGCACAGCAGACGTCATCGATTTAAACAACAGGATTAAATTTCGACAGTATTTATTCGACGCGACGATTTGTTTTTGCTCTGAATAAAAACTCCTCTTATGTTTGGATTAGGAACTTTATTCTACTGTGAGTACAACATCGGTCCAACTCTAACATTCTAGTCCTTCTCTTTTCGGTGAATGGAATCGCAGTGTTGAGCGAAGACAGATTTCTTAACCGTATCGGATGGAGCACCTCACAATTTGGGGACAACGCATTCGGAACCTCGCCTATGGA
Organism: Ogataea nakhonphanomensis; assembly: GCA_030564965.1. Taxonomy (NCBI): domain Eukaryota; kingdom Fungi; phylum Ascomycota; class Pichiomycetes; order Pichiales; family Pichiaceae; genus Ogataea; species Ogataea nakhonphanomensis. Next base: position 132,873 of record JAJMAN010000009.1, read on the forward strand.
AGGATCCATTGACTCTATGAAATCGCGTCTAGTGAACCTTATCAGTGCCACCAGAACACTACTACGGTTTCCGCTCATAATAATCAACATTGTTGTAATTTTATACGAACTGGTATTGGGCTAATAAATTATATTATATGATTTGCAATACGACGCTCAGTTTCCTTGTCGGCAAAAAAATGGTCAAGAATGTCGGACCTGCTTTCGCTCCAGTTGTAAACAAAACGGTTGCCTCCAAGCGTCGCCCCGTATTGCAATTTTTGGAACATCAGAACCGTGTCGTAAACCAAAATGTATTGTCTTAGGTTTTGTACCATAGACACCCTTTGGGATCTGAAGTTCGAAATGATTTCGTAGACCAAATCTGTGTCCCCACTAGCAAGTTCAGGATTGTTGATAAGGATATTTATAACAGTGTCAATCGTACAGAAACAACCTGTACGTCCGCATCCTGCTGAACAGTGCACCATGACAGGGTTAGACTCGGTGTTTGTGCGAGAAAGAATATGTTTCTTCAGAGCAACTAATGAGATGAGGTCATAAGAAGATATGAGCGCGCCGTAATCGGGCCAGGAAAGAATATGAATTTGAATCACTTCATGCTCAGGTTTGTCCCCAATCCGAATATTCAATCGCCTCACAACGGTCTCGCACGTCGTATTCTCGGTCAGTTTGAAATTTGTTTCTTCTTCTAATTGATTGACCTTGATAAAAACACCATTTGATGAGTAAGTTCCAGTCTGCCAATAGGGGGCACATTTTTCAACCTGGTTTTCTTTTTGAGCCGTAAGAGACAAAATTAGTGGAACATTATGATCATAAATTACTTTCCAAAAATCTCCGATAGTTTCCTCCAAGGGACCCTGTGATCCAATATAATTCATCTTTGATCCAGGGAAATTAAGGTACGATGCATTGATATAAGATGCCTCCTGGTCAAGATCATCATCGTCAGCACTGTATTTTTGGATCTTGACTCTTGCATGTTCGTACGGAAATATATCTTTGTAACGGTTTTTGCGGCCAAGTTCAACTCCTGCAGAAAAACAAGGTGTTTCAGGACTTGGAGTAGCCACGTTGGAATGTCTTGATACGGCCTGATTTAAACGTTCTACCTCTTGTGCTTGTAAATCATTGAACTTGGAAGACAAAACCGAAGCCCCTAAATCAGAGCCAATTACGTTGCTCAGCCAAGTTGGCAGAACTTTCATATCAGGTGATGTCAGGCTTGTAGAAAGGTGCATAGACATGTCGGGTCTGGCGGTCAGAAATTCTTCATGATGCCTCGATTTAAAAAATGGCTTGTTTGCAGAATCGGGGAGCATGAAGTGTGCAAGGCCACGAGAAATTGGCGACTTGTCCTTGAAAAAGCGTGGTTTCTTAGCGGAAGATGAGTTTGAGGAGGACGATGATGATGGCGATGGAAGCGAAACCTTAATTTTAGGTGGTGGAGAAAGTTGATCCTGGTTTGGTATCATCATTACCTTAGGCATGGAGGTATTGGTTCCAGACTCCACATGCGAAGAATATGATTCCTGAAATTTTGTAAAGCCACCTTGTAAAACATGAATGGGGGCGTTCCATGTAGAAGACATTGCAAACTTAGCTGCCAAATTGCTTACAGATAAGGATGCTGATTCAATCGAATCCGTCGCGTTGTCATAGAATATGAGAACTGGTAAATTGTCATGGTCTCTTTTGAGATATTTTGTGAACAATGTCTTTTCATCCGATGTAAGTGTTGCAATACATCTGTCCAGTGTAAATGTAGCTCTCTTGAGCAGGGTTGATGGTAGACAAAGATTGATCGCACCAATTATGTGACTCTTGCAATAATCTTGGAACGGCCTGACGTCAACAACAAGGAGATTAGGTAAGCCATCCGGACTTATAACACCTCGCCAGTTTTCAATGTGGCGAAACGAGTCCTCCACCGAGATCAAAGAACAGCCTTTTGGGAGGGAGTATTTCACGTCCTTGAATCGACTCGGCCGTTGTGAGCCAGATTCGGTATTAGTCAGAAATTTCTTTAAAGTTAGAACCGATGGCATGGAATTTGGAGGTGAATGGACACTTGGAGAGTTAGGGACAGCGTGAGGCAGAATGTCCACTGCACTGGACGTGGCTTCTTTATGAATGAATCGAGAATGTGCAGGGGAGAACCGAGACATGTTGAATGCCTCACTTTTTGTTGACCGATGAAACATTGTTCTGATCGGAGTAGAATTTTGCGAGGAAAGCTTTTCAACAGGGTCTGCTGTTTCTTCCTCCTCTTCATTGATTTTAAGAGACATTAGTGGTGGTGGATCAAATAAAGTATCTGTGCTGGCTATTGAGAGGTTTCGAGAATCAACGTTGTGGCGAGATTCGTTGGTGTTGTCTATAAGAGTGGCCTCCGATGCGAGAGACGATACTGAATTTGCACATTTTTGGTGATCTTTGGCGTTCGCGTCTTCGTTTTCGTTGGCGGGTGATGGCTCCACAGGCGTAGAACTTTGTTTTATAGGCGTCGACTGGTTGAGACCGTTTGAAAAGTAATCCGTGTCGCTGTTTTGTTTACCCTTTGAGAAGGCATAATGTGGCGAGCTAGTCAACGAAGACATAGGAGGAAATTAAACATAAGATCCAAAACGATGGTCTATAGGATCTTTCGGTTGTATCAGACAGGTCACTTTGCTAAATTTAATTTGAAAGGCGAAAAAAGAAATAGCCCCTCAAAATAGGTGTAATAAAAAGGGCTAGCCTGGCGAACAACGGTTTGTGTAGGACCAAGAACCTGAGGCATAAATGTCCCTTATGATGTAATTGTGCAGAAGTGCAATTTCCTGTGCTATTTTTGACCTGTGTGCGTGTACTTCCTAGTTTAGTCGCCTAAATAACCCTCACACCACACCCCTGAAACCTCACTCCTAAATCTAATAACTACTGTTAGATCAAATTTAGTTTTTTGAGGCTCTTAGTTCGCACAGTTGATTTGGAAATGACAGGTGCGCCACTGTCCACCACGAACTCTGCGTCTAACAATAATGTTCCAGTCAAGTCAATGCTCTCTGAGAGAATGTTGGTTTTGCGCAACAAGTCCCAATCGGATACAAATGAGCTAGACGCGGCTCATATTCCTCTGCCCTCGTCTACTGCGGAGACGGGCTCCGGGGTTTCCAGTCGAATAGGGTTCTCGCGAAAAAAGAGCACTGTCATTGACTCTTCCTCAACAAGCGATCAAGGTGACGACAAGAAAAGCATTTTGGGCTTTATAACGCGTGTCAGAAAGCTCTCCCGTCCCAGCTCTCAAGAAAGTGATACTGAGACTAAATGTGATCCACCAAGTAACGGTTCTAACCAGAAGCGGGAGCCACCTGAAAAAGCGCTTCAAGAACAAACACTCCCTCTACATTATCGCGATGAGGAAGTTTATTCGGCACCGTTAGATAAAAAGTCCATTTGTCGAGAGTTTCTTGATCCAGGAATTGAAATGCTTAGAGTCACGCATAGAAAGAAGGTCAAGAGATGCTTTCGCTTGAACTTGGACACTAATTGTTTGGTTTGGAACAACAAGTCTTCATCGTACCTTGCAATCGACATGATCAAGTCAATAAGAACGGGAGCAGATGCTAAGAATTATAGAGAAGAGTTTAAAGTTTCTTCTGATTACAAGGACTACTGGATCACAGTGATATACTACAGGGACTCAAAGTCCAACAATATAAGGGCTCTACACATGATTGCTCCTCAAAAACATGAGTTTGACATTTTTGTCACAACATTGCGCAACTTAATTCATTTCAAACGACAGATGGATGGTATTAACGAACTATTCACAAATTTCCACTGGAACAACAAAGATTCAGATAATGACCACTTGACTTTTGATGGGGTTTGCAAACTGGTTTCGAAACAGCATATTCATGTAAACACTGGCTGTTTACGGAGCTTGTTTGAAACTGTTGATATTCACCATAAACAATACTTAGATTTTGAAGATTTTAAAACCTTTGTCAAACTTTTGAAGGCTCGTCATGAGGTCGAGTGTATATTTCAGCAACTTTGTGTCGCATCTTCAGAAGGACTGGGCTTTGATGAATTTTTCAGCTTCATAATTCATACCCAAAAGGAGTCTCTGAATCATGATCAGGCTAGACGTATTTTCCATCGGTTTGCTGGATCGAAATCTTACATGGAGCTAGAAAATTTCACAAAGTTTATATCTAGCTCTCATACGAGTCCGAATGTGCATATTGAGGAGGACTACTCCTTGCCTTTGAACGAATACTACATTTCCTCATCTCATAATACATACTTATTGGGAAGACAAGTCAACGGAACTGCATCCGTCGAGGGATATATCAGGGCACTTCAACGAGGTTGTCGTTGCATTGAGATAGATCTTTGGGATGGGGATCAAGGTCCAGTTGTGACACATGGACGTACTTTCTCGACCTCAATTGATTTCCGCTCCGTCGTTGAGGTCATCAGGAAGTATTCCTTCATCACATCCCCATATCCTGTGATTTTATCGCTTGAAATTTGCTGCAATTCCGACAACCAGCTAATGGCTGCTAACCTACTAAAGGAGATTTTACAAGACCGTTTACTAGAGTATCCGGTTAAGACAATGTTTGAAACTCTTCCCTCACCAGCACAATTGAAGCACAAAATATTGGTCAAAATCAAAAAATCTCCAAGCGATTCTGGTTCTTCTGACAGCATGTCATCGTCGTTATCATCGGTCAGTGAAGATAACTCTGTGACTTCGATGTCCGTCCCAAGGAAAAAGCGGCAAATAAAGATTTCACCTGAACTCAGTGATTTGAGTTTTTACATTATTGGAGCCAAATTTCGAAACTTTTCTCTTCCTGAATCGAAAACTTTCAATCACTGCTTTTCGTTTAGTGAGAAAACTCTGGTAAAGATGACAAAGGATGATGCCAAATTGGCTGCTATTGTGAAGCATAATAGGAAATTTTTAATGAGAATATATCCGTCGATATACCGATTCCTTTCAAACAACTTCAACCCATTGTTTTTCTGGCAGCTGGGATGTCAATTGGTTGCAACCAATTGGCAAGTTTACGACGTCGGGCAGCAAATTAATGAGGCACTATTTAATATCGGTACTAGTGCTGGTTATATTTCAAAACCCCCTTGTCTAAGGGCTGTGAATGGCAAGCAACAGAACACAAGTCTCTTGCGATGTCTTGAACTATGTCATAAAAGAAAGCTAACAATTGAATTAATATCTGCACAGCAGCTTCCAAAACCGAGAGACATCAAAACAGATTCTTTTAACACCTATTTGGAACTTGAGGTGTTTGGTGCAGACGTATTGGATGCTTCCATGACATCCAAGTCCGGAAAACAAGGACAAGTTATCATGTCCGAGAAACCAGGTGCGCTCAATTCGATACCCGAAACCCTAATGGCTTTTAATGAGCCATCCATTGTATTCAGAACACCAATTGTTATGCAAAATGGATTTAATCCCATTTGGAACCAGACATGCTCGGTTAACTATATTACAACCGAGACCAATTTAGTGTTCCTAAGATTTCTCGTCAAGTGCAACCAGGACAATTCAGAAAAGTTGATTGGTACTTACACTGCTAAGCTTGACTATTTAAGGCAAGGGTTTCGACACATACCACTTTACGACTTGCAGGGCGAGGAGTATATTTATTCGACATTATTTATTAAGTTGAATTATGAGGAGTGATCTAAAAGAATGACATGATGTCGTCTCCTTTTTCCTCCTTTGCAGTGCCAGAACTTCTCTCTTTGCCTGCACGCAACTCACGTCTGATTTCAGGTCCAATTTCGCGGTGACCACGCTGTCTAATGACTTCCATCAAGAAATCACGCTGATCTTCAGTAATGTCATTTTTGTAACGCTGCGCAAAAGCTAAGAACGCCTTGTGCCACACGAGAGGCATCGGAGGAGTTTGCTGAAGCCTTCTTTGTTCCGCCAACTCTATCACGTCGTCTATAATGATATCGCTTCTTGTTTCGTCGGTGATAACACGGAAACGCATAAAATAAAACACCAAATCGTCGATGGTCTGGTATGGTAAAGCGTATTTTTTCTCGATCAAGATTCTGATGAAGACAGTGGTGGCAGGATTGAATTCTTTCTCCAGCAGCCATGAAAGGGCCACCGAAGAGTGTTGCACCGGAATCGAACATTTGGTCAATATTGATCCCACGATCATTGCTTCCCTGGTGGTACAGCCATCCTCGATCAGTGGAAACAAGAATCCACGGAAAAAGGCAGCTGGTTTATATAGACATTTTTTTAGCGACCGGTAAAGGTGATAGTTCAGCTTATGTTCATCACTCTCTTCGATATCTTGCCTCACCTTTGGATACAAAACCAAGCTCACAAATCTCTCTGCCTTGCTAGCCGTCAAGTTCGAGACAAAAAGTCTGGTAGCCTCGTAGCACACTTGGGGAGTCCACGCTTCAGGGTTGGTGACAAAAATCAAGTCTTCCCAATTCTTGATGCTAGGCAAAACTTTAAACAGCTTAGGGAGCTTTCCGTGTCTCCAAACGTGTAAACTTTGTCCAACTTTCTCATAAGCCTCAATGACCCTCGGAGGCAAGTAGACCTTGTCTTGTGGTCTTTCTTTCTGCTCTGTTTTCTCTTGCTTCGCCTCTTCGAGTTTAGCCATGACCTTGTCGGCCAAATTGAAGGTACCAAACACATTGTTTTCAGATTTGAAGTATGATTCAAACAATTTCATCTCCTCTTCATCAACTTCTTCGATATCTTCATCACCATAGTATTCGTCCTCTCCTTCGTCTGTCATTTCCTCGTATACCACATCGTCATCTGATTCATCTGAGTCATGTGAGATCATTTGAAATCTTGGCTTCTCGGATGTCTGTAAATGATTTTCCTCGGTCTCGATTTCCTCCTGCTGTTCCCTAGCCAACTTCAACACCTTTCTGGAAGCGGAGGCATCAAGAGTGAATTCATCCTCGAATTCCTCCTCGTCGCTATTTTTCTTCTTTGAATGCTTACTTGTCTTTAAATGGCCGTTTTCTGTAATATCTTTGTACAATGGTTGATGCCGGATCTTGTCCTTAGCATCCTTAGTGGTGATCTTTCCCATCTCGTATTTGATGAAAAATCTTAAAAAAAATTTAAAAAAAATTTAATTAGGAAATTGGTTAACGAACTTGCCATGGCAGACAAAATCCCTAACTAACTTGATTTATTTTTTTTGTTCAACTTTTTTGTTTTCTTTCACATGGTGGCACTAAAGAGATCAAACGAATCACAAGCCAATGGATCCGGTAATTTGAAGGGCACCAAGCGTGCTGGATCTGAGGGACCTATTGATGTCAAAAGGGCGCGGACTGCTCAGTCCTTCCAGGCTATTCGTACTTCCAAATTGAAGACAATAAACCAGATTCCTTCACCAAAGTCTGAGTTACTTGACTTGTTCGTCTGGGGATCAGGATCAATGTGTGAGCTTGGACTTGGTCCTGCTGCTAGTACGAAGGAAGTTAAGAGACCTAGACTTAATCCCTTGCTGACAAAAGACGAGGTTGGGGTAGTTGATTTTGCTGTGGGTGGTATGCATACTCTGGCTTTAGATCACAAAAACCAAGTTTGGTCTTGGGGAAACAATGATTCAGGAGTTTTAGGAAGAGATACAGCAAAGGCTGGTGCAGAACAGTTGAAAGATGCGGATGCTGATAGCGAGGACGAAGATGGAGACTTGAATGTTTTTGAGTCCACACCAGGCAAAGTTGAGGGTCTGCCTAAAGATTTACAAATAGTGCAGTTGGATGCCACAGATAATCTATCTGCCGTGCTACTTGAAACTGGTGAGGTCTGGGCCTGGGGTACTTTCCGATGCAACGAAGGCATTCTGGGATTCACTAGAGATATTAAAATGCAACGCAAACCAATGAAGATATCTGGATTTGAGAATATTGTTCAGCTAGCTGCTGGTAAAGACCATTTACTGGGATTGGACACCAAGGGTGTTGTTTACGCTTGGGGAAACGGTCAACAATTTCAGCTTGGTAGAAAGATCCTCGAGAGAACGAGAATGACGTCCCTGGAACCACGGTCCTTTGGACTCAAAAACGCTAAATTTATTGGTTCCGGAGAATTCCACTCTTTTGCTATTACTACAGATGGTAAGGTTCTTAGTTGGGGGTTGAATCAATATGGACAATGTGGGATTCCTGCAGGCATTGATGATGGTGCTGTTGTTTCTAAACCCACCGAAATCGAAGGTCTCACCGACAAGGACGTTGTTTACGTAACCGGAGGTGAGCACCATTCCTTGGCGCTGACGTCGTCAGGTGAAGTTTACTCATTTGGAAGATTTGACATGAAGGAGATCGGAATCGAAAAGGATAGTCTCCCGATGGACGACGTCATTACGGACGCTCACGGCAATGTGAGATCACTTCCTGTTCCAACAAAGCTTAAAACTCTTCCGAAGTGTAAGGCTGTTGCTGCAGGATCTCATCACTCGATTGCCCTCACTGCAGATGGTATTGCATTCTCTTGGGGATTTGCCGATACTTACGCTTTAGGTCTAGGAAATTTGGATGAGGATGTTGCCAAGCCAACCAGAATCAACAACACTGCCACGAGAGACCACAACATCTCTCTTGTGGGTTGCGGAGGACAGTTCAGTGTGAGTGCTGGTGTGAAGCTTGACGAAGAGGTTTCTGAGGAAAGAACAGAAAAAATAGAGGAGTTCGAAGAGTCTTTAGAATAGCTGTATTATATTTGTATTCTATACTTATCATCCATGGTAACAATCTAGTTCATGCACTCGTCCATCCGCACACACAAACCCTTGTCTCTCATGTACTCTTTGACCTGTTTGACAGTGTACTCACCACGGTGGAACATACCTGCTCCAAGAGCAGCGTCCACAGTGGTTTTTCTGAACACTTCCTCGAAATGCTCAGGTTTTCCGGCACCGCTGGAGGCAATCACCGGAATTGACACCGCACATTTAATCTGCGATATGAGTTCAAAATCGTATCCGCTATTGGTTCCATCTTTATCGATGCAGTTGAGCAGAATCTCACCAGCTCCAAGAGTTTCGCAGGCCTTACAAAGTTCGTAAGCCCCCAGCTCGTGTGTTTTGCGTCCTCCTTGTGATGTAACCTGGTAGTAGCAATACTTCTCACCGTTTGGACCTGTTGTCTTGGTCTCAATACAGTCGTACTTGCAGAGAGATGGATCAGAAATATACTTTCTCTTGGGGTCCACAGAAATCACAACAGCCTGTATTCCATATGCCCTCGAAATTGTCTCGATGGGCGTCGTTCCGGTCTTCTGACAGCCGCCTGCATAGAAGTTCTCTGCTGCCACCACGGCGTCCGATCCGATGGACACTTTGTCTGCTCCCGCACGGAAATACAATGTTGCCACATCCAGGGCCGGGATGAGCGTTCCATCCGGATCAGTCACGTCTTTGATTCCTCCTCCGACAGTGAGAGGAACGAAACATGTTTTTGCTGCGAGTCTCAGAACTTCCAACATGGGAGCATCCTTGACTGGTGAATTGCGGAAAGACGTGATGTTCAAAAAGGTGACTTCGTCTGCTCCCTGTCGATAATATTTTTCAGCCATTTCGACAGGCTTTCCCAAATTTCTCACATCTCCCTCGTTGGACTTCTCACGCACATCGTACTGATCTCCCTTAGTCACAACCAAGTCACCTCTATCGTTGGTTCTAACATCTAGACAGGCGATTACACGGCGGGTCAATCCTGTGGCTGTTTTTTCGACATCTGCAGCATGCTGGTTAACGATGTCAGTCTGCTTCTCTTGCTTCAAAAACGAACCAATCAGTCTCAAACCAGAAATGCCAGATTTCTCAGGATGGAACTGGGTGGCAAAGACATTGTCCTTGATGACAGCAGCTATGAACCGCTCATTTCCGTAACAGGTAGTTGCCAAGTTCCAGCCTTTAGACTCCAATCTAAGCAGATCAGCATCAGACACAATAGCAGCATAAGAGTGAACGAAATAAAACCTGGAGCCAGGATCCATGCTGTAGAGTGTTTTTCCAGCCTCGCAGTTGGGCACCTCAACACAGTTCCAGCCTATTTCAGGCACAGATTTGGTGGTATCGTCGAAACGAGTCAGATCGTGCTCAATCAGTCCCAAACCAAGAACGTCCGGACTCTCAGCTGACTTCGCGAATAAAGTCTGTAACCCCACACAGATCCCCATGAGGGGTCTTCCGCTGTTGATGTACTCCTTTAAAGGCTCCACAAAGCCGCGCACACGAAGCTCATGGACAAAATGGCCAAAGTTTCCAACACCAGGGAGAATTAGCTTTTGAGCGTGCATCAGGGACCCATTTTCGAGTCTTTTGACAAACTCAACCTCGTAACCTAAATGCTCGATCGCATTTTGGAGAGATCGGAGGTTACCGCTCTCCAGATCAATCACATGAACGACTTCTTTAGCCATGGCTACTATTTCAGGAATTGGAAAATAAATGAGTCTTAATGGAAAAAATATAAGGTCGTGTATAAAATCTATTTCAGAGCACGGCGAGCTTTGACAGCTTCAGAGAGCTCCTTGAGCATGTCCACGGTAGTTTCCCAGGAAACGCATCCATCAGTCACAGAAACACCGTATTTAAGTTCCGATTTATTTTTCGGGATGCTCTGTTTTCCTTCGTTGATGTGAGATTCAATCATAACTCCGATGATCTTGTCCTCACCCTTGGAAATCTGTCTCGCCACCTCTTGAGAGACCTTTGGTTGGTTTCTGTAATCTTTGTTAGAGTTACCGTGAGAGCAGTCCACCATCAGGACTCCACCGGCAGGAAGCTTCGTCTTTGCCTCAGCGATAGAAGCCTCGTCATAGTTGGTTCCCTTCTTACCACCTCTCAGGATAACGAAACAGTTGTCGTTACCTCTGGTAGTTGTGATAGCGGCGAGTCCATGTTTGGTAACACCCATGAAGTGGTGAGAGCAAGCAGCAGCCTGTGTAGCATCGATAGCAACATCTAGAGTACCATCTGTTCCGTTCTTGAAACCAATAGGAAAAGACAGTCCGGAAGCAAGCTCTCTGTGAAGCTGAGATTCAGTTGTACGGGCGCCAATAGCTCCGAAGGACAAAAGGTCAGCCAAGAATTGAGGTGAAATAGTATCGAGCATTTCAGAGCCAATAGGCATTCCTTCGTTGGTGAGGTCGACAAACAGCTTTCTGGAGATTTTGAGTCCCTTGTTGATGTTGAAGGTGGTGTCGAGATCTGGATCGTTGATCAGACCTTTCCATCCCACAGTGGTACGAGGTTTCTCGAGGTAAGCACGCATGATCACCACAAGTTCGCCCGAAAGCTCATCCGAGAGTTTTTTCAAACGTCTGCAGTAATCCATTGCTGCCTCGGGATCGTGGAGAGAACAAGGTCCAACAACAACAAGTAAACGATCATCTTCCTGTTTGATGACAGCGCTGGCAGCTTTCCGTCCCTTGATCACCGATGCAAGGGACTGTTTAGTGGCAGGAACTTCCTGCTGCAAGAGAGCGGGAGAAACAAGAGGCTCGTAACCTTCAATTCTCAGGTCGTCGTACTCCTCAGGTTTTGGAGTGGAAACGTTTCTTTCAAAGCCTAAGAGCTCTTTTTCTTTCTGCGTAGCGTTGATACTCATGGGATTTTCCTGGAAAAAGATTTTAGTGAAAAATAATTCAAATCAGTCATTCTCGCTTCTGGCCAAAATATTATTAACACATGACTTAACATATAATACGACGCCTAAAGGTAAAGGTAATATCAGTTTCACGCTTTTGCCTGAGGATTAAACTACTTTTCATTACCAGGGCATATTGCTTGCGTGTATCCTAATTCGCTTTTACTCCATGGTGCACCCCTTATCACATTGTACCTCGCTCCATCTGAATAGTTTTCTGGCTGTGCATCTACATTTTTCACCTGTCTGTATATAACGTACCAATATTCTGTATCTCATCTTCTTATCTGCTGATTGCTCTTACGCCCAATGAGTCGCCCTATATCTGAGTTTGAGATATCCGATGATATAGAACTTCACAGGCTGGACAAATCTCGCTCAAACAGCTCTCGGGGCTCCACGGAGCAAGGCATCCATTTGTCGCACCTGAGCAACAGCACCTTCATAGAGGGGAAGGAAGCCAGGTTCAAGCGGTTTTTAGTTTGGCTCTGGAGTGGTCCAACCATTCCGGTGGATGATCCACCTCATATAAAAGGCTCCTACGTTCAGCAGTTCGAGAATTTCCCCTACAGAATATCCAGCTCTTTTCCGGCCAAAATAAAGATACCATTCATTATTATATATTACGCATTCTGGCTGGTAATTTTGCAACAGTCTTTGATACCATATCTTACTGAGCAGCCTACTTTTGAACAAGATGATTCGGGGGAGCTTTCCAATATCCTGAGCATCTCATGCCGCGAGGAAACTTCGATCTGGAAAGGTAAAAATCAAAAATGTGGTCTCAATGGAGCCAAATGCAGACCTTTTGAAGACAGAGAAGTTATAGTCCGCTGTCCAGCATTGTGTGATTCTGAATCAATTACCTATTCATCAATTCCAGTTGGAGATCATAATATCAAGTACCGTGATTTTACTGTTGGTGGAGGCAGAATCAGCCACCCTACTAATGACACTCTTTCATATCCATATAGGGCAGATTCGTTTCCATGTGGGGCAGCTGTGCATGCAGGCATCATTTCTCCATATTTTGGAGGATGTGCCAAAATTAGATTTTCAGGACCCCAGGTCAACTTCCCTTCAAGAGACGGATCCATCAATTTCGATGGGTTTTTCCCTGCTTCCTATGAGTTTGTGAAACTTCCAAAATGTCATAATTGCTATGACCCAAGAGTTCTGGTCGCATTTATCAATATCTTACTGGGGCTGCCGGTCATCTTCATGTCGACTAAAGGAACCCTTGCATTCTGGACCGCGTGTCTGAGCGGTTTCTGGACAATTATCTTGACATTCGATCCTCCATTAGTGGTTATAGCCCAGGATCCTGAATCTCTTGCCACACTTCTTTCTTTGGGATTCCAAAGGTTGTTACCATTGTGTTTTATTCTCTACGTGGTTTGGAAAGCGGCATGTCAAAACACTCTGAGTCATCCCTCATCGCCTATCTGCAAGGCTTTCATCTGGTATCCTCTATTTTGGGTCGGAATGCTGAACAATGTGACTTTCGACAGACTGCCTGTTGACCGACTGACACTTGAAGACATCCGTACACAGCCTGGGTCTATCGTTGCGACGCTAGGTATCGTGGTGGTCATCGCGGTAGCTGCTGTTATTCAGGCCTATCATTTATGGAGAGCGGGTAAGTTTCGTAAGTATTTGAAGCTCTACCTTGGAATCATCGCAGCGCTTGTTGTTTTGGGAAACTTGTCAGGTTTGAATCTTAGAATTCACCATTATGTTCTGGCCTTGATTCTGATTCCAGGCACCAATACCAAGGGAATGACAGCAATGTTGTTCCAAGGGGTTCTTTTAGGGCTCCTTGTAAATGGGGTTTCTAGATGGGGGCTTGCCTCCATTGAAGAAACTGACCGGTCGCTTCGCAGAGCGGATCCTACAGGTGAAATACATCCTCCGGAGTTCTTGAGCTACGAGAATTCCAATACGACCATCTCCTGGAAAGTCAAAACCTCGGAAGATCCAACGATTATTGATGGAGATTACATTTCACCCCACGATAAGTTGAACAGTTATTCATTGTTGATCAATGATCTGGAATGGTACAATGGACCAAATAGCTCTATTAGCTTGGATTCATTGGCTCAGGAGAACGAAAGATTTGGGGAACTTCTTGGTTACGCAATGGACCACTCCTCATCCCAAACACTTTATTTGCGCGTAGGAAGATCAGGAGGAAACCACAGAAGCGATTATACCAACGCTGCCACTTTGAAACTTCCATCGGGAGAATTTGTGCTTCCCAAACCAGGACTCACTAAATAGACAATATTACATAGTTTTATTTGTTTTCGCGTATGCGTTGATGAATGAAGTTTTCTTGTTGATTCCTAGCTCGGGTCCTGTAAGTTTGAGAGACCCATAGTTGGACAATTTGTCTCTGATTGTGACTGGGTTCAGATCTGAAAGCTCGAAAGATTTTAACTTGAATTTCACGTCAAACCTGAAGTGCGACAGATGGCTGTACATGTATCGCTGAAGCGACTGAGGGACTGGAGTTGTAACCAAAGAGGGGCTTAAATTTTTGATACTAATGGCTCTGAAGGAAAACAGGTCCTTGTATTTGGAATGAATTGTGTTTGTATCAATCGGAGGAAATGCCAAAACACTCCTGTTGTTGGTTGTAGTTCCTTCTGCAAAAACAAAAACCACACTCCTGCTAAAGTCGGAGAGATCTGTAACAGTGTTCAGAGATTGCGAGTAAACAACGGGGGTTTTCAAGGCAAACATAAAGCAGTCGGCCAAGCCATTGAGCCTCCTCAAGTTTCCTAAATTATCGGCAACCAAGAAAACGGCGTCCGTCTTGCTGCTCAAATACAAAACCAGTGAGTCTAATGGTGACGAAAGATTCACAAATATCACTTGGCCCCTGTCTGGAAGTTTCGAATTTATCACCTTGGTATTTGATTTCTTGACACCATCTGCTATGTATTCAACCTCGGAAACGTTGAAGACTATGAAGAGCACCAAACGAAGAACAGGTTTGAACAAAAAACCAAACGGCCAAGATAGGACGAGAAAGGCAAGTAACGGAAGGCAAAGGACAGACTTGACAGCAAAAGTTAAAGGCCCCAACACATATCTAGTAACAAATAAGCACTTGGGAGGCGGAATGGGCATGAACGGGGATATTCCCGTACCCTTATCTCTCCAGTCACTAAATTTCTCCATGTTTAAATAAAATTTATTTTTTATACACTATCTGGAAATGGAGTCTTTATCGTATGGGTAATCTCAGGATAATAATTAGCGAGCTTCACATAGTAATCGTGGTAGTTCTGCTCAAATATCTCTGGATTGATACAAAGGGCCACCAAGAAGGTGATAAATCCTGAGTTGAAGGCGGTGATTGTAACTTTCGCAATAAAAAATCCAACAAGCATTTGCATGATGAAAGCAGCCACAACCAGTTCTGGAGACAAACTCTTGGACAGCGTACTTTCATGGTAAATAATGTAAAACACAAGTGCACTAAGAATTGAGATCAAAATCGAGTATAGCGTCAATGTTGAGTCGACTAAACAGTCGGTAACCAAAACCAAAAGTCCTTTGAATCTAAGCATTTCGTAAGTGTCCCTCGAGGAGTCAAGGTAATTTTTGCCATACAGTGAGAGATAGGAGTAGGCAAACTTGTTAAACCATTTGATCCAGAATTCAGCTTGATCTACTAGCCACTCCAAGATGGAAAAAAGACAAATCAGCGCACAAAAAACTGCGCTACCTCCACCTTCTGAATCTTCTCTCGATAATTGCGTGGCTCTTATTTTGTCCTTCATCATGGTTATGATTGCACGTATCGTTTTGGTGATGGAAACCACCAGCGATCCAAAACAAATGCTTCCAAAGGAGTAGGTGATGGCTCTCTTGAACGATCCCCAGGCAGGGTTCAACGGTCTAAGGGCAGTATTATGGAAGAAGTACCATGAGCCATAAATACCGCTGATGGTCACGTGCGTCAGATTTTCGGCCACTTCAAACACAAAATAGCCAGTGAAGAGGGTAAACAAGCTTATAACCACGGTAGTATTGGAGACGCACACGTCATTGCCGTCGCTATCGTGCGGACAATTAGCGTCGTCTTTCTTCATGTGATCGAAAGCGATTATTGTGGCCAGAGCGAAGTACACCAGTCCCCAAATTCCAGTACCGATTGCACTGATGTACGAGACAACGAATGTTGATGGATACTGAACCATAGCCTCGATAATGATGCGGAACACTAGACTGGTGAAACTAATGTTTCTCCTGATGGTGAACAGGTACCATAGCTGCAAGATTCCAACAAAAAACAGAGCACCAGCATAAGTCGGTCTACCGGTTGCAAAAAGAGTGAAAGACAACGCGAACATCGTAAGGGGGAGCAAAAAGTATCCCACTATGACGAATAGCATAGGGAATGCCCATAAAAAGTAAAGTATCGACACGGACAGCACCAGTGGAATCAATAAAGTAGAAAGCATCAACTGAGTTATAGAAGGCAAAGTAATCGACTGGATCTCCATAACATAACTATTCGTTCGTAAATTGCTCAAACTGTTTAGTGATATAACAGCAAACAATGCGATAGTGGCAAAGAAGAGGAAAGTGAAGGCTTTATCATGATACTTGGGGGTGGCAATTTCGAACGATTCCTCAAACTTCTCAGACTCCACCGGTTCTTTAGGTTTTTCAAAAGTATATTCGTAATCTGGTGGGTCATCGGCCAGCACAGTATAAGACGGAGGCGGAAAGTCCAAATACGAAGGCATTTGCTATGTGTAAGTGCGAAAAGTAAAGAAAGCAAAAAGATGGTTGCCTGTTGTAGATAAATTGAAGAAAAAAAATATCTGAATTTTCGAGATTTATTCAATAGAATTTGTTAATGGATGCATTAGCTTTCGCAAAAACAGTTTGTCGATATCGCGGGGACCAATTAAACCTGATTGCAGCTTATATCAGCACTGGTTTGGGTCAACTTGAGCCTTCCATTATTGTGGAGGGACCAAGCTCATCGGGAAAGACGTTCACATTGCAATGCTACTTACGTGAACTACAGCGTACGGAGCAAATCATACTAATAGAGGTCCAATGTGAATACTGTCTTACAAGGAAATCCGTTCTGCATACTATTTTACGTGACCTCATACGTGCGTTGAATATGGAAACGCCTGCATCGCCAGAACTCGTGAATAAGTGTGATGGTTTAGGAACCTTTGTTGAGATCCTGAAGCAAATTGAGCACGTCTACAGTTCAAACGGAGCTTCTCAGAAACATAAACCAGTGGTATTTATGCTGGATCGGGTAGAAAGGCTTTTACCCAATGAAAATTCCACCGAGTTGGTCATGGCACTCTCGAGGATACACGAGCAAAGCTCAATGCTCAATAATTACAGCTTTGTTTACGTGGTTAATCGTAGTGACTCGCTTGCGCTTCAAACAATGGGACTTCCCATCATTTCATTCCCTGACTACAAAATTGAGGAAATAAAAGATATACTGTTGGCGAAAATGCTTTATCCGTCAACCTCGTGTCTGTCCGAACCGCAGTTCAGATCCTTAGGTCGACAGTTTATCGACATTATCCTGGACACGTATTCATCATATTTTGGTACAGACATTTGCCTAATGCTTCCTGTGTTGACCAAAATGTGGCCTCTGTTCATTGATCCGGTTGAAAGCCTGGGTTCTGTGCAGCCGGGCACCAACGACGTCCTCACCAGCTTCCAAAAAAACAAGCATCTTATTCAAAGTGATTATGGGCTGGTAGACGAACTTGCTGGCTTCGACATACCTATGAACAAGATGTCGACAAAAACAAAATACATTATGATTGCTGCTTACCTTGCGTCCTTTAACGACCCAAAATATGATTTGATTCTGTTCTCAAAGCAAAGGGATGTCAGAGCAAATCGGAAGGTGCGACACTCGAAGAAAAAGAACACTAAGCAGAGCAATCAGCTTTCATCTAGAATGCTTTCTGCGCAAGCATTTACGCTTGAACGTTTATTGGCGATTTTACATGCTATATACGATGAGAATTGCGGGAAAGTTCTCCTCACAGATATTGATTTGATCTCAGAGCTATCAACGCTTTCTACCCTGAAATGTTTGATGAAGCTAAAATTAGGGGACACTATAGGCGGTGGAACCAAATGGAAGTGTAACGTCAACTGGACGGTGATCAAAAAGTTCGCGGAGGAGGTAGGATTTGAGATCGAAAATTTCCTGATCGATTGAGCACTCACTACCACTCATCCTTATTTTGTGTCTGTATTGTTCCGCCGACTTTAAGCGCCAGCTCCTCCAAGCTGCTATAATTCTGACCGAAAATTGGACAAAGCGACCGCATCTTCAGTCTGACTCTCTTCATCACGTTTTCGTATTTCTCCACATCGGGGTCGTTATTAGTAATCTGTGCCCGATCATATTCAAAAAGAGTATCAAGAACCATTTGCAGCTCTTGTAAACTTTGGTGTAGTTTTGTAAAGGATCTCGGTTTACCTTTATCATCGATAGTATCTCCCCGTTCGACTTTTTCTTCTACTTCCTTAAGCCAACAAGCCACTAATGCCCTGTATTGTCCAACCATGAGGAATCGTTGGAACCCGGTCTGGATCCCGATCTGCTTTCCCTCCAAAAACTGCTTTTTAGACCCTTCCAGCTGACCTTCAATGAAACCCTCTTGGTAGAACTGATACTCGAGATTCAACAGAGAGTCAAAATCTATGTCTTTTTGTTCAGATGGCATCAAAATAATTTTTTTTTTCTTAATGTCCGATATCAAAAGAAGAAGAGCGTCTCGAAAGGTCAAGACAGATGTTTACGGTTCTGATACAGAGAGTGATCATGAAGGCCCAGGTCAAATGGATATGAGGGCATTTGAAGAGGAGCTCGATTTGGAACAAGACGAAGAAGACAAGAGTGAGTCCGAGGAGGAAGGGGTCAAGATCGAGGCATTCAACTTGAAACAAGAGACAGAGGATGGTGCTTTTGACCAGGAGGGTAATTTTATTCGAACTAATGACGAGAGCGAGGATGAAGAATGGCTGGAGGGGGTGAAAAAAGAAGACATCAAAAAAGCACGTGCTGCTGAAATTTGTCTCCAGGCCAAGCGCAAGCACCACCAAGATGAGCAGGCCAGGCGGCTGAAAGAACTGGACATAAAGGAGGTAGTGCGCGACCTGTGCTCAGAAATGGAGCCTGCCGAAAGTGTGATGGAATTACTGCAACGGCTCAACAGTGAGGCCCGCAAACTGAAAGGCAATGGGCAGACCGCCGAGGAGAAACGGATCCGAGACCAAATTTCGCACGTAATGGACTCTGTGCAGGTGTTGGAGAACATGTTTGCGCAAATTTACGAGTCAACTAGAGAAGAGTTAATGCGCAAGGCCGGCATCAGTGCCGTTTTGAGTCGCAAGCGTAAGCTCGAACCTGAACCCAGGTGGTGCTATCGGTGGATAGGAGATAAGGAAGTGCATGGGCCATTTGATTCCGCAACCATGGAGCAATGGCGAGAGTCATACTTCACAGAAAATCCGATAGAATTTGCCCTGTATGACTCCGATGCGGAAAACATCGAACGATTCCAATTGCTGGATGAGTCCACCAGGTTCGCGTAAAAATACCGTGTCCCCGAAAATGACACTTTTTGGTACTCTTTCCGGGGTGCAGCAATGACATAATTTTTTTTGTTAGCTTCGGCTGCATGGGGGCGCGCGCTCCCGTATCCCCGTGACTCACTTTAATCATTTTACCACGATAGGTATATAAAGTGTTTGATCTTCCTTAGAAGACTAATAAGATAGAATTATTATGACGCCTAAATCAATCCTCACCCTGAACACTGCCTCCAGATGCTTTGTGAAAATAAAAGGCTCAACGATACCTACTAAATCGTTTGCTTCGTTCAGCAGACTGCCTTATTCTTACTTTGAAATTCACAACCACAACCACATGAACAGAACCGAGCAAAAGGAAACTGTCAACAACATCGGCGGGGCAGGCCTTGTCGAGCACTCCTCGATGAAGATTATCAAGAATGCTGAAAACGAGCACCCGCTCTACGATGAACACATTTCTGCCCATGCAGGCTTCACTCCTATGGTTTCCGCTCATGGTTCCGTTAGCAGTCATGGTTTCGTTTCCACCGGAGAGACCCACGAGTGATCTACATTGCTTTTATGATACGATTTCTATATAACGACTTCAAAACGCCACGATATCCTTCTTTTATATGTATCTTCTGTCTGGGTAGTTAGTCACCTTGTCAAACTTTTCATTACCCACGTAGCCTCCAGCCATAGCGTTAAGAACGTGTCTTTTGAATTGCGCAGGGTATTTCGAAAGGTCATTTGCAGCATCCTTGTTCAACGGATCATTCGCATTGGGTTGCAAGAATAAATGCAGGATACCGGCAAAAACAAGCTGCAGCGTTAACGTAGGTTTCCAGTCATTACGAAGAATATTAAGACACACATGGCCCTCCAGGTCGATGTTGGGATGGTATATTTTTGATAGGCATTTGAACTCCGGTGCCCGATTCGGATAGTCCTCAGGCACCTCGCAAACAAATTTGAACTGGCCACCCTGGTATAGGCCTTCGTTTGGGCTCACTTCAAGGTCGATCTTCATGGGGTTTGTTTCTTCGTACGTGATGTGTATTCCAGGTATCTCTTCATATTCTGCCAAATCTTTTTTAGCCCTAATATATGCCACAGACACAGACTGTGAAATAGGCTGAGATGCCCGCTCCTTCTGGAGCTTTTTCAGTTTGAGCTGGAGTTAGTTTGCTAAGTTGGCCTACGTACCATAATAAAATTATTAGTGAACTGGTGTGTGGTGCAAGGTTTATTTTGCTTGTGTTTTTTGATCAAAACATTGAGATCAGACGACAAGATGACATCCAGGAAACAAACGTCACATGACAAATCTTCTGCCAGCGAGCTGAAATCTCAGTTTAAAGAACTTCAACAACGTCTGGGCAAAAAATCAGACGCGAACGCCAGCAATGCGGACCAGTCTGCAAGTAGAAGAAAAGTACGTACCATGGTTTTGGAAACTCTAACAAAATAGCGCGATAGTTTGAGTCTTGGATCACATTTGACATCTGGACCGCGACCACTTTCTGGAGTGGACTTCTTGAGCGACCTTAGTGACGGGTTGCTCGTTGAGTCTCGCCGATTGAATCACGAGAACATGCAATTAAAATCCCAGTTGAGCGAATTGGAGGAGAAATACAATCAGACATCTAAACAGTTGAGCAATTTACAGCTACTCAACAAGAAATTGAGCGAGAAGGAGGAAGCTGCAAGCGACAAGGTATGGGAATTGGAGACTGAAATCAGCTCCATTAGAGAGAATTCGATCAAATTGCAGCAGAATTACGACAAACAGAGCCGTGACAAGTCTTCAAGAGACTCTGAGTTGCATGAGTTGCAGTTACAACTTGAATTGTGCCAGGAGAAAAACTTAGAGCTTGAAAAGCAAAATATTTCACAAGTTTCGCAATTGAACGCAACAATCAAGGACTTGAAACAACGCAATGCTGACCTTAACGACGAGAACGACGAGCTACTTCAAAAAGTCCAGGCACAGGTCACCAATCATGGACAAAATTCTTCAGAACAACAGTTATCTGTTGATGAGAAGATGGAGAATGATGTCTATGACGAATCATCTCTGATGGATCCTTCCTTGTCTCCTGTCCGCAGGATTTCAGTGGGAACTGTGTTGGAGCCTGAATTTCTGGCTGGAAGTCTTCAAAAGGCCCAAAAGACGATCTTCAAGCTCAAAATGAATTTAGTCAAAGCCCAGGCTGAGAAACAGGAATTGGAAAGAAAGATGGCCGCAGATAGTAACGCGATCAATAAATCAAATATTTCTGAGGATGAGTCCGCGGAGGCTGCCGAATGGGAACAATTTGACCAAAGTTTGCCTGTGATGGATTCAGAAAGTAAAGAAGCAGATTTATCCAATGTCCATCTACTTGGAGACGAACTAGGAGAATTATCCGATGAGTACGATGAGATGGAAACTTCTCAAATAAAATACCTGGAAGATTATGCATCCAAGCACGGTTTGAAACTTGTTCGGGATGTTCATGAAAAGTCAGTCGAAGAATCAATGGTTGAAGCTTCAACAAATTACGACATGATCGCTTTACCTAACGATGGAAATACCCATTCGCCAATTGAACTCTTGAAACTTAAGTGCCGCGAACATGACTTGGTGCCTATTACAACTAGAGAGTATGAAACACTTGTCAGGGAGAGTAATTACGAGCTGGTTGATGAATCCAAGTTGCTCAACTTGGGACTGAAAATTGTGCCTCTACTTGAGTTTAAGGATATGGAGTCCAAATGTAACAAGTTAGAGTCTGCTGAACACGAGCTCGAAAGGTTGAAGGGCAGTGTCGAGAGTCCAACGGAGGATTATCTTGTTCAAAAGGCTGCCAACTTGAACCTGGTCGTTATACCCGCTACGAACTACGAAGCAAGCAAAGCTCAGTTGGAAGAGAAAAACCAACTGCTAAAAGACAAACAACAACAGATGGAGACTATTGAAGCTGAGTTGAAATCTCTAAGAAATATTAGCCCTGAATTGCTCAAATCCCATGCAGATGCCATGGGCATGGTTCTTCTGCCTACTACTGAATACGAGATCATTTCAAAGCAAAGCGACGAGCAAAAGTCTGAACTTGTTGCTGTGAAAAAATCTCTGGAAGTTGCAGAATCCAAACTGAAGTCTCCAAGTATTGCGTGGATCAAAGAAATTGCTGGCAAGAACAATCTCGTGGTTTTAACTGCGGCCGAAAATGCCAGTGTGAATTCTACTAATACCCCTAACAGCAGCCCTATTAAAAGGGGTGTATTTGATCTTTCCAGTCCTATAAAGCACTCCGCCTCCGTGCCTGGTGATGAGACTATTTCGATTGCAGCGTCTGCACTGTGGTCGCTGCAGCAAACAGTTGAGAACCCGACAATCATCTTTCTCACCAACAAGCTCACCAAGCTTGGCTACAAAGCTCTACCGGTCAATGAATACGAGCTTCTTGTTGTCAAGGCTGGTTCTGGTGGCTTGAACGTCTCTCCTCGCAAACAGAAGGCTTTGGAATCTGCTGAGACTGTTGAGTCTTTGAAGAAAAGATGCGCGGATAGGGGATTAGTTGTTTTATCAAAATCATCATATGAGAGTATTATAGTCTCCTCAAAAAGATCTCTGACTTCCGTCGAGCTCTTGGAAAGAGTCGACAAGTCCGGAATGGTTGCAGTTAAAAAGGATGATTACAAAGAGCTGCTCGGTGCAATAGAGGCTTTTGGACCTCAGTTCGAAGAAGCTGTCGTCAAAATGAAGTCACCAGGATCCCAAGACATGAAAGGCTCGTTGAATGAGCTTAGGTCTCTGGCTGACCAACAAGCTAAAGTAGTGGCTGCATACGATGCGCCACCCGTGTCTTATCTAACCCAGAAAGCGCAAGAGTCTGGATACAAGATCATCAGTGAGCGAGAATATCAAAAGAAAAGAGTGGAACCAACTTTGACTGAATGTCAGGAAATTGTAAAGAAGAACGGACTGCTTGCAATCAGCGAGAAAGAATATCAGGATCTGATAGAGCTGAAACGCAATAGCAGCAGCCCTTCCGTTGACTATGTTACCAAGCTCGCCTCAGCTACTGGTTTAGCTGTCTTTAGTGCTGCCGAAGCGAAGAGACTGGCCTCCCCATCCAAATCACAAGTTTCAAAGTTGGCGCAAAAACACGCATTAATACCTCTAGATAACAACGAATACGAGGAAATGAAAGGAGAGCTAACAGCGCTCAAGAGTTCTAACGAGTCGTTCAAAGAGCAACTAAAAAATTTAGAAACTGCCAACAAGAAACTCTCGAACCAATTAGATGAACCAGATGCCGAGTTCGTATCTGCCGCTGCTGCAAAAATTGGATGCGTCCTTATGAATTCCCTGGAGCAGAATTACACGAAAGCGAAGATGGAGCAGGCATCTAAACTAGAATCTGAAGTGGCTGGATTGAAAGATCGCATTCAAATTTTAACAGAGAGACTCGATGAAACAAAGACTATTGAATATCTACAGTCTCAAGCGTCAACTTATGATATGAATCTTGTCTCATTAACTGTCAAGCAGAAAGATGATGAAAGAATACCCGAATTGACTCATAAGCTTGAAGAAACACAGAACAAGCTGGAAAAGACTCTTCTGGACCTGGAAAATACGAAACAACAACTTCAGGAAAATATCACTTCATTGAGGAAAAAGGAAGATCAGGTTTCAAATATACAATGTGAAGTGGAAAATTTGCAGAATGAAAACCAGATCATCAAATTTGCGGTGCCATCTCTGGAAGTCGCAAAATCTATCATAACAAAGAGCGGATTGGTTTGTGTCACAAAAGAGGAGTATAGCCGTCTCTCTGAAGCCTCTGAACAGAAAACAGCTCTTGCTAGTAGCCCAGAAGGACATCAGCTCACCAAGCCCAAAGCACAGGAACGCGAAATTCAAAGCCAGATTCCAAATCTTGGTTTATCAATTGCTTCCTCTTCTCAAAAAGAAAATTGTGCGAGTATAAATATTGACGAGCTTAGAAGACTAGCCCGTGGCAGAGGATTCGAGCTCATTGAGAAGGCAAAGCTCAATCAACTGAGACAAGTTCAGTCGTCAAAACAAGCAACTTCTGGTGTTAAAAAAGTTCCCGCAGCCGTCAGCTCAGGAGATTCTGTTCCAGACAAAAAGTCTGCTCCAACCAGAAATGAGTTGACGGAACAAGCTGCAACCCTTGGTTTGAGAGTTTTGAGCTTGGCAGAAATTGAATCGCTCAAGCAGCGCACAATCACTACTAAGGAATTGGCGGCAAGAGCGAGCGAGCTCAAATTGAAGTTAGTTCAAAATTCCGACCCTGCTGCGAAGAAGAACATATCTGACCTTGAGTTGAAACAAATAACTAAAGCAAAGGGTCTTATGCTCATTCCAGAGTCGAAGTTTATTGCTACCACTGTTTCCAAAACTGTGAATGAGTCCAACGTTGTTGTTGTTCCTTCAACGTACTATAACAAGCTCATCAGAAGCCATGCATGGTACAAGGATCACAAGCTGGAGATTGAGGCTATGGATAAAACCGTTCAAGAGGTTTATGAGCCAAGTATTCTATCCTCCGAGGTTAACAAGTTGCAGAACACGGCATCACCTGTCTTGTCGATGAATAAACTCGAAAAGCTTCCAACGATTTCAAGTAATCTCACAACTGGAACGTTCAAACTTTCCAACCAAGAAATGATATCTGCAATCACACAGACGATCATTGGAGAGTATCTACACAAATACTACCGAAAATTGGGCCCATTCTCCTCATTTTCCGAAACCCGGCACGAGAGATATTTCTGGATTCATCCTTATAGTCTCACTCTGTACTGGTCCGCTGCAAATCCTATTTTGAGTGATCCTTCGGAAAACAAAATACGCGCTTTGGCTATCACTCGAGTGGAGTCCATTGAGGACAACAATCCTCTTCCCCCAGGACTTTATCACAAGAGCATTATTGTCCATTCCGTTGAGAGGTCAATCAAGATCACATGTCCAACCCAACAGCGTCACAGTATTTGGTTCAACTCCCTCAAATATTTGATCGAGAGAAGCTTGGACGACGGTCTCAGCACTGATCTTGAGAATCAATATGATATCTCTTACTCTATGGACGATAGAGTTGAATTCGAAAGACACCACCAAAGAAAGCCTTCAAAGTCTCACACTACAAAGAGCCTATTAGGGAACATTATTCATACGAGACATGACTAGTTAGTTAGTGTGTAATAGTAACTTCTAGGAATAATTTTTGAGGTTCTCGGATTAGCTCATGAAAAGAAGGAATTGCATAAAGGTATAAATTACTAGTCTCTCTTGACCCCGGCAAAAGGATTCAGTGTTCTGACAGTCAAACATGGCAGTGCCATTCCAACCTCAGATCTGAGCAGAACAGGCACCCGTTTGAGTTCTCTGATTTCCTGGATGTAGCTGTCATTTTCCACTTTCGTAATGCACTCTTGCAAATATGGGGCTAAAACTTGGTTGTCCGTAGCCGTAGAAGTGGACAGATTTTTCACGGCTGTCGTAAGATCTTCTGTATCATTCGTCTGTGGAAGAGATAACTGAGGTGGCTGGATATTCATATCAGCAAGCTTCTTTGCTAGCTCTTCAGAAATCAATTTTGCAGAATCCGATGTGGAATTCTTCTGGTTCTTAGCAGCCGTGGAAGAAGGTGAACGATACTTGTTCTTGATAGAGCTTCTGTAAGACAGGGGCTCCTTCTCATCATCAGGAACAAAGGTCGCCGAGTCCACTCCAGGTTCCCAATGAAGCTCCAAGACCCGACTAGGCTTATCAAACTCTGCTTTCACCAAAGGCAGTTGATCCCCATGAACACGTTTCTCAATGCCAAAAACAGGAAGAAGAACATCAAAAGACGACTCATAAACCTGAATGACAATACCCATCGTCAAAATTTGCCCTGATTCGGAGCTCATTTCGTTGATTGTCTGGCAGAGAAGAAGATGAATGGCTTGCTCTTGTGCTGATTTGGCACAATCTTTTTTGAAGTTGCAGTAGTCACTGTTCATTTTGAGAGAATCTAAAGACTCTTTGTAGTTCTGGACATCGTGGTTCAAAACTGCTTTCAGCTGTCTATGAACTATGATATCTGCATATCTTCTCAGAGGAGCTGTGAAATGGGTGTAAACTGGTAAATTGAACAAGTAGTGGCTCAAACTGTCAGTATCAGTTTTTCCTGCAATCACGTATTTCCCTCTCGACATCGACTTGATCAAAATGGTCTCGATTGCTGACCTTTTCACAGGATCCTCAATTTTCAGCAGTGAGTTTTGAAAGGAAGCAGCATTGGTGGTATCCAATTGAACTCCCAAATTTGCTGCCTTGCTGCTATAATTCTCAAACTTAGTGAGTGTTGGGATAGAGTATTTCCTCAGTAATGCTCTGTCCCCCAAAATTGCATGAATTCTTTGTGCCACAGCGGCATTGACATTGTGGAAAATTTCATCTATAACAGAAGATGATGCACTCCTGTCGTATATATTCAAAGATAGCTGAACTCTCTCATCGTCAAGTTGCTCCAATAGAGGGAGAGTCGGCTCTAAACCAAGCTCCGGATTGTTCAAACGTCTACCCCTTAAACCTTTAGCGATCAAGGACAACGTGGAGATATAACCCGAGGTAGCATTACTGTTTTCCACTACGTTCGAGGAACTTTTTGAAATAATGTCGTCCATCGTGCTGTAGTCCACCTTTTGGTTAGGGGTCGCCACTGACTCACCCATCCACACATTATCAATATCAAAAGAAGTTGGATCAATTTCAAAAACCACAGATATTGCTGGACTTGTCTTTCCCTCTTTGAATGAAATATAGTCATTGACCTTTGGAGGAAATAGGTGGACTGCCTTTTGTGGTAGGAAAACTGAATGAGACCTTTTCTTGGATCTTTTGTCCAAGGCGGAACCTTGTTTGATATAGTGTGCTATATCGACGATATGGATACCGAGCTCTATTTTGGTCTCCGATATGATTTTAACATGGAGAGCGTGGTCGCAAAACGAACCTGTTTGTGTGAAGGCAATGATATACTCATCCTCGAAAACACGCTTATCTTTTGTGTCGGTCGCTGAATCAACGTCTGGCATATCGGCCAGATACTTGTCATCATCATCAGGATATTCATCGCATAAAAAGTTATTGTCTCTTAGGATTGAGTCAATCTCAACCTCGGGGTCGCTCATAGGACCTAGCTGGGAAACGAGAGTACCAAATGGATGCAAAGATGTAATAGGCCATCTCTTGATAGATGTAATGAACACCTGATCAGCATATTTTTCATGGTTCTGCACAAAATCCTTAGGAACCTGCTCCGTAGGAATGGCAATTAAAGGAACCTTTTTATCAGTAGGTTTGAACCAAACAATCTTTGGTTTATTGGCGACAGTCTTCTGTTCATCCTTATCTTTGTTGTCCTTTTCCTTAGCAGCCTGAGAGGGTCTAAGAAGTCCAAGTGTTCCTGAGAAGAGTTGTCCTGGAATTCTGTCTATGACAGCGACAACATGACCAGCATACAAAGGTTTGCAGTCATCACTGATCTCTTCTTCTTCGACCAAAAGCAAAGATTGTCCTTCGACTTCGACGTCATCGTTCTTCTTTTGAGTAGGTCTTTGCTTCAAGGAGCCTCTTCGATTCAAAGAACCCCCACCTCTGTTAGCCCCATTAGACGACTGCGTTGACGGTGGAGTGTCTGTTGTGGCTGATGAGTCGACAGGAGCACTAGAGGAACCAGATGATGAATAACTAGTGCTAGCGTCGTTGTGGAAATCGTCAGTGGTATCAGTCACAGGAACCACGTTATCTTTTCTTCTTTTCTTTTCTTCCTTTTCTCTCTTAGATGACCACACTTCGTCAACAACAAGTAGCTCTACAGCAACAAGGTCTCCCTCGAGAGCTCTGTTTCTGTCTTTGGATCCACAAATAAAGATATCAGCGTCCAGAAGGCCGTCAGTAGAAACATAGGCATCAGATCTGTTTTTCTTGTTAACTCTTAGGACACCTGTGACAAGGCGTCCTTCATTGATCAGTTCAGGAAGAGAACTTTGAGGGAGATACGGGGCAAAAAGTGATTTTCTTTGTCCGTTTTGAGATTGGTTTAATTGGGCCAAAGATGACACAGAGCCACCATAAGACGACCTGGCCCGATGACTTGGAATGAAAGGGGCCTCAAACCCGGTTGCAGGAACATGTTGTTGGGTTGGTGGTTGCTGTTGTTTTCTCCAATTCCCATTAATATCGGAGGGTGAAGCTCTGAATCCGTAGCTACCTGATTGCCGTCTTTCATGACCAAAGTTTAGAGAAGGAGGTGCTAACGTCTGAGAGCTGTCCCTTGGAGGAAACTGAAATGATCTCTGAGGAGAAACGTTGGACTTAGATCTCTGATGTCCTCCCTGAGTTTGAAATCCATCATCATTATCTTCCAGGGGAAACTTGAAGGAAGGCGGTTGAGACTCATTCCTAGGAGCTCTGCTGGCTCTTTGAGCTTGGGCTTCTGCAGCAGCTCGTTTGGCTTCCGAAACCCCCAGTGAATGTCTTCTATTATGGCCCATTCCTTGTTGTCTGTTGTCCTGCTTATTGTAGCTCTGATATGTGCCAGGGGCGGCAGATGATTGAGCTCTTCGATGACCTTTTGCACCACCAGAATATTCTTGATCTCCATATGAAACATTACCAGAAGATCTTCTGTTGTGCCTTTGCATGTTCGAGGGAGGAGGCATGATATTAGGGAAACTGTATCCCGGCTGAGCATAACCGGCTTGCTGACTGAATTGCTGCTGCTGCTGAAGGATCTGCTGCTGCTGTGCTTGGACGATTTCCAGTTGGCGTTGCAAGTTGAATTGCTCCACTAAAGGACGAGTTAGTCAACATGAGGTTGTCAAAAAGGTACTTACACATAAGAGTAGTCAACTCGCTAGGCGAACGTCTATGAGCGACATGAATGGTCTTGGGCTTATTTCCCGTTGTCTGGATGGTAGTGAAGGGCTGATCTGGTTGTTCACCGCTCGGAGCGTTGGAATTGGGACCCATGTCTAAATGGAACGAAGAATTGCCCTCCGATTAGAATTAGTTAATAAAGTATCAAAAATGCAAATCCAAAGTGCAGTAGTGGCTAATGGTAGTGAAACAGAGTTATACAGCTATAACGCACCAATATTCGCACTAGATAAGCAAACAATTGGCAGAGTTAAAAGACTGACACACAAATGCAATTAAAAAAATTCTAGATGTGGAAAAACCCTACTGAAAACAGAGGTCTACTAATAGACAGGGCGACTGCTGAGAATCGAGGTAATAGAGTAATTGCAGTATCGCATGGATTAAGGGCTGCAAGTCTTATCATGTACACAGGGTAATAACACTCCGGGAATCAGTTTGGATGCTCTATCATTGAGTGCTATTTTTGGACACTTGCTGCCACAGGAGAAATCTGAGCAAAAAAAATGTGGGCTAAGAGGTTCGAACTCTTGCATCTTTCGATATCACGGTATTTAGTGACCTAAACGTGACGCCTTAACCACTCGGCCAAACCCACTAAACAATAAAGATTTATGTGGCACGCACCACATATATTGCTAGCACAAAGTCACTCGTGCTGAATCTTGGTTAGCAACATTCCGTTCACAACCCTTTATCTGTGAGTTTGAATTCTCTGGTTGTTGGTGCTATTAGGAGCACCTTCATGGCCTTTTTACCCTCTTGGGCCCTACGAACTCCAAGTTGCTGACTGAATGTCTGCACTGCCTGGATGCGATACCAAAAAATCAGGATTTTTTCATTTTTTTCATCTGAATATGGGTCGTGGTAACATAGCTTTTTGGACAGCCACAAGCGCCATTACGGCTGCTGTTTTAGTTGAACTCTACCACTTCTACTTTGATGTTCCTAAGAAGGTAAATATTAATGTTCCCTCAACTGAAATAAAGGACACGGTTTCAGATTATTCTGAGGAGCTAGTCAGAGAACAGTTGGCCAGAAATTACGTTTTCCTTGGTGAAGAGGGTGTGAAAAGGGTGAGAGAGCAGTTTGTCGTTGTTGTTGGTGCTGGTGGAGTTGGTTCCAATTGTGCCACTTCATTGGTTAGATCTGGAGTGTCCAAAATCAGAATCATCGACTTTGATCAAGTGACCCTATCCTCACTGAACAGACATGCAGTCGCCGTTGGTAAAGATGTCGGAACACCCAAAGTGGACTGTTTGCGCAAACACCTGCTTCAAATTGCGCCCTGGTGTGAGATCGAGGCCATCAATACGTTGTTCACTCTGAAAGATGCAGAATCGCTGCTGATGGACGGCAACCCAACGTACATCGTGGATTGTATTGACAATATAGATACCAAGGTTGATCTGCTTGCATTTTGTCACGAAAAAGGAGTGCCGGTTATTTCGTCCATGGGTGCAGCTTGTAAGAGTGATTCGACGAGAGTGAACATTGCAGACATTTCTGCTTCTGATGAGGACCCATTGGCTCGGTCTGTGAGACGCAGACTAAAGAAAAAAGGTATCATCAAAGGCATTCCATGTGTTTTCTCGAGCGAGAAACCTGATCCTCGGAAAGCTAGCTTACTTCCACTTCCGGATGAAGAATTTGAAAAAGGTCCTGTGGACGAGCTGAGTGCGTTGCAAAATTTCAGGGTGCGAATTCTTCCCGTTTTGGGCACCATGCCAGCGATGTTTGGTCTCACCATTGCTACATATATTGTCACCACCGTTTCAGGTTATCCTGTCGAGCCAATCGAGGGCAAAAATAGATACAAGGTGTACGATGGAATATTGCAAAGTTTGGCTGGACAGCAGGCCAGACTGGGCCACAAAGATCAGCGAGTCCAGATTGCGATGAATGACGTGAATTATATTCTGGAGGAGGTTTTCAGAGGAAAATCTCCGATTAGCGGATATTCCACCCGTCTGGCACTTTCCAGATGGAGAAAAGACGAGCCTCTATCTTTACAGAACGTGGTCATAATGACCAAAGAAGAGCAAAAGGTCCATGAGGAGCGAGTTTTACTAGGCGGCGAACCTCTTGAGAATGTTTATTCACAGCAAGTTCTTGATTTGGTTGCTAAGCGTTTTGCCGAAGAGGCATATTATTCCAGATTCCGTTG
Source organism: Ogataea nakhonphanomensis (assembly GCA_030564965.1). NCBI lineage: Eukaryota > Fungi > Ascomycota > Pichiomycetes > Pichiales > Pichiaceae > Ogataea > Ogataea nakhonphanomensis. The sequence goes on from JAJMAN010000009.1 coordinate 164,264, forward strand.
ATCATAGTTCTCGTCCTTTAATAATGTATGTACAATTAGAAAAACCATCTTTGACCCTTAGATGCAGACTTTCCAAACTTGGGGTTGAGAGCAGCTGGATCTTGGTTTATGTTTTTGGCCAGATTTTTAACGCCGTCCGAAGTCAAGGTCTTTCTGATTCCCTGCTCGCCCACGCTTTGTCGAGCTGCGCTTGTGAGCTTTCCCACATTGAAGCCCAATTTTCGTAGCTTTGAAACCACAGCCGGGGTGATTGCCGCAGTGATTGGCAAGCGTATGAAAATCAAGGATTTATGAATTGCGTATGCAACAGCAAATTCTGTCCACAGAGTCGAGTACTTTTCCTCCGACTCGGAATTCCCCTCGGCGGACGTCTTCTCGCCCTTCCTCCATCCGATCCATCTCAAAAATTGATCTTGATACTCTCTAATGGTATCCTCTCCGGCAGAATGTACCAACACAAATGTAATGGGGAGGTCTATACAACTCAGGGCAAAATACACTCCCAAAGCGGAATATCCGTATTCCTGCATCAGAAGCCTAATTCCCTTGGGTTTCTTTTGTCCTTGTACATTGGTAGAGTTGAATCTTAGCGAACGCAGTCCCATTCTGCTGAATCCTCTCCATTTGGAGCCCAATCCCAAACGGAATACAAACATTGTCAAGTTCCAATTTTTTTGTAAATATTACTTGGCCCAGGTTTTTTGTTTTAGCGCATGATTTAGACTTAAGTACGTCAAAAACTGTATTAGACTTATATAAGCTCGACACCAAAAATGCAAATAACCTTAAAACTTAGCCTTCTTTTCTCTACCAACAGTACACTTGATCAGACCATTAGGATCAGGTGAAGGATAGAACAACTCGTTGTCGTTGTCCAGACCCTTCCAGCTGAAGTCGATGAGGAAGTAATGCTTGTTTGGAAGGCTGTAGGACACATTTCTAACCAAAGGAACAAGTTTCAGGATTCGCTCGCACATATTGTACATGGTTGCCTGCACAGAAGCCGATTGTTCCAAGGCAAAAAGCTCCAAGGTGGTGTCCCTTGCAGACTTGTATGCGGAATCAAAGAGACCTGCTCTTGCTTGAGTGATCACGTTTTGCAAAGAACCCAACTTTTCAGAATCCCATTCCCAAACAGAGTCCACATCAGTGGACAAAATTCTGTCTGTTGTTGGCTTCAAGGTGGTGTAGTCACATTGGTGGTAACCATAAAACATGGAACCAGTAGATTTAAGCACAGTGAGATCCTTGATACCCGACTTCAGGACAAACTCCCCCGAGCGTTTGCACTTAAGCGATGTAGTTCTAAGCTCCTCTCCATCCTTAAGATACGAGTGGTCATGCAACTTGCCCTTAACAGGGTATTTGGTCCATCTGTGCTGGAACATTTGGATATCAACACCACTGACGTGGGAGTATTTTTTCAAAAAGTGAAGACCCAAGTGTGCGACAAAGGCCTCTATAGGGAAGACATCAAACTTCTTGGCCTCCACCAGAATGGTATTCTTGACAGTATCAGTAGGGACGATAGGAGAGTTGTCCCCTTTGGTGTAGGAAATATCGAAGTCTCCCACGAGAAGAACCTTCACGGTTGCTTCCATAACCTCGTGAACTTTCGGGTTAGAAGGATCTTTCTTGACTTTCAGGAATTTAACGTTGTCTTTTCCGTAGGTGGATGATTCAAGGACGGCCATGGTATTCTTGATCTGATATCGATAAAGTGTGCGGTATTTATACGGAAAGCAACTGAAACCGCAACAATGCGTAAAAGCTATTATCGTTGTACCGGTTTTCGGAGAGTTCCGTTGCTGACGTAATGTGCCTTGTTAATTACGATTTCCAACACAGCGCAAGCAAAGAAGGTTAGAGACTTGAACAAAGGAGGAACAAAAGAAAGGCAATCCGGCTATTGTTATTATTGTACAGTTCTTGCCAGTGGGTCGGGTGGTTTATTCAATCGTGTCGGCTGGCAGTAGTCGGTACGCCGAATGGACTAGTTTATCAACGGGCGATGCTAACTTTCGGATCACGCCACCTTATCTGGCTACAGTAGTATGATCTAAACTGGCGATATCAGATTTGGGCTTATTCGGTTTTGCGCCCATGGTTCAGGGGTGCTAGTCTCCCTTGGCTTTCCTTGGAAAAGAGGTTTTTTTGCATCTCTACACCAGAAGGGAAGCGAGCGCCGTATGTGTTAGTCAATCAACGAATCTCGATAAGCTGAATTTCTTTCGTGAACATTACTTATTCTCACAATGTTTGGTAAAATCGCTGAAAGACTAGCTGGAAAAAACATCTTGATCACCGGTGCTTCCACAGGTATTGGATACAGCACTGCAAAGCACTTTGCAGAGGCCGGTGCAGGAAATATCAAGCTCATTTTGACTGCTCGTAGAGAAGATAAACTCAAGGCTTTGAAAGCTGATCTTGAAAAAACCTATCCATCCATTAAGGTTTTCATTGGCTCTTTGGATGTTTCCAAGACTGACCAGATCTCTCCATTTTTGAAGAGTTTGCCTGAAGAGTTCTCCGAGATCGATGTTTTGGTTAACAATGCTGGTAAAGCTTTGGGCCTGGACCCTGTTGGTTCTGTCGACTCCGCTGATGTTAGAGAAATGTTTGAGACAAATGTTTTGGGAATGATCGAGCTCACCCAATTGGTTGTCCAACAGATGAAGAAGCGTAACAAGGGTGACATTATCCAACTGGGATCTGTTGCTGGTAGAGAACCATACCCTGGTGGAAGCATCTACTGTGCCACCAAATCTGCTCTCAACTTTTTCAGTGGTGCTCTTAGAAAGGAATTGATCAGTACCAAAATCAGAGTCATCGAGATTGAGCCTGGTAATGTTGCCACTGATGAATTCTCTCTGGTTAGATTCAAGGGTGATAAAAGTAAAGCCGCTGCTGTTTACAAGGACACTGAGCCTTTGTATGCTGATGACATTGCTGAGCTGATTGTGTTTACTGCTACTAGAAAGGAGAACACTGTTATCGCTGAGACTCTCGTTTTCGGTAACAACCAGGCCTCACCTTTCCACATCTATCGTGGCTCTCAAAATTAGGTCAATAGTAAAAAAATTATTTGTTAAATTGTCCATGTACAAAGATTCGAGTATAGAGGATGCCCTGAGGTTTGGAAACTTTAGGAACGCTCTGACTTTAGTAGCTCAAAAAATCAAGCAGTATCCCAACAGCTCGTATTATTATGCTTTAGAGGCTCAGGTGTTGGCATTATCGGGAAAAAGACAGGAAGCAGAGGAAAAAGCTTCAAAGCTTCTGGATAAATCCCCCAGCCATCCAGACACTTTGAAACTTCTTGCACAGGTATTTGACATATGTGAGGTGGATGAGGATGTGTTTGACAAAGTGTGCAAGAAATACCCTTCCATTGATCTGGTGTATGAATACTTCGTTTTCGCAGTTTCTCGAGGGGACGTTCTGGGGATGCAAAAAGCCTCCATGCTCCTAACAAAAGCTGTTGCCACTTCCAAACAGACTGTTGATGTACAAATGTATAGATTTTGGGCGGCCACTTGTCTGATGCTGGTATGTCGACTTGAGACCCTTAACCCACCAATGCAGAAGCTCTATCCGCAACTTGGAATACGAATGATGGAACAAGTTGGGCTTTCGACTGCACAGCAAATTTACGTTTATGTTCGACTTTTGCAACTTGCGGGTAGGAATGATGAGAGTGTGAAATGCATGGAGCAGTTCCTGGCCAAGGAAAACGATCTAGAGCTGAAACTCATATATTTGGAAACCCTTGACAGACTTGATAGGCAAGACAAAGTTTATGCAGTGTGCAAGAAATACTTGATTGATCTGAAAGAGGATGATTGGGACACATGGAAACTTTTGATCAAAGCCGGAAAGTCCACAGGTCACCTGGAGGAGTGTAAAATACTCGTCACAACGTACGTTTCGCGGAATACTAAGCTAGCTGCAATTGAGCTTGAATTACCAAATGCGATCGAAGAGTACGTAGAGCTTTACGGCTCTAAATTGTGCTGTTTCACTGACCTAAAAGGTTTTTCTTCTAAATCGCAGCATCTCCGGGATGTTTTTGATAGCAAATTTCAGGAACTGAGTCTTGTTGAAAAACCAAGCATTAAGGATCTGATTGTCATGATCAATTGCATGAAGTTTAGAGGTCTTCATGCACGTGATGAAAGTTTTATCAAAGACTGCTGTGAGCTCTACAACAAAACTAAATTCCATCTGAACAAACTTGAACAGTTTGACTACTTCGCTGGCTATGAGCTGTTGCTTTTGGCAGCCCAAGTTATTTTGGAAAAGCTAGAGTTCACTCCTGCGCTTTTATACTCGCTGATTGTCATTTTTGAGGATGCCCTAAGCCAAAACAACTATGAGTTTCATCTAAAGCTCTGGCTTATTAGACTATACATGAGAGCTAATTTACAACTGGCAGCAGATAAGATGTACGAGTCTTTAAAGATTAAGTTTGTTCAGCACGACACACTGTCTTACATGATCAGCATGAACAGATGCATAGATGCCGGGCCCCTGGTGCATGTATCTAAGTTTTATACTCAAAATGTTTCTCGTGAAGTTCCCCACATGATTATCAGCGGTTTCCAGAAGTTGTCTATGAATAAGATGCAAGGGTTTATTGAATTTTACTCCAGGCTCAATGATTCGTATACTAAATACAACACTGCTGTGGACCTCATAAGAGCTTTCAGGCTCAAGGATGACCAAAAAAACATTGAAGAGCAGGTTTCTGTTCTGCAAAGACTACACCTAACTACCTTAGCCGACAACAGAGACTTCAAGACCTTCTGGGACTGTGGTACACATGAAAAGGTTGATTTTATTGATAAAAAACTTGTCAGCTACCATACCATGTCACATTTGAGATTGATGGTTCTTCGGGAGCTTTTGATCTATGACCCACAATCAAAGAGAACTGAGGATAGAAAATCTGAATTTTTGGAACTCTACTCATCTACCGAACTGACGGAAATTGAGAAATGGAGTCTTTCGGTGTTTGTTGAGCACCTGACTGGTGAAAAAGCTTTGTCTTTGCCCCCGAAACCAGACTCGATGCTGATTTCCGACTTCAACTACTACCACACGATCGTGGTTGATACCTACAAACAAATGGCATACCTGAAAAACAAGAAGGCCAGCGCTCTTTTAGGATCAGCTGTGAAGAGTCTCAGAAATGAAAGCAGAGAATACAAATCTCTTGCCAGAAAACAGTTGGATGATATGAGAAAAAAAGTCAAGGCCTTTTTTAAATCTTCTGTTGGCTCTCACTTTGCAATCAGTGAAAATGCTCTGAATTACTCATTTGTTCAATTCAAACAGAACTTAGATGGGTCGATTGAATTTGTGCAGAAATTATAAGACGTGTATATATCATTATTTCTTCTGTCTTTCTTTAGCAGGAACTAGTCTCTCTTTGGTTCCGAAAACCAATTTGTGAGGCTTCATGAAAGAATCAAGAACATCTTGGGAGACAGCGGCTCGTCTTTCTTGGAATTCCTTAACAAATTGCTGCAACTTGTCTATACAAAGCTTCTTCATCTCACCCGATAAAAGTTCTCCTGACCGGTATTGTTCAGCGATCTTACGAGTAAGCTCCTCATCTTCTTCAAAGTAGGAAAGATACTGGAAGGCCACATCGATTTCTGGATTACCACCATATTTTCTGTGCTCCTCGACACTGACCTTTCCTCCACTGAAAGCATACTTATTGACCTTCTTTTGAATCTGTTTAGGAGTGTCAGTCATGAAGATAGCACTGTTTTCATCAGAAGCACTCATTTTAGTTGTAGGGCCTTGTAGGGCGGGGAAAAACCGAGAGTGAATCAAAGATGGTTTGCTAAATTTGAGTTTCTCAGCCACATCCCTACAAACTCTGAAATAAGGGTCTTGATCTATAGCACAAGGAATTAAACAAGGAGTTTTTGAAGGAAGACCAAGGACATCAGGGAAAGATGAAGGAAAAGCTGTAGCAATTTGAACTGAAGCGAAGTGCAATTTTCCGATACAATCGGAGTCTTGGAATCCAAAAACAGCTTTTGCAGTGGATGTCGTTATCTGTCTAGAAACACGAACGACTGTTTCGTAGAAAGCAGAGTTCATGTATTCCAAGTCAGAAAAAATGAATGTGTTTTCTGGCTTGAATCCAACAGAGATGATGTCCTTGGCGTTGTCTTTGGCGAACTTTTTGACATCCTCGATAGTTAACTTCTGCTTGAACAGGAACTTTTCATCATCTGTAAGCTCAATAACAAGCGGAACGTCAAAAACATCTTGCAACCATTTAGTGAAGGTGAAGGGAATCATGTGGCCCAGATGCATCGAATCGGAAGATGGCCCACGACCAGTGTACAAGAAAAACTGCTCACCATGTTCGTACAGGTCCAAAATCTTGTTGAAATCTCTCTCTGAGAAAAAGAGGCCTTTTTTCAAATAGTGGTGAGGTTCGTGTCCGGTGACGTTCTTGAATCTTTCAAGAGTCTCTTCTGTTATAGGTCTGGTACCAAACTGCTTGATAAGCTTTTCATAGTCAATGCCAACAGCTTGTCCATCCACAATAGCACCTTCCACCTCCCACGGAGTAATCTTCTGCTCTGCAGAGTCGATCTTGAGATTCTCGGTGCTCTCTACTAAATCAGTCATACTGAATGCAGGATTTTTGTTCGTTAAACCAGAAAAATAAATTGCAGAAACGTTCATTTTTACCTGATTATGTAAGCGCTAGGAGGTGCTAATCACAGATTCAGAATCTGTGTCGATGAGTTCGTCCGCAGTGTCCTCTTCACTGATTTCACTCCAGGACGCATAAGTCAGCAGTCCAAATCCAGCCATAACGAGCAAGTACCCTAGCATTTGGGGCAGACTGATCTGAATCCCCCAAAGCATCCAATCCACGATTCCAACAATCAGGATCGTCACCAGCGATGCTACGGACGAAAAAACAGGCGATGTGAGTGCCATCAGTGCTAAGAATGAAACACTGAACACCAAGTTCGAGAACGTTGAGTATACAATGAAGAGCCATTGTTTTGGTTGGGTTGGAATTTTGAACCGATGGATACCAAGCAGTTGTATAACGATCATCGGTAGGATAACCACAATAATGGTATTAATTCCTATGACACACATGGTGAAATTAGAAAATGTGGCCTGTCTTCTGGCGCTGACCTCATGGGATGGTGGGCAACATGTTTTTTTGTATAGCACCTCGTAGAGACCGTAGAGGATAGCACCAATCAGAATGATGATATCTCCTTGCAATCTGTACGGATAATCCCCCAAATTTTGATCCTTTCCAGAGTACGCCACTACCATGACCCCAGCAATGGCCAGCACCACCGAGCCTAATTTCACGAAAGAAAACTTCTCGCCCAGAATAGGAATTGCAAACATGTAGGCAGTAAACGCACTACAGTTGTAAATTGCCGTCACATCAGAACCCGTCGACATACCCATTGACACATACCAAGTGATACCTGCTGCATTGAGAATTACAGAAAGTGTAAGTGTGGCGAGAAAAATGTATCTGATGGCCTTGCTTTTGAAGAACTGTGAAAAGTGTTTAAATCCTCGAGATCCAAACTCCTTCTCGTAATTTTTGTTTTGATTTCTAACAGTCAGCTCTGCGCTGTGGAATATGTTTTTGTGCTGCGTTTTCACAGAACTTGTGAATGATCTTCTAAATCCTTTCCAGGGCTTTCCGTTTGGTTCCTGGTAGTCGTTTAGGTGACGAATATAGCGCCTAAAGGTCTTGTAAACGGCTATACTAGTAAATTGGATTGGCCATAGCATCCACCAAGAGCCATGTGTAATGAGAAGCAGCAATATTGGCTCACTAAATTCTAATTCGTTGTAAAGATAGGCTGTTGTTTCCGTCTGGGTCACGAACGCGATCAGGGATGTAATGAACAAGATGACAACAAAAACAATTTTCACGTACGAAAATGAGTACTGGTGCATGCTTTGGGTACTATTCACATCGTAGGACGTCCCAAAGCTTCCCCTAGGGGGTCTGTAAGGTCTTGATGACTCCACAAGGAGCGGCTCGAGAGAGTTAAGAGACTGGGTAGGACCACGTAAGGAATCGGACATTTGAACTTCTTGGTGTATCAGGGGTGTAGGGCACTTTTCAAAGCAGTTTCTGGTTTTGTGTTTTCATCTGTCTTACAAAATTCCTGATTGAACTTGAAGCTTGAATAAACCTAAATAAAGCAGTTGAATAGATTAGTGACACTAATTTGTCTTGACACCTCTACACCAAAAAGTGCCGAAAAATACTGTAGACTTGGAATTAAAATACTGATAATTGATAATTGAACATGTTCCAGAGAAAGGATGACGAAAACGAGAAGAAATTACAGCATCGTCGTACTGTTGATTACTTCACACCTATGCAACGATACATGGTGCAGAAAAATGTTTTGAATCGTCGTGGACGCCAGCCATTGGGGAAGATTCGACCAGAAATGTCTTATTTGTCTCAGCTCCTTCCTCCCCACCAAGAACAACCCCAAGTGGTGGATTTGGCCACCAAGTTTGTGCATGTTTCCACGAACAAATCTAAGCATGCTATTCATGCTCTCAAATGGACTCCAGACGCGCGCAGAGTTCTGGTTTCCTCGCACTCTGGAGAGTTTACGATCTGGAACGGTCTGACGTTCAATTTTGAATCCATCATGCAAGCTCACGACTCCCCGATTTTTGCCTTGCAATACAGTCATAATGGTGACTGGTTGCTAAGTGCTGATCAAATAGGATGTGTCAAGTTCTGGCAGCCCAACTTTAATAATGTCAATATTCTTCCTAAGGCCCATGACAACGCAATCCAGGACGTGGTTTTCTCTCCTAACGACTCGAAGTTCGTGACTTGCTCGGATGACCTCACAATGAAGATTTGGAACTTCAGCACGGCAACTGAAGAGCGGACTTTAAAAGGCCATCATTGGGATGTGAAAGCATGCGACTGGCATTCGAATCTAGGACTCATCGTTAGTGGTTCCAAAGATAATCTCGTCAAGTTTTGGGACCCAAGAGACGGCAAGTGTATATCGACAATCCATGACTTTAAACACACAGTTACGAAAGTCCGTTTTCAGCCTAAGGGTAACCAGAGACTCTTGGCCGCTTGTTCCAGAGACCACTCTACAAGAATCTTCGACATCAGACTCATGAAGACAATCAATGTTATCAAGTCAACTGATGACGTCGATCTCACGTCCATAACTTGGCATCCAGTTCACTCTTCGACTCTCACTATTGGAGGGTATGATGGTTCCTTGTCCACGTACGACCTCGCTAAAGAATTGAACCAAGAAATGATATTCAACAAAGAGAAACAAGCAGCATCTACAACTTCTCCGCTTCATAGAATTCCCTATGCTCATGATAAGGCCATACATGACTTGGAATATCACCCTCTAGGACATGTGTTGTGTACCGCCGGAGCCGATAAATCAATGAGATTCTGGTGTCGTTCCAGACCGAATGATCCGTTGGGATTCAAAGACAATGCTTACACCGGAGAATCGTGGGCAGAAAAGCAGCTATTTTCAATGGACCAAAACGGAAGAGAACCGGACCAGAGACCTATGCCTCCTCCAGCTCCAACTGGCGTTCCCGGTTTGCCGGGTCTGTCTGGTATGTCTGGTGTTCCTGGTCTTCCAGGACTTCCGGGGCTTCAAGGAGTCAACTCTCTACCAAGTATTCCTGGAATTTCAAACAAGTAATAATTTCAATCATATTTTATTTACAGTACTATCACTCGAGATCGAGACTTTCCTGATGGGCATGTACCCATCTTTATAAAACTGCTCAACCTCCGCAAGGTATTTAAGTCCGAATATTGATCTGTAATGAAGCAAAAAATCATATATTGCCTGCAAAAGCAAGCTTTTAAAGCGCTCCTCCCTTTTCCCTGTTGTTTGTTCCTCACAATTAAAACTAAATGATTCGCCAACATTTGTCATACTGAAATACTGGACATTCAGTTGGTTGATTTCATCCAGTGACACCATTTCGTAAAATCTTTCATACTTTTCAACTCGACTGATGAAATCAGCTATAGCTTCCTCGCGTGGAATGCCATTATAATCCTTATTTGTTGACTTCCTTTCGATGTTGTATCTTCTTAGCGAAAGATTAGCGCACTTAACTTCCAACATAGCGATCTTAATATCTATTTTTGCATTTTTTGCAACCTCTTCAACAGCCTCTACAATCTTCCTGCGTCTTTCTATTGTTGTATTGGTGGCATCAAACACACCGACATCCACTTCATCTTTGCGAAGGCTATTCGTCAACTCCGTCAACGCTTCAAAAGCGTAGAGCTCCCTCAAACGTTTGGTATCGCTCTTAGTGAAATCGAAATCAAATTTGTGCGTGAGCTCTCGTTCATACCTTCGTCTGACATTGCCAGCATTGAAAATTTTGAACCTCAAATTGGCATGTTTAACGTTGTTGACGTATGACTCAAGTTGTTTCGCCACTGTTGATTTCCCGCTCGCCGGAAGCCCCACCAGACAAATGACCCACTTTTCGCGCTCTGGGCAAATCATCTCGGTGGCAAGTTCTGTTGTAGCTGAGTTCACGTCCTCATCATCCACTTGTCGATTATCCAGAGACAAAAGGTTCGCATGTAGTAGATTCCCCACCTCGAGTTCAACCAAGCTAGGAGAGAATTCCGGAGTTGTGGCCGCCGTATGTATGGTTGCGATCGAGGTGGTGGATTGGGTCCTTGTTGAACTAATCCCTGTCCTTGAACCACTCATGATGATGAGGTTTGTTTTTTTGTGTTCTAACGACTTTGCCTCGCTTTAATACTCCTCACCCCTCTAAATGCAACCCTAAGTCAGCTACAGATTGTTCTTTTTTTCTTTTTTGGAAGTGAGGAGTAAAGTATGCCAGTATTTCGGGCGGAGTTGGTCAGGAAATACTAAAATCTTGCGCGGCTCATAGCCGACCGTTTTTTTCTGACCTCAGAACTCCGAAGGACACCTTAACCCACTCAATCCATTTCACGCTTCTTAAAGAAAAACATGCCAACTTGAATTTCTCTCACCACTTTATCCAGCTCCGGATCTGGTGATTCTTCTCGCATATTTGCCATGTTTTTCAACAAGGAACGCATACTGTTAAAGTCTCTGCATGTAATGTCGAGATGCCCTAATTTATTTTTCTTATCAAAAAGAAACGTGCCCTCATATTGTAATCGCTGACATGGTGCAACAAACCGCTTAGAACGGACAGATCCTAAGTGCTCCTCATGTAGAGTCTCACACAAACTTTCTGACTTGATGATGACACCTTGCTCCTCTTTTATACGTGTTTGAGCTGCCCGGCTAACGCTGATGGTAGCTGTGTACTTGTATTCTTTTAGAATCATCAAACCGTAAACATCACTGTCAACTAGGGCTACGACTTTAGCAAGCAAAAAATGCTGGGTCAGATGGTATAGAAATCTCTTGGTTAGTCTATCCGGGAACCCCTTAGCTGTGATGAGAATTTTGTTGGACTGTTTATGCATCTCGCACAATTTGGAGAATACAGACTCTTTTTCCACTATTACGATTTCCTCCGGACATTGTGACACGAACTGGAAATCACTTTGCTGGGACTCAAGTGATATTACTGGAACTAATGTTGCACCCTCTTCCTTATTGAGGCTGACCAATTTGCCTTTGTAATAATAGCGCAAATCACCAAAAATGAGACCTTTTTGAGCGGCGACCACCCCCAACGTCTCCATCGAAACACCAAAGGAACTGGCCAGATCATCAATACAGTTATTTATAACTGCTTGCTTTTTGAAAAGAGTCACATCCCTGTAGTAAATTTGACGTTTCGATACAAAAGAGCCAGGCTCCAACGACATCTGATCAAATAATAGACGGAGTACCTTTAGGTAACAAACAAATTTGAGGTTGATTTCAGGATCTAGCGATGGAAACATGATCTCAGTTGTGCTTGTTGACATCCTTAATACAGCTTTCTCAGAGCTGAGCTTTCGTTTAAAAGATTCCTTTTGTTTCTTAAGAACAAGACAGATAGACTCTCCGTTCCGAAACCCATTTTCTATTAACGAAAGAATGGCAGCAAGCCTTTCTTTCATCTGAAAGCTAGCTGTTAGAATGAAAATCGACACTGACTTACATTGAACTCGCCTCCGGAGCTATCGTGATTACCCTGGTATCCATGGTCGTTGCAAAAAAAGGATGTTTTGGGATCCAAAAAAGTCCCTTTTGACTTATGGTGTACGGGTGTTTGGATAAGGCCTTGAAATTCTGGGCTGTGCGTAGCCCAGGTTGTCTGTTCTGATCTGGTGTATAAAATACGAAGCGGGTCCATGCGGACCACAATGGTTGCAGAAAGACAGTCAGTTACCACTTCGAATGGAAGGGTTATTGCAGTAGCCACCGTTTGTTGTTTTACTGTTGCCTTGGTGCTGACGTTGGCTGTGTTTTGGGGTGTGCAAGTCTATACCCGGCTGGTGCTACCTCTTTTCCCTACGCCCTGGAGGATATGTCCATTGGATTCTGAAAGACAGAATATTCCCCCCTCATACCAAGAAACGCAACTTTCTGATAACCCCTACGTCTATCCAGGGATAAAGCCCTCCTACTCTGTTCAGGAGCTTAAAGCACTACGCTGCTATCTTGATCATACAGGAAAAGTGCGTCACGCAAGTGTGGCGCAGTTGGTTGATCCTCATACTTTGAAGGAATACGACGAAATCCAGCTTCCGGATGAGGAACTACCTGAGTATACCATGTCACCGGCTATTTTGCCAACTCCAGAACCCACGCATTTCCGCCAGCAGAGATGAAATTGTGAGTCTTGGCTCTTATTATATTCTGGTCATATCATGATCGTCCCGACGGCGTCGCGGAAAGGAGCAAAAATTATATGCATAATAATATATAAAGCAAGATTTGTCCTCATTAATTAGTTACATAAAGCATGCTACAATCTGAGTCTCTAGAATTGGCCAAAAGATATTGGGGCTATAACAATAACAGTTCAAGATATGCATTTTTTGCTTTCCTGGCCGCAGTCATTATTATCTTCTTAATTTTCACCTGTTTGTTCAACGTCCGGAGAATAAAGAGAGGAAGAACTCCAATAATTTCGTCCTACCTTGCGCCTCCCAGCTACTATCAAGCTCAACATCAAAACCAGGATGCTAATAACGTTCCTTTACCAACTTATACTGAACAACCTAACCCGAACCAAGACATTGGATATTACGATAACAATGGCAATTTTGTGCCTTACTCCAAGAGCGATTCTCCAAATCCTGGTAGTGCCAACCCTTTTAATTACCAAGGAACTGGACAACAAACCGCGCAAAACACAGAAACTTCTGGAGCAACACAGTCGCAACCTTCCCCATCAATAAGCTCTCCTCAACAAGCTCACTCTCGTCCCGATAATACTGGATCTTATCCCGCTTATACTTCGCACTCATCTAGTACAAGTCCACCTGCAAATTATGCGCCACCACCCGGACCCCCTCCAACTCACAAAAGAGACTACTAAAGGTTGGCGGTGCAAAGATGATCTGCTTTTATATGTAAAAAAAAAAAATATCTTCTATATGAATAACAAAGCCAAGGTGGTCAAACCATCGAAGCCTGCCTCGAATTCGCTGAAACAGGTAGAAACAAAGAAAAGGCAAGTTTTCAAGGCTGTTCTCTCCAATCCGTATACTGCTCGCAATTTATGGCCCAAAGTTGGTTCTGAGTTGCAAAATGACTTAGTGGATCTGATTTGCTCCATTCTAGAAGAAGTTGGCGCCTACAACAAATTGTCTTCTACTGAGAAGAAGTCCATGAGTATTCAGAAACCTTCTAATAGTGAAAATATTATCTATGGTTTCAACAGTTGCATGAAAGCGTTGGAAACTCAGGCAAAACTGATCCAGTCGAAGAAGTTTCAGGCAGACAAGGGAACCAACTTAAAATATCTTTTTGTTTGCAAGCTTGACTTGTCAACGCCGCTTCTTTTTCAGCATTTTCCTGTTCTTAGTCAACATGCGAATGTGAAGCTTATCCAACTGCCGAAAAGCACGAACTTGAAGCTACAAAAAGCTTTGGGTCTCGATAAACCCATAGAGGTGTTGGTTCTACGCCAGGCAACCACGACAAATTACCCGCTGCTTCAAGAGCTAACTGAGCCCATTGAAGATGTTGACATTGAGTTCCTACGGAAAGGGCCCTTCGAAGCCAAGATAAAACACATATTAACTCATCAAACGACCAAGAAATAAATGATTTATATCATTGCTCGCGTAATTTTGGATGCCAAGGTCTGGACACGGTGCAAAGGCTTTCTGCCGATATCTTTTAGAAGTCTGGATATGGAATCCTGGCTCCAGTTAGGCGGTCTGCTGGTAAATTTGGGCGCTTTCGAATAATCCAGTCCGTCAACAAAGTGATTTCTGAGCTTATTAAAATACAACAATGAAGAAGCGCGGGTCATCCCCACGTACAAAACACGCCTGTGGTCCTGGTTTATGCCATAGTTGTTGCCAGATAGAATAAACACAATAGGAAACTCCAAACCTTTGGCCGTGTGGATGGTGGAGAAATTGACCTCGTTGTCATTGTAGGTTCTGATGCTAGTACTTGTCAGTAACTGGTCGTTGTTGTAATTATCCATAAAATAGGATAGCGTTGTATGTTCTTTTGGTTTTCGGGAGCTAGCTTGCAGCAATGTATGATAGATAGTATTCAAATGCATTTTGTATTCCGCAATCTTGTTATCGGGTATATTGTCTAAGTTGAGAGCTTCTGGGAGTTTGAGCTTGCAAGCAATGTCAACCAACGCCCGCACTATATCGTTCGGGTCATTCTGGTCAAGTTTAGATCTAGTTTCGATAATATACTTAGCATATTCGGGCAGTTTGTCAATCAGCTTGGGTTTCTCGTATGCAGGCTCTACCAGGTACTCTATCACTGGTAAATCATTTTCCGCTGCAAGAAACGAAAGCTTGCGCAAAGTTGCATCTCCCACATGAGGAACGGTGGAAAGAGAGCAAATGAGAGGGAAGTTGAGGCTCGGGTCTATCAAAACGCGCACATATTGCATCAGAAACGAAAGCGGGCTTTGTAACCATCGAGGGCTGTTGTTGAGACGACAAAGACCGTACTTGCCTCTTGTCCGAAAATATTCATATACTGAGTCCACTTCCCTGTTGGTGTAGCTGAGAATTGCTACATCCGATGGTTTGATGGCTCCGTCTGACATCTCGACTAGTCTACTGACTTCATTGTGGATGAACTGGTGCTCCTCCTGCTGTGAATCAAACGAAACTCTGATAGGTGGCAGACCAGTGGGATTTTTCACACTCACATGTTGCGGTTCAGAATTGACATTCAATACGTCGGAAGCAAAATGTAACACTTCAGGAGTCGACCTGAACGACTGATTCAGGTGTACAACTTTGAAGTTCTCAAACTGCTTGGTGAGCTTTGTCCAGTTGTCCGCAAACGAGGCACCCAAAAAATGGTAGATGAGCTGGTCCTCGTCACCTGCTATAGTCAGATGACGACCCTTACTTGCTTGAAGAACAACATTCATCACTTCTGGATAGATGTCCTGGAACTCATCAACAAACACAGCTTTATACTGATTCACAAATTCAGGTGGTGTTTCCAAGAGTTTGGAGCACTCTTTCAAAACGTCATTGTGGGTGAAAATTCGTTTTGGCCCAAACATCTCTGCTATGGTGGCAGCAGTTTCAGGACTGTTTGAGATATCACGAACACTTTTCGGAAGCGTGCGAGATTTCCTTTTGGGCCCACCGGGACTGTGATCTATGATTTTGACAAGATTTCGAAGATCTTCGTCGTCCAAAATGTGCCAATCGGGGTAGCTTGAGCCCACCACTTTGCCGGAGAATGAGTGAAATGTCATCACGGAGATCTCGTTCGCGATAGGGCCCAGTATCAAGTGTAGGCGTGCCTTTATATCGTTCACAGAACGGTTCGTTAGACTCAAAACAAACAGCTCGTTAGGGGACATTTTGGCTCCAGATTCCTCGCTTAGAAGGTACGCAATTCGACTAGCAATGGTTCGAGTTTTTCCCGACCCAGGACCAGCACGGATTCCTAACAGCGTATTGGGCTCAAATCTGCTTGTTATAGCCTCGTACTGTCTATCCGTGCACTTTATGTCGAGCTCCATTGAATCCATATAGAATAAAAGTTGACATGACATGTACGTGAAAAGAACGCGCAAGAAAATTATTCTTACAGATCAAAAAATATATCTGGGGTGAAACACAATTGTCCAAAAGCTCTATTTATCGCGATGCTCAAATCCCTGACGGGCCACCTTTTCCGCCTCTATTCGTGCCTTCTCGGGGTCTAAATATTCAAAGTACTTGGTTTTTGGCTTGAGCTCATTATTAAAATGGATTGCCATAGGGATCCCGTTAGGAATATTCACTGTACTGATCTCCTGGTCGCTTATGTCATAGAGATATTTCACCAAAGCGCGAACTATAGAACCATGTGTCACCACTAACACCGTTTGGTTGTCCTTCAGCCGAGGAACAATTTCTTCCAAGTAGAATGGTAGCAGTCTTTTCAAAACCATCTGTAAAGACTCTGAGCGAGGTAGTTCGTTTGGGTCCACATTTTTGTACCTGCGGTCATTAATGCAGTAGTATTTGTCAGAAGGATCGGCTAATGGGGGCTGACCTGTGAACGCACGACGCCAAAAGTGATATTTCTGCTCGCCATATGTTTCCAAAATGTGTGTTTTTGGTTCGCCTTGTAGTTTGCCGTAATGCCGCTCGTTCAGCCGCCACGACTTAATCTGATCTATATATTCGCAGTCTAGCTCCTGCGAGATAATGTTGGCTGTCTCAATCGCTCTGGAAAGACGCGAGGTGAAGCAGACATCGGGCTGAATGTACCCGGAGCTGCGGATCAGCTGGGCAGAATGCCGGGCCTGCTCGCGCCCAGTGTCGCTCAGCTTAATGTCCACCCATCCACAAAACAAATTGTTCTTATTCCACAGAGATTGTCCGTGTCTCACCAAAATCAATGTTCCTGTCATAGAATTGGTTGTATCTGGTGACGCAATAATTATTTTGCATCTCGAGCTCCAGTTTTACGGCTGTGTATTGTATTACAATCTTTTAATCTTTTATTTGCCACTAGTGATAGCTCTCCACAATGAGACCTTCGGTGACATTTTTACGTGCTGGTAGGCGTTTTGCATCGCATCTTGTGGCAGCAAATGAGCACCAGCAAGCTGAATTACTGGTTCGATTGCAAAAATTTGATGATAAACACAAAATTTTAGATAAGCTTGATCATCTACACATGTTAGTCCGCAAGAAGGGCTATTTTGACACAAGCATCAACAAACTGGGATTCATGTCGAACTCATCTCATTTGAGAGCTAAATTTTCTAATCTTTACAATGTATTCGATATGGAGCATGAACTAGCCAAGAAGCACAGTGTCCCATCAAGAATGCCAATATTCTCTTCCCCTCAGCCTTCCTTCAGTTTCACTGCCACAGCGTCGGGTCTTGTACTTGTACTCAAATCAGCAAAACCTCGCGAAAATGACATTGTCGCTGAACACGTTGAGCTTCTGGACCAACTGGCTAGAAATGACGTGGAGCTGAAGAGAGAAATAAGTCACTTGTTCGATCTTTTTGATTTGGAAGACGATGTTTTCTATCATTTTGTGCTGGGATTGTGGGAGCGAAAAATGCGTTTTGCTTCGGTCATTTCCAAACAAAGAGAAGCCAAGCTACATTCTCAGGAAAAAGAATAATACATTATATTCATTCCAATCATATACAACAATAATTTCCCAGATATCCCCCGATCTTCACATGTTTACCCCACCAAATGTCACACAAATCGACAACGAATTGACGGTCAGTTGTACTATATGGATCCAGTCCCATCTCATACATGTCATGGGGCTCAATCCATACACTATGCTCACTAACCTGGTCGTCTAACAATGTTTCGGACTCGCCCGATTGATCGTTGGCTTGACTCGAGTGATCTGCATCGTTATTATTTATGATTTCCACCAGAATGGTGAAGAGTTTAGAAGATAGTTTCTGGAAATAGCCCATGAGGGAAACCAGTTGTTCGATCTCATTTTGGCACAGTTCCTCAAAGTCATACTCTTCCTCAAAGTCGTCCTTGTGAATTTCGCTACTTCCAGCTGTGGCCCACCATGAAAGACCCTTCCACATCACCTCTCTTATGGAGAGAGACTCTGTGGAAAGGCGAGCATGTACTGGTAGATTGACTTCTAGGTCTTCGATTTTAGTCCCTGATATGTCAAGGGTGTCAAAAAGTGAGGCATACACGAGTTTGAAGCGATTAAAGTCTCTTGGGGTAGACAGATACTGTTTTTTATGGCCCGAATCCATGATTTTAGGCTCACCTTGCTCGCTATCTGGTAACTCCAGCGAGTAGTCGTACAGCTCCGGCTTTTCCAAAAGTATCTGGTCTGTGGTGCTCGCGATGAAACCTTCCGTTTGCTTTTTCAGGAACGCAATGTCATTAACGCAGACGTTGTATATCGGTACAAGATAGTCAAGTTTATCTGGGTCTGATGCCCTCACGTTGGCCAGCATTTTACTCATTTCCTTGGGAGTTGAGGAGATCAGCGAAACACAATACACAATTTGGGACATTTTGCTGATTGACATGTGCGAACCTTGTGGACTGAAAATAAGTATCCTTTTCCGAAGCAAGGCTAATTTCCATAGACGGTATATCAGCGGACCGAGGGAAGCAAACATCGCTGGAAGATAACTGACCATATGGTCGTCCTCTAACGACAGATGGTGTGTTTGCAGTGCAGGTTTGTCTTTCGGTCTTGGTTCATTGACAACAGTACTAGATGACTTTCCGCTTTCGGCACTGGTCCCTCTTTCGCCAGTGATGGTGTCATCCGTTTCAAGAGTCTGCGCAGATTTCCGTCTATTTAGATTGACGTTCTTGATTATATCCTTGAACTTCGTGCTTAGATCTTCTGGACCTTTGAACCGATGAATATCCCAACACTGTTCTATCTGGTTCAAACATTTCCATATCTCCTCAGACTGCATCAGTTCATCAAGTAGTACAGTAAGCTGACTTTTGTAATTCCAACAAGCTGAATAAATTCTAGGCTTCCAGTTATTAGACATGTGTTTCGGGTCAATTAATATTCCAAGAGAGTACATTTTGACGGAACTGCGGTCCACATGGCCGTCAACAGACTTCTGTGAACCAACATTCTGCTTGAATACGGAAAGACCATACAGGATAGAATCGGAATCAGACTGGTTGGATGGATGTTTTTCATGAACAAAGCAAACAACGTCTGATTCCGATGAGTGAAGTCCTGAAGGAAGGACTTTGAATTCAAGTCCCCGAGAAGGATAGATAGTTTCATTAAGTGATCGGAACCATTTGAGTTCATAACCTGTGTTCATGTCGAATTTTGCCAAGAACATTGCACATAAAGGCACAGTGGATACATATCCTAGTGCTCCCTCTGCTGTTGCAGATCCTGAAGAGTCCATTGCTAATTGTCAGTAAGTGTCCCTGCAAACTATATGCTCAAGTTTTTTAGCCTACGAATGGGGCATGCACAAGTGTGCTGACGTAATCCGGGGCAGAAAAAGTTGCGACAGTAAGCCAAGTTGTGTTGCAGCAGTCGACTATTCTAAACAGCAGCTTTAGGAACTGCAATATGTACTGAAGTATTTCCACAAATATGATACAAAAGAACCCCTCTTCAGTTTATGGATGTATATGATCAGTTTAAAATTTAAGTACACCTTGCAAATAATATGCGTCGAGTTCTGTATTTAATTTCGAAATTTTGATAACTAATTAGTGATTATCGATATTTAAATTCACGACAGGCTCTATGTCGTGGATAAAAAACCACCAACAGTACACCAAACACAAACGGGACATCTAACTTCTAGTTGAGCGCTACGTCTTTTCGATCTGAAATCTCATTCCTAATATACAATTACTACCGAATACACCGTAACTAAGCAGAGGTGGCAGAAGTGTACTTAGTGACAGCTCTGGTACCCTCAGAAACAGCGTGCTTAGCCAATTCACCAGGCAAGATCAATCTCACAGCAGTTTGGATCTCTCTAGCGGAAATGGTGGACTTCTTGTTGTAAGCAGCAAGCTTGGAAGCCTCAGAAGCGATTCTCTCGAAGATGTCATTCACGAAAGAGTTCATAATAGACATAGCCTTTTGGGAGATACCAGTGTCTGGGTGGGTTTGCTTCAAAACTTTGTAGATGTAAGAAGAGTAGGTCTCCTTTCTAGCCTTAGTTCTCTTCTTGGCATCGGAGGAAGCAGCGGTCTTCTTTCCGGCTGGCTTCTTCTCGGCTGGAGCCTTGGAGGCTGGTTTCTTCTCTGCTTTTGGGGCCATTTTTTAAAAGTAAAGTTATATATCTAAAAGGACATTTTGGGTGAGGCCCTGTTATTATATAGCTGTCTCAATTGTTTTGAAAATTGGTAAGCGCGCCGGTTTGGCATTTACGCCTCTCAATGGGTAAAAAAGGGCACTATAAAAAATTCAGTCCTGAAAATTACGCACGACGCGAGTGTAAATGACAGAACTAATCCTGCAGGAGCACGCTTCCAACATAAATACAAGATAATGCCCCAATACGTTCTCATCTTTTCAAATTTATTAAAATGTCCGGTGGTAAAGGTGGTAAAGCAGGTTCCGCAGATAAGGCTTCGGTCTCCAGATCTTCTAAGGCTGGATTGACCTTCCCAGTTGGTAGAATCCACAGATTGCTCAGAAAGGGTAACTACGCTCAAAGAGTTGGTTCCGGTGCTCCAGTTTACTTGACTGCTGTCTTGGAGTACTTGGCCGCTGAAATCTTGGAGTTGGCTGGTAACGCTGCCAGAGACAACAAGAAGACCAGAATTGTTCCAAGACACTTGTTGTTGGCCATCAGAAACGATGAGGAATTGAACAAGCTTTTGGGCTCCGTCACTATTGCTCAAGGTGGTGTCTTGCCAAACATCCACACCGACTTGCTTCCAAAGAAGATGCCAAAGGCTAAGGGTTCCCAGGAGTTGTAAGATTAGGTAGGGTCCAAGTGTATATTAGTGTTAGGTAACAAATTCACAAATCGCCAGTAGCCTGTTTTCTTTATGTACTATCTATTTCTGTCCAGCTATATCCACTATGATGTTGATGATCGACACAATAACCTCTGCACCAATCAGCATAATAACGATGAATTCCAAATACTCGTCGTTAGAGTGTCCCAATTGCTCTTTCAACATTTGGAGAAGATCGCTAATCACCTCCAAACGTTGATTCAATAGTGCCACACGCTGGTTGATTTCCATGTATCCACGTGTAGCCTGATAGATCGGCTCCAGCTGCGGCTCTGACCACATTAATTCAGGAGAGTCCAAGACGGATCCATGCAAATTGATATTTATTCTCAGGATAAAAAGCTCTCCAATGGATTTCATAATTTCTTCTCTGCTCATTTCGACCTTACCGGTTTGGGCAATTTGTTGGGGAATATCCTGTGTATCCTCAATAGTGTTATCCACAAGCTCTTCGAAAAGCGAGATCTTGACTGATTGCGAGATGGCATACGAAATGCTCAGTTTCAACATATAGTTGGAATCATCCCTCAACGTGATGAAATCATTATAAATTCTTGGCTGGTAGCTGTGAGTAATGTAGTAATTGAACTCTTCCGCCTGGACATCCTCATCGGCCAACTTTTCGTTCTCAAACTTAGCCAGATCAACCAAAAATGCGTCTTCTTCTCGCTTGCTGAACCCCCAGAGAACAACCACCCCGTACTCAAAAATAAACACATCAGTTGACCGCTTACCAACATCAATCTCACCTCCTTCATCATCAAGTCTAATAGTTTCTGTAGTGATAGACTTATCACTGAGATCGGGCCGTTTATTAGATCCGCTGCTGTTGCTTCTCCAGTCTTTGTAGGCAAAAGGAGTGTAAATACACTCGTCAAAAAGACGAGGCATGGTTCCATGAATTCGCTTGCGATCCTTCAACCATCTAATCAAATCGCGCATTTTGTACGATCCAGCAGTACAATATGCTGTGACACGAGGCAGTAACGAGCGGTGCTTTTTTCCTAGTCGCTCGGCATCTTTTCTGGCGGGACGATCTGTGATCTTCTGCAAAGAGTAGGACTTGTCAACGGACGAGTCTATGGCGGTGTAATCGAGTTGGTCGGGAAGTAACTTAAGTTTTTGGCTAGTTCTACTAGCCCTTTGAGGAACAATATTGGGACCCAGCTCTTTGGCCACATTCTTGGGTTTAGGAGCCTCTGATCCCGCTGAAGAGGGTCGCTGGGATGTCTCCAGCACTTGGGACCCATAAGGGTTATCCGAAAGCAGCGCAGTTCGTTCAGTGGCGGACATATAACAAGTCTAAGAAATTGTTTAAAATGTATAAAATATTTAATTAGTCGATAAGTCGCAAGGAGTCGATCGTCCAAAAAAAATTTTAGAAATATTTCACTTGATAATATTTTTTAAAATTCGATCATGGTGAAGAAGAAGGGTACTGAATCTGGGCGCAGGTTCGCATTTACATCCTTCAAAGATAGGATAGATGCTATACAAATAGGCCCGATCTTGAATTTAAATAAAAAGGCTTTCCATGAGGCCGAAGTGTCGCATTTTCTTTCCACTCTGGAGCATTGGAAAGAGGTTAACCTCTCCAAATCATTCACTGAACTGGTGGAGATTTTGGAACCTTTATGTCTGAGTTTGCCTCAGCTACTTTACTACCAGAAGAAAATATTTGGAAGTTTAAAAGACTCGTTGTTACTTAATGATAGACTTTCTTTGCAACCAACTTTAGAGCTTCTAACACAATTCTGCCATGATCTCGGTACAGACTTTATGCCTTATTATTCTGAAACTTTGCGAACAATCTCAGATATAGTCACTCAACAAACCGAGTCAGAACCTTTGGAATGGATATTCAACTCGCTTGCATACATTTTCAAATATCTGTCCAGAGAATTAGCCAAAGATCTGGCACCGACTTTTGAGCTTTTGAGGCCGCTATTGGGTCTGGAGAAAAAAGAATATATTGGAAGATTTGCATCCCAGGCAATCTCTTTTCTTGTGAGAAAAGCGAATTCCAAAGCGTTGTCAGAGTTTGTGAAGATTGTCATGAATGAAGATCTAAGTTCTGAAACCTATCATCAGTCGCTCGTGGTCATTTTTGCCGAGTCGATGAAGAATTCGGGATCCTCTTTACATACGAAAAGTGCGGTGATCTTACAAGTTCTGACACAAATTTGCGAACCGCATGATTCGAAAACGGCAATATTTTCAGACATACTGATGGACGTTCTGTCCCATGTTTCCGAAGCCCAAACAATATACGATACTGTTCTTGCACATTTGACCTTCCAAACAGCAGGGAGTGTCTGGATTCTAACGACGCTTGCATTTGCAGAGAGCGGAAAAAAGGTTCCTGATTGGAAAGCTCTGTTTGATGGTGTTGCAAAGTTAGAGTCTGAAGATGGTCTAATTCAGTTGTACGCAACATTGATGAGAAACTCAGATCAATTGGAATTATCAAAACGTCATGTCTTTCTTTTCAACGACCTACTTGCAAAAGACGCTCTGTTCCTTCCTTTTGTGGAATGTTCCCTGGAACTGACGAGGGATCGAACCTTGAACTACGGGAAAAACTTCATAACTAGTTTCATCACACAAAAGTGGAGGTCCAGACATAAGGAAATTGCCTATTTCTTGAACAGAATGCATTCTAAGGAAGTGCATCTTGACGTCGTCATACCTGGAGAGTTCAACGAGTACATCAAAGCAAACTTGGACAACGATTTGTACTGGAGACTTTTAATGCTACAATACAGCAAGGCTACAATCGAAGCCTCTGTGCTATCAGAAAAAATGGATTCTGTTTCTGCTGATGAAAAGGGCCTCATTCTCAAGGTGTTGGCCAAAACCGAGGTTTCAAGCGATTCTTGTGTTGCTGCCATCGGTAACCTCTCAGGATCGTGTTCCAATATTGTCTATCTAGAAGGATTTTATGAAGTTTTGAAGAAAACGCCAGAGCCATTCAGGAACCAAAGAACGGCATTAATAGTGCTCTTGGCGGATAATTTGGCTCTTCCTTCTCATCAGGTACGCGAGATGACCTTGAATATAATTCATATGCTTTACGACGACGCTCCAGAAGTTGTCAATACCTGCCGACTGATTGAGCAGATTCCACTTGATTTACAAACGGCAAGAGAAATTCAGCTCCGTTATCGTTCTTTTGCGCAAACTTTTCTTGCTTCGTCCAAAGATGAGCTCCATAATAAAGTTGTGGTGAAGTTCTTGGTTGGTCAGCTGTCAAATAAGTTCTCACCATCCTGGAATGGAGTTTTCGAATTTTTAGAGGCTGTTATTGACCGCCTTGAGACCCCATTATGGTTGGAGATAGAAAAACTTGTCACCATGGACTATCCGTCAAAGGTTGATGTATCTGAAAGGCTCTCTGATGACTTTAACTGGACAGGACTCAACCCCAAACTTGTTGGTTACGTCGAGAAATTTGACTCCATAACTTCACGCTATGTCACGATTGACCAGAATCTTGTTCCTCCTCAGCATGAAAGTGTTGAACTCACTGAATTCTACAGAGAGCAGTGTATCAAGGTTATGCAGAAGATACCACAGATTGCCGAAAACCACTTCAGCGTTTTGCTCCCGTACGTTTTAGAAGACGAGGACGATAACTTGAAGTGGTCTGTGAAAGAAAGAAACATGCTTGTCGAAACGATGGCGAAATTTTCCAAGCTTCCAAAAGTAGGAGGTGCAGATGAGGTGCACAAGTTTTTGCTTCGTTTACTGGCTAACAGAAGTGTTCAAACGCAAAAGTTAGCCTTTAGTGCTCTCTCCAACTGGAAGAATCCAGTTTACAACAGATACAGAGACAATTTGAACTGCTTGCTTGACGACATGCTGTTCAGAGACCAGGTAATCAACCTCTTGCAGAACGAAGACAAGGCAGTGATCCAAGAAGCCGACAAAGAGACTATCATGCCCCTGATTCTGAGAATTTTGTTTGGACGTGCGCAAACGTTGAAGACAAGCGGAACTAAGCAGGGTCGCAAGAACGCCGCTGTCAAGGCTATTTCCAATCTTTCTGATACTCACGTGAAGGAGTTTTTGGCTCTCTCGTACGAAAAGTTGTACGAGATCAAAAGTGACGAACCCAATTTCAGACTCATCAGAACTGCTAGTGGATTTTTGAACATGATTTCTGAGCTGCTGTCCTCTGTTGGCCGCAACCGGGGTCAATGTTTAGCCGTCTTACTGGATCCATTGATTTATGCTCTTTCGATCTCGGAGAAAGCTATTGGTTCAACCGAGGAGCTGATGGATAAAGCTGCCAGGAACAACAGACAACTGGGATTCAAGGTTTTGTACCAGGTAACAGACTATTTAGGTGATGAGTTTGACTGGACATCGTATGGCGATGCCATATACTACAACTTAGTTCAACCGAAGATGGCCAATTTTGCAGATGAGAATTTGGAACAGCCTTCCTCCCTTATGAGACTCATGACGTGCTTGTGGCCGGTGTCGAACCTGAAATTCTTCCTGAATTACGACGATTATGCTCCGGTCAAGGCGTTGATGGGAATCCTACGTCACGAGAAAGCTAAGGATTCAGTTCAGATAGCAGTTTTACAGTTTGTTCTGAAGCTGCTTGGGAGCTCTTCGGAAAGCGAGAACCATGTTGAGCTTCTCATTTTGATCATATCAGAGTACCTAAACCTGCTTGTGTCACTATTTGAGAACTCGGAAGCCAGCGAGGTGAACGGTTTGTGCGTGAAAATTCTTTACACTCTTGTCCAGCGCGATTTGATCACGGGTAGCGACAGCAGTAAGTTTTTGGTTGACTCGTTAGTCATGGTGTTGGACAAACCAAACTCTCAGGTCGATATGTCTGCGAGAACAGATATAGTACATGTTTTGGCTTTGGTGTGCAAAAACATCTCATGTCCTGTGATGGAGATCATGCCTCTGTTTAAGAGCATGGCCCCATTATTGAAGTTGTGTGAGGACCGTGAAATGAGGAGTGCCATTTGCAGGGTGTACGTGTCGCTGGGAGAGACATATTCTGAGTTCGAGCGTGTGGCAGAGGTCGTCGACTCTTTGAATTCATACTCTGAGAAACGTATTCGGGAGCCAGATTACGAACGTCGTCTCCAGTGCTACCGAAAAATCGATAAAGAATATTACGACTCATTTTCTGGAGCCGAGTGGCTTCCTGTTATCTACACTGCATTGTTCCACATCAACGACGAGAATGATCAAGCTATGCGCTCCTCTGCGTCGCACACGCTTACAAGATTTGTGGACGTTGCTGACAATTTCCAAGATATTTTGCATGACATTGTTTTGCCAACAGTTCGTCCTGGACTGAGACGTAAAAACGAGTTGGTTCGTTTAGAGTATATCAACGTTGTTGCACACATAGTGGAGAGAAGCAGTGAACTGACCGACATGAAGATCCTGCTGCATGGGGGAGATGAAGAAGCCAATTTCTTCAAGAACGTCATGCATCCGCAGATTCACAGAAGACAGAGAGCAGTGAGAAGATTGGGAGAAATGGCCCACGAGCTAAGCGAAAACTCCATTTCACACTATCTCCTCCCAATGATTGAGCGTTTCGCCTTCTGGGAAGATGAGAAAAACAGGAACCTGGCCAACGATACTGTTGTGTCCATTTCCAAATTGATGGTCTATGTAAGCTGGAATCAGCACCGAGCAATTTTCAACAGACATATAACCACCATGACCAATGCTCTGCATAAGGAAAAACATGAAGAACTGAGAGACTCTGTTGCTCTGGTCACAGCAATCTCTGGATCGATGCGGGAATTGCAGAGCAGAAGACCAAAGGATTTTCCTGCGACGGATAAGCTAGATAGCATTGTGGTTGATCTCCTGATACCTCCAATCAAAAAGGTTCTCTCCAAGAGGGACGAGGCTACAGTCATTCATAGGGTTGCTCTATCAGAGGCACTTACGTCGCTCATCATGTGTTGTTCGCCTGAAAAGTTGCAGACGGAGCTCCCAGGATTACTGACGAGTATCTGTCAAATCTTGAGGGCCAGATCAGAGGAGCTCAGAGATGCAGTGAGAAAGCATTTAGGGAGAATTTCTGTGTCGTTGGGTTCTCCGTATCTCAAGTTCATAATGCAAGAACTGAAGACAGCGTTGACCCGTGGACCACAAATTCATATTCTGAGTTACACCATCCACTATTTGCTTGTGACCATGGACTCTATTTTGACGCAAGGAGATCTGGACGAGTGCACAGGATATGTCATTGATTCTGTGATGAACGACATTTTTGGGGCAGCGAGCGAGGAAAAAGAGGCAGAAGGATACAACAAGAAAATGAAAGAGATCAAGCACAACAAGAGTTATGACACGGGAGAGCTTTTGGCTAGCAAGATGCTGCTCCAAAACTTTGCGCAGTTCTTGAATCCCGTCAAGATGCTTTTGAAGGAGAAATTAGCCTTCAAGGTTCAAAAACGACTGGACGAGCTTTTGAGACGGGTGTCGATAGGGTTGCAGAAAAACAAGGAGGCCGGATCCACTAAATCGCTGCTCTTGTGTCACGAAATTTACAACCAGTCGATGGAGAAGGACGAGGAGAAGGTGAAACGGATCAGCGAGAAGGAGGACCACTACCTGGTGAAGCTGGACGCCAAGCCTCAGAAAACGCAGATGGAATTCTCTTTGTACTACAGAGTGCTCCAAAAGTTCTCGTTTGATCTCCTACTGGCCGTTGTTTCAAAGAACCCTGATCTTTTCAAACCCGAATTAGTGATGGACTTTGTTCCACTCCTGGAGACCAGTTTGGCTTCCGAAGACGAGGGAGTGGTGATCTCCTCGCTAAAAGTCCTTACACAATTTTCGAGACTCGAGTTTCCCGAGGAAGTCAATGGCCAGTTCACCGCATCTGCCAGATCTACGCTTCAAATTCTCAAGGATCTTCCAAGCACCAACAACGAACTGTGTCAAAGCTCGCTGAAGTTCCTCAGCTCCGTTATTAGAAACAAGGACAACCTACAACTGAAAGATACTGCATTGAGCTACATCTTGAAGAAAATTGAGCCAGATCTGGACGAGCCAATGAGACAGGGAGTTGCGTTTGGATTTTTCAAGGCCTTGATCTCCAAGCACATTATGCTCCCTGAGATTTACGACGTGGTGGAAACCGTTTCGCGCATTATGATCACAAGCACTTCCGCAGAGATTCGCCAGACCGCCAGAAGCGTCTACTTCACGTTTTTGATGGAGTATGACCAGAGTCGCGGAAGGCTGGAGAAACAGCTCAAGATGCTCATTGGGAACCTGGAATATCCTGCCCAGAGTGGTCGCCAGAGCGTGATGGAATTGATCCACCTATTAGTGAGAAAAACGGGAAAAGAGCTGCTTGCCACCGTGGCCTCTTCTTTCTTTATAGCTCTCTCCAACCTCAGCATCACCGACGAGTCTCCTTCATGTCGTGAGATGGCTTCCGAGGTTCTCGGCGCTATCCTTGTCCGAGTTGAGGACCGCTCATTCATGGAGAAATGCATTGGCTCGTGGATCGACAACAAGAAGAACGAGCTGCTTGTGAGATGTGGCCTGCACGTGTACAAGCTGTATCTGAGGTGTGTGGGATTTGAAAACGCGGTTCTCAATGAAAAAGCATTGGAGAAAATCAATGCTGTCCTGGCAGCCGGTGCTAAGAAGGACGACTCGGGCTCCTCATGGGAGCTAGTCTACTCGTGTGTCAGTGTATTCGGGACGCTGATGGACAAGACGGACGTGTTTTCGGCCAAGTACTCGAAGACGTGGTCAAACGTTGTGGACTGCTTGCTGTATCCCCATTCTTGGGTGCGTTTGGTTGCATCCCGTCTGGTTGGTGCTTACGTCTCCAATTATGTTTCTGCCACCGACCAGACTCTGCAGACAATCGCTTACAGATGTTTCAGACAACTCAGTGCTCCAAACATTTCACAGTCACTGGCCGATGAGATCGCCAAGAACCTCGTGTACGTTTCTAAGAGATGGGTCCAGGACGGAACAAGGTACATTGCTACCGATGGAAAGGAGGGCCCCGACCAATCTGCATTGGAATGGGCTCTGGGCAGAGCGTGCGTGGTGCTGAAGAATGAGTCTGCTCCTCCGAAGGACTTGCTTGTGACGAAAAAAGCCATGGTGCAGTACTGCGTGTTCCTCGTGGGATTTCTGGATGCCGAAACTTTGGGGTCTGTCATTGCGCAGCCGATGGACCCGTTGGTGGTGATCTCGGAGCAGGAGCCTGCAGTCGAGGACTCACAGGACAACAACCTGCCGGCCATGGCGCTCAAATGTCTCGAGCTCATAACCCAGAAGCTGGGAGTCAGCGAGTACAACATTATATACTCGGCCACCAAAAAGGCTATCAATGAGCGCAGACAGGAGAGAAAAACAAGAAGAGCACAGCTGTCTCTCAACAACCCGGCCGCTGCAGCCAAGCGCAAAATGAAGAAGCACGTCCGCACCAGAGAAAAGAGAAAGCATCTGAAGGACGAAAACGGACTGTACCGTGCGAAAAGACGAAAAGATCACTAATTTCACTTATATAACTGATAGCATACATCCACTTTTATTCTACAAATCCCCTATAAAACTAGGTCGCCGGGTCCTCCTGCTTGAACCCTAGCTCCTCGTCTTCATTCATTGCTATCGAATCTAGCTCGTCCTCGTCGTCCTCAATTTCATCGTCTTCTTCGTCTTCATTCACGTCCATCTCAGTGACCTCCTCGTCCAGCTCCTTCTTGCTGTCATCGACCTTGCCGTTCTTCTGCTTCAAATTGTACTCTCTGATCTCCCGCTGATACCTGAGTCTGTCTTGCTCATACAATTCGTAATAAGGCTTTCTGGCCACATCGTCCAGATTGCGCCAGGCCTCGGTCATGGCCTTGGACAGATCCGAAGGCACACTGGGGTCCTTGGACTCGATCTGCTTCTTCACTTTATCCTTTTCCATCTCGCAAAATATCAAATACGCATTAGTGGGACGCTTCGGTATGCTGGGGTCCTTAAGTCTTTGTTTTTTCAGTGTGTTGGCTCCGCGCTTCTTCTTGGCCATCATGTTGCTGATGGACGCGCTGAAGCCGTTCCGAGCAAGAGAAATAGGCGTCTTGGTCAACAAGTGGGTGATATCCGATAGGCGTAGACTGTCAATCTCGTCTCCATCCAGATCATCGGAGGTCAGCTGGTCGACATTAGGGATGCTCATTTCGTCTGCCTTCCGCCCCAACACCTCCAACAAAAGCGCATACTCGTATCGGAGTCGATCCACCGCCTGTTTTGCTCGGGAAACAGCAACAGACGTCTTCTCGTTCTCAACTTCAAGCTGATCAATCTTGCTCTTAAGATCAACACATTTCTGTCGTAAAACCTCTAACCGTTAGTGTGTATACCACTCCTACTCACCCTCACTCATGTTTGATAATATTCTACAGTTTTTCATGCGTATTAGTTTTAGATTCCATTATAGACATCCGTGCACCACCTGTCAGTGGTCACCACAGGAGCTCCTCCTCGAAGTAGTCCACATTCTTGTCGCCGCGGAGACATTCCACGGTTGAGTAGCGCACATCTGCATTCATGGACGAGGGTCCGCATGCTATGACTGCGGTGGTACCCTTCAGGTTCCCGATGTACCGAGATAACTCGGAGCTCAAATCAGGCTTTTCGTCCACGTTCAGACTCACGTAGCTGATTTCTTCGCGCACCAGTCTCTGCAGAAATTCGACTTTCTCTGCCAAAGTGACGGAGTAGTCTTGGAGCATATTTTCTGCCCCTGTCTCTGATTCTGGCTTGAGTTCCTGGTCAGCAGCAAATTTGAGTTCAGGGTCGATAATGTCCCTTGTAATGAAGATTTGTAACTGGACCAAACCCTCGAAGCGGCCGATGCTCTCGATCTCCGTCTTGAAACTCATGAGAGATTCGAAATTGGGTGCAACCCAAACAATGCTGATCGATTTATCAGTCTTAATTTTCTGACCACGCAGGATTTGCGCGCGGTATGTCTGGGCAAGATACAATGCAACAGTGTAGATGACAGTCATTCCAACTCCACCCGCAACAAAAACTGAGTGATTGTACGCTTTGAAAGGGATGGTGGATCCATAAGGCCCCTCAACAATCAACGGAACGTAAGCTTCGTGGTTGGGTTGGGTTGCAATCCGGTCAGCTAGTTTTCTAGTGAGACCTTCCTTGACCCTGATGATTAGAACCAGTTGATTAAAGTTTTCTTCTGCAGCAGAAGAAACAATTGTGAATGGATGCGCCTGCCAGAACAGGTCTTTCTGCATGAAGTATATCCAGCAATATGCTCCCGGAAAAGCTCTCCACCAACCAGAATGGTTGATTTCAACTCGGATTGCATGAGGGACTTCTTTATACTCTCCGGCATCTAGAACAGTTTCGAACAGAACCTTGCACTTCCCCTTCAAGACACCACCGCTGACGATCATCTTTCCGCATCTCAGTGCGTACTCTGCCGCCCAAATGCTAAAAGAAATGGTGACATACTCCAACCACCCCAGAGTGAAACAGTGGTACCAGACTCCAACCACAAAGACCACAGTGAGAACCTTGTGCGACATCTTGAAGAACTCGTAAAATCTGGAGCGGAAAAACGCAAAGAACGTGGAGAGAGTGACAGCTGCAAAAGCAGTGTTCGCAAACCGCCATTTGGTTAGCCCCCACCGGGCAATATAGTCGCCACGGGTGTCAACGTACAGAAGATAGAAGGCTGTGTGCAGTACAATAAGGACAAAAATGACCCTTGATATCCATTTGTGGTACATTTGGAATTCTCGATAGGAGGCTCCCGTCAGAATCATCAACGGATTATTTCTGGCTGCGAAAAGAAAGCAGAGCGGGAGCTGGGTGATTGCAATGATTCCTGTGCGGTCAGCAATGTTGACCCATCTCTGGCCCTTCGGACAGCGAAAAACCGTGTTTGGAGTTAGTGTTTTGTAGTTGACCGAGCAAAGAATGACAACAAGAACTATGTATGTGAATATGGTGAGCACATGAATTCTCACGGGAAGTTTCTGCAGCAGGTAGTATGTGACATTTTTGCAGTAAAAAGCGACCGAGTTTCTGGAATGCTTGGATGACCTTGGCTTTTGGAAAGGCTTAACGACCAACGAGGAAACAAAATGCCGCCTGGTCCACTTGCTAAATTTAAGGTTGCAAATATTGGAGAAAAAATACGGAAAGCACCATTTGGCGATATTGAACAACAATGCAGACAGAAAAATACACCCCCAATAGGCCAAGAGTATGTGCCCATAGTTTGTGGCCATTTTTCTATGATTCATCAAAACAGTGACACTTTGGTTGGTGATGTTATATATTTCGTCGTTGAACATTACAGGATTGTGAAGCACGGTTAAATTGGAAACGTCTGAGTAGTGAAGATAGTAACTGGTTGCGTTTTGGTTCTGTTTTACCAGGTCAGTAAAATTATACTTGACAAGAGCCTGGTTCTCGCATACGTCCAGTATGTACTCGTATGCTTTGGTCAAAGTCGAGCTGTCGCTGCTGTATTTTTCAATGCAAAGGAGAACAGATCCCAGAAAAGCAGGACACCGACACCGACATTTATACGCCAGATCGTCACCCTGACAGTCAAACGGAAGATTCGAAGCATTGTTGGCTATGAATAAGCAGGTAGCTCCCTCAGCGCTGGTCAGTCCTCGCGCCAGAACACGAGACACCAGACCAAGAAGAAATACCAGAAGACCCAGTCTCATCTTTGGATTCAGAGTGATTAACTTGTTCTTTAGCTGAATAATTAATAGAAAACGATCAAAAAGCTCACTAAGTCTATCTAGGGTGACATAACCATAAGTACAATTAACGGCGGCACGATGTACATCCAATATTTCTGAACGAATGATTTTTCTGCAATTGGAGCGGCTTTGTGGACCTGAGGAGCATTCTCGCGTGGCGCCTCTATTTTGTGGGGAGTGGTCAGTTTTATTGATAGGGTTTTTTTGCTAGACTCTAGCAGAGACAAGGACGAGATGTAGGTCTCCGAGTCTCCGGATTTTGAGTCTGTCTCGACAATTAGTGTGTCAGTGAGAGGAAACTCCAGAAATCTCGTGTTGAATGACTCGATTATCGGCTCTAAACTATTTCCCAGACTAAGAGTGTAAACACCGTTTTCCAGCTGCTCTTTCGGCCTGATTCTCCATCTCGAGGAATGGTATATTTCTGCAATTTCAATGAGCTGCGTTGTCTCATTTTGAGCAAGCAATTGATAGGTTTCCTGTGGATCAAGCGATATGGCCAACGACAAAGCCAAGTAAGCAGCCAGAGCAGCAACCCGTGCGAAAATCATCCTAACTCCGGCGATGAGTATTTTTCGTTCTTGATGGAATACGATTATAAATTTCACTCCTTGCACCTTTAAAAAAGTCTATGTACATTAAATGCTTAAGAGGAAGAGATTCCAACAGCGGACTGAATTTCTCGCGGAATATGAAGACCAGCGTTTTTGTAATTCTTCAGTAAAATAGGTAATTGCTTGCCGTACTCCTCGAGACGGGCTTCAGCCATCTCGTCGATCACCCATTGAGCCAGGATATGATCGTCAGAAACATTAGCTGCCCTGAGCATATAGTAGTAAGTGTAGAAGTTCGGCTTTTCTGGAGCCTTTTCCTTCACAAACTCGTAAAATTTGCGCAAGCCTTGCACCTCGGGATGGATACTGAATCCACGGAACACAGAGTTGTAGAACTGGCTGGAAAATGGGAAGCCAGATTCCAGCGCAGAATAAAAGTACTTGAGAGCCTTGTTGATGTTTCCGTGAGTAGATTCGTTCACAACCATGGTCGAGTAGATCACATCAGTCACCCTCATCTTGCTACGGGTCATGGCCTCGACCATGTTTTCGGCAATTTCCAAAGTCTCCAGCTTAGAAGCCAGCATTCTGATCACTGCGCCCAGAGTGTAAGAGTTTGGTTTCACCTCCTTCGAGAGCATATACTCAATGAGTTTTTCCACTTCCAAAACGGCAGGGACGCCTGCCTTCCGGGCTTTCTTGGCCAGAATATCGATGATGGTTGTGTACGATGCAACGTCAGGCTCTAATGTCTTGGAACTCATCATCTCGTCCACCATTTGCGTAGCCGCGTCGATATCGTTTTTCCTCAGCAGGCGCGTGAGCATGGCGTTGTAGAACTTGATGTGTGGCTTAAATTCAACGCCTTTTTCCTGTGCTTCCTTCTGGAATATCTCATAGAAAGACTCAGCTTCTTCGATATAGTTATTCTGCACCAAAGCTCTCAGCAAAGTGTTTCTCAGTCCCCAAACGTCATCCTTGGAAACCCCGTCCTTCTGAGCCTTATAGAAGTCCAGTGCTTTGTTGAGCTCTTTGCAACTCAAATACCCATTGATCATGATGCCCACAGTCTTTGCGTCAGGCTGGACGTGAGATTTGAGAAGCGAGTACACGCTATCTATTCTCAGACCCTTCTGAGGAGCATCGGATTTTACATGGATATTCAAGAATTGGTTCCAGCTCTGTATGCTTGGTTTGACGCCCGACTTGGTCAGCTCGATCCACAACTCTAGGGCCTTTTGGTATTTGGAGCAGATGGAGTAAATTTCCATCAGTTTGGCATACGTTTCTTCCGTGAACGGAACGCCAGATTTGTCCCTAGCGTCGAACACTTTTTGAAGACTGTGCTCTGTTTTGCCGTGGTTTCCAATCAGCGCAGCACTGTAAGCATCTTGAAGCGCCCGTTTGTCGTTAGAGTCAACCTGGAAGAAATTTTCCTCAATCATAGATTTGACCTTCGAGGTTTGTTCTTCGCCAAGATCCAACGGAGTCAGAACGAAATTCACTAGTCTACTTCTGGGCTTGTAGTCACCCATAATCAGCTTCAAAAATTCTGGGTCCAGCTCAGTTCCTGCCTCAAGCGATTTCAGAAGGTAGGCAATAAGACCGCTGACGCGGAAAACGGCCTGCGGGTCGTTGCCTCGTTTTTGGAAGTCTGTCATCGAGTCAGGAATTTGTGTCATGGATTCCAAGCTCGAAACCCAGACATCTAGGGCCTTGGTATATTTTCCCTCCTTGATCAACTGTCTGACCAGTCTTTCAGCATGCGAGCAATGAAGCATGCTGTTCTGAGATAAAAGAGCCACCATTTTGTCGAAGAGAACAGAGGTGCTCAAAGACCCGGACGATAAATTTTTACCAGCCACGTTGGTCAGCAGCAGATGTCCCAATGGAACAACCCTCTGGATTGATAGCCCAGAAAGCTCCGGGAACCCTTTCTCGGTCTGCTCAACAATCTGCGAAAGACTGGCGTCCTTGTCCTTGGCCAACTGGATGAGCTCGTTCAGAGCAGAGGAAGCCGGAGAACGGAATCTCTGAGGCCGGGAAGGGCCCGCACTCGTCGTTGAAGAGTCGATAGCCTGTGTTGTCTGCCAACGACGGACACAAGTCTTAGAGACGCTGGATCCCGATTTATTCAATAGGATCTTGGAGAACATTGATTAACAAAAATTTTCAGATACATCTATACACCAATTATGGCTAGTATTACTTAGGACTGGAGTTGCAAAATTGTTCAAGAGAAATTACTCCAGTCGCGCGTTGATTCTGTTTGCATACTTGACAATAAACTCGTCATATCGCATTGGTATAGTCTCGTCCTCGATCGAGAGCGAATTGGCGTACATTGTCTTCAGCAGCCTCAAATGCCTTGCTGTATATTCTCTCGTGTGAAGATATTCGTCCAGAACGTCTTCGTCACGACATAGAGCCCCCTCATTGTCGTCGCCAGGGCAAGCAGAATCGTCTACCCACAGACGCAGGTTCTTTTTGTACGTGCGGAAAGGATCATGTTCTGGCTCAGTGTTTCTTTCCAGAGCCCTGGGATACTTTCTATCCAAGATTTGTTTGAACTTGTGTGGCATGTGAGTCCGCACGCCTTCAAAATATGTAGGAATCATCGGAGTGAGCTCATCTAGACGGTAAATGTTGTTGTTTCGACAATGATATAGCTTCTGCTGGTTTTGGAGTTCCAGACTCTCCTGGTCGAGCTGCTGCTCGTACTCCTCTAAGTTATCCACCTGGTTTTTCTTGACGGGGTATTCAGGGTCCACGAGCGTTCTTGTGTCGGTTTCGAAAGACTTCTCGGAAAAATATTCCGGAGTCCAAGCAATGGCTGTGATATCCACATACACACCAGACATGGTATCGATCATACGACCGTCGATGGCGTTAGACCCCGAGCCACGCACCCGCGAATAAAAGCTGGGACCGATGTCCAGGAAATAGGAGCCTATTCCAGCCGCATACTTGTCCTCCATGGACACGTCCACAATGAGAGTCTGGTTGTGGTTTCTGGCAATCTTGAACAACGATTCCATGGAGACTATCACGTCGATGTCTTCATCCCATGGCAGAGTGAGTCCATTCCGGATCCACCCCAACATCGAGCCGTACGCGACGAATGTGCGCAGCCCCGATTGGTAGCAGAATCTCAACCAGGCACGCCCGATACGGTGGATGATGGCCTTTCTATGTATCTCCGGACTGATGAGCCCGTTGAAGAAACGCCAGTCAAAATGAGCTCCGAAATGAGTGTCCCTCAGATGGGCCTCGGACATATACGCAGGGTGAGTGTTGCCGTTGTTCTCGAAAATATCCATTTCTCTCTCAATGCTTTTCAGCAGCCGGTGGTCCAGCAATTTGTCATTATCCACATCTGGATTTCTCTCTGCCTCCTCGTCAATGCGCTGGCCCATCATATTCATGTGCTCCTCGTTGTCGAAGATGAAATGCTTCTCTGTCAGTTCCAAAGACGTCATGACGTTCACCTGGTCGTCAAGCTTGAGCAGGTACGATTGGTCATACATGAGCTCGTCCTCGCTGAGATAGTTCTGCACTGAGATGTCATAGTTGTAGGTGGAGACAAGCTCTTGGACAAGCCGGTCGATGTAGAGACCATTTTTCACGACTGCATCGAGACTGGTTTTTCTCCATTCCGCTTCGCGTTCAACCAGCCGACGTGCCGCACTATGCACGTCGTTTGCCCTGTGACTTCTTGAGGACCTGTCAGAGGACGTATTAGGCTCGGTGATAACAACCACAGAGGACCGGTTGAGTCCGGCGCCGATAAAGTGAATGCGCGACGGAGGAGGGGCAGACGTGAGCAACCATGAGGCTCCAAATAGTGTCCGTCCGCCCTGCGACATGTGCCACCCCACTCGGTCCTTGATGGCGAAATAGTGCGGATACCATGGATACTGCGCCTTCTGCTCTTCCGAAAGGTCGAAACAAAACCTGTCAAAGTCCTCGCCGCCGTCGACAAATAGCGACTGGAACTGGCCGCACGTTAGATTGGCAAAGGTCTCTCCACGGAGCTCCGGATTGAAATCTAGAGCTTCTTCCAACCGACCGGACGTAAGTGCAAGCTTGGATTCCAAATCCACCCACTCCCCCCACGAAAATGGGAGTTTGTACTCAGGGTCTAGTATGCCATTGTTTTCGCGCAAGTGGTGTTTCAACTCAACCAGCGACGCCGCCACCGCGACACGCGGGTCAAAAAGCGCACCCTCCGCATGCACAGAACTCTCAATCTCGAGAAGGTCTTCCGGCAAAACTAGCCTAGCAAGGTGTTCGGTATGCAAACGTTGAACTTTCCGGTACACAGACTCCGAGTCCACCTCATACTTGTTATTCGAGTACAGCAGGATGCTCTCATCCACATAGAAAATCGTGGGCACAATAAATGCCAATACCAGGCCGATATACACGGAAAACACTGACCCCCTCTTGGTGGGCGCGAATTTCCCAAGCTTGCTAAGCAACGAATATAGCGGGTTGGTTAGTGTAAGCCAAAACCATGCCAGTCTTGAATGCTGGACGGGGCCCAACGTATCCATGTCGCGCTCAGCCATTCGATGGTATTCGTTTGCACTCGACATGGCATAAAACTAAAATAGTCAAATAAGGAATGGACTCGTGTGCACTGTAGAGAATTTCAATTCTTAGTACGATCGGCGTTTGCCTAATCTGGAGCATGCTGTATAATTCTTTAATAACAATAAGGGTTGAAACATAACTCGGTTGTTCCTAGCAAAAATACTATGCAGGGCAACTTACACGAGTTTTGTGCAGCGCACTAGCGCTTCTCAATTTTCATTGCATGGAGTAGGAACAGCGAAAGGTGCGTCCAATACAGATACTCAACAAGAAATTGTGGGCTGGGAAAGTAATGCACAGACAAAAAACAGAAAAAGTAACCACAAAGATCATTCGTGGTAGACTGCCCGAGGAGGAATCTCTGGGCGTAGCAAATAAAGTAAAATGTCATGTTTATGCTGAAACTTTAGAATGCAGCATATTCCGACCTACATGAAAAATGTTGTAGGAGGCGCATTTAGTATATACACCCGTACACCATCAATTAACTAATATCTCTCCTTGAGACGAGATGCGACCGTACGCAGGTTACCGTACACCTTTCCTGGCGGGCTTCCCAAGATAAGACTCATGACTGCTTCACGGGCCATGCGGATGTGCGTGAAGCCTCCCAGAATGTGGATTTTGGAGTCAGCCAAAACAATCCGCGTTCTCGTAGCGTTCTCGATAGCAAATTTGGTTTTTCCGTCTTTACCGGCAATACGGCCGATAGCACGCGAGAGATGGTCTCCCTGCAAAGTCTTGACGTCTTTCACTTCAAAAGACTCAATGTATAAGTCGTCCAGACGAAGAAGAGCGATTGCGTCGTCAATGTCAAAACCCAAAGTGAAGGCCTTGATAAAATCTGCGCCCTTTTGTAATGCACCCGGATCTGTAGTTTTGGAGCATGTACGTAGCTCCACATTCTTAGTTTTGAGGTTCATGCGCACTTGCAGCTTGAGGTGATCAACCAGAGGAGGATAGATTTTTGGCCAGGCGTTTTTGAGTGGCGACATTCTGTGTGGCGGAACAGACACCTTCCGTGACTCCAGCTTAACTTTCATGTTGGAGGCAGCCTGCGACTGAAACTTGGGTTTTCCTGATTCATCGAGCACCAAGCCGGCCTCGGGATTTTTAGCTGGTTTTGCTTCGGTTTCGGGCACCTCTGCATCGATCAAAACGGTATCTTCGTCCTCTGGTATATTATGAGCAGCTGCTGGCTGTTGTGCGCTCTCTACAGCATCAACATCCGGCTTCTTGACAGCAGTGGGAGCAGCCATACTTAAATACAAAAATATTTTTTTTGAATAAATTTTTCTCAATCGAAACACCTCTGCACCGCTCTTTCCGACTTCAGATCAAAGGTGGGGAAAAAGTGTCTAGTCTACTTATTCATGTTAAAGACCTCTTTGGTGTTTGTTCGGCGCCAATCCACACACGCGCAGCTTGCTCAGCGTCTAGAATACCTGAAAAATTTGATTCAGAATGACATTGTTGCATTTTCCAATGGTCCCAAAGTTCCCTACTCTACCGCATTTGAAGCCTTAAAGGTGTGCAAGATGTTCCAGGATTCCGTGCACGAGACAAAAAAAACCAACATTTTAGAGGATGATCTAATCATTCAGTCCAATGCACTGATGCAAAAAGTGTTTCTGGGAGAAAACGTGGATTTTAGCCAGGCCCTTCTTGTTGACTTCCTAAAGCTCAAACCTCACATAGCCAACGTGAAATTCGCCCTGACGTGCTACTATATGAAAAACACAAACAAGGTTTTGAAACTGGAGACAGCAATGATTCCGCTACGCTATGCTCTGTACGATGGGAAGTTCCACGAGGCGCTGGACCTGATTGAGCTCACGACAGGGTTCGCGCGATACTACGAGTACAAGGGGGTCAGATGGCGCAGGACTGCAATCAAGATGGCGGGCGGTGTGCTTGGTACGATGGGGCTCAGTGGGGTGGGCCTGGGCGTGTTCTGGCCTAGTGTTTTTCACTCGAATGTGATTTTTGGGATCTATGGAGCCATCAGTGCGTTTCTTGTGAATGCGGGGGTTTTGAGCTTGTTGGCCTTTTCGACGAAGGGTGAGGACAACGGGGTGTTGAGGTTCAAGAAAGGCACGTACCCAGTCACGTGGTACAAAAAACTGGACCAGCTAAAAATGTGTTCAATGGTGGTGGAGTGCGACGCAGAAATAAATGGTAGAGAAGGGTTTGCAAGCAAAGAAATTGTGGAGAGAGTTCACAAGATGGGATTTGAGGTCAATGAACCCGAACAGGAGATTATGCTTAGACAGTACTGGATGAGTTCTGGCGAAGGATTCGTTTGGGTGGAACCGGACATGGACCCAGCAGACCTGGAATGGTGGAGTCATCTGGACGAGATCGGGGTGAAGAAGATCTGGGATAAAGACTACGAGCAGCTGCAGAACAAGAACGAGTCAGAACTCCCAACAACTCTGCACTAGAAATAAAATTCAACTAACATTACACCCATCAAACGTTAACCATTACCACACATACCTATAAAGCAAAAACATACAAGATTATCACGTGAACAACGTATCGAGCTCCGCCAGTGAAATGTCCTCGGGCATGCCTATTTCTTGCGTCAAAAATCCAGACCGCACGGTTTCGAGCCATTTCATGCTTATGGACGGTTCCACACTGGTGTCCGACATAATAGAGCTTGTGATGGTACTGACCGACTCAGCCTGCGGGTTAAAGTTGAGAGCTGCAGCTCTCAGGGCAGCCACTGCGGCGGCGGCACTTGCGCTATTAGCAATGGAAGCATTTCTTGGGATTCGAGGCGTAGCCGCAGCAGCCGTCAAATGGACCGTCTTGGGCTTTTTCGAATTGATGAAGCTCATGGATTTGGACCGTTTTCCGATGGAGGACGGAACCTTGTCTCTGACAATGACCGATCCACGTCTGTGGTACAAAGACGTGGGTCCGTCGTCGTCGTCACCTGCCGCACGCAGAGTCTCATAGTCGTCCACGTCCTCGTCATCGGAGTCTGGCAGAGAGCCAAGCGATCTCGAGAACACCGACATCGACTTGGTTCTCGGAGGCAGGCTCTGCAGCTCGTCGTCCATCGAGGTCACAAGCGAGGCAGTCACCGGGGCTACTGCGTACGGAACGGCCAGGTTGGAGAGTCTGAGATCCAGAGAGGTATCTAGAAACGGCGACCGCTTGTCTGAAAAATCGCCTGCACCACCTGGGCCTGCCGACTGCGCAGAGGCTTGCTGCGCGGAGGCCAACGCGCCCGCAGCCTGGGCTGCTTTTTTATACTTTTTCAATTCTTTGCCGTCGAGATCTGGCGCAGCTCCAGACATCAACGAGCTGGAGTCCACAGCTTTCTGGTTCTCCAGGTACTGTTGGACGTAGAGGTGGTAATCCTTGGCCAACAGGCCGCGATAAACGTACACCATTCTTTTTGGAGACGCATCGGCCCAGTCTCTCGACAACGAGTACACGATGGACTTCTCCCCCTTCTCAACACGCTTGACGTAGGCGTTGAGCTTGGCAGAGACCAGATTGGAGGTTTTCGAAGAGAGCTTGGCCATTTCGGGATGTTTTTCAACAAGAATATCGCAGATCTGCTTCACTGTCATGCCCTCGGCATTTGAGTCGTGATCATACAGGATCTCGAAAATGGCAAACAGAACGTCATCGTCCAGAGTGGAATGTGCACAAGGACGCGGACGCTCGCCGGAAACAGGAACAGTGGTGGAGATTCCGCTCGCGGCAGCAACGGTTCTCGCAGCAGTCTTGTTGTACTTTTTGAGTCGCTCCTCCTTCTTTGTCTTGGATGGAGACAGACCAGAGCCGCTAGAGCCACCAGATGATCCTAGCGTCTTGGCTAGATCGCTCGTGTCCACCACGCTGGTGGCAGCAGAAGAGGTAACGGAAGATGGAGTCGAGCTTCTTTCGCTCGGACTCAGGGGAGAGTCCGGGATCTGAGAATCGTGGTCGACCACAGAGTCCAATTCCGCACTCATGATAACGGGAGATTTCACACACACGGGGCGCTAGAAGCTAGTATCAGCTAATAACGTGAATAATACGATAACACAACTAACCAGGCTTAGAATAGAGAGACAGCCGTCAAAATCCAGCGCATAAGCACAGGACTCGGGATCCAGTTTAACTCTTGAAGATTCACAAGCTCGTGGTGTACACTTCGAGAGTATTTAAGTTAATAAATATCTCTGTCTTTTTGATAAGAACTCAAATAAGAAGAAGAGTGGAAAACTCTAGATGATTAGCGTTTGATGGAAACGGACTCACATACACTTGCTCTTATTTGACTAGATTCGCTATAGCGTTTCAAAGAAGGTAGCACCTGTCTCTGATATATCAATATCTATTATAATTACGTGAAAAATTTTTCAGTGTGGGTGAGTTCTGAGATAAGAGCAGGGATAATAGCGGCCAAAAAAAGTAGGCGCCAAAGGGGCGCCAGAAGCGCCAGAGAGGGCCAGCACCAACACACACGAAAGGGAAGTACACACAGCACTCGAATGCTGTTGTGGTGGCTGCGGGACGGTTGCACCCAGCTCGACCGGCCAGTGAGGGCAAACGAACTGGGTTTTGCCACGTCACGTGACCCACAAACGGGCCGCGCGGCTCTTGAAATTTTTAGTTTCCCCACGCGGGCTTGGCCTCTGGAGTTATCGTGCAGGAAATCTGTTGTTCTCGCTTATCTAGATTCTGTCAAGACAATTACGTGTTTAACCCCAGATATTCCTAATAGGGTAATCGAGGTTCTATTGTTCGAGTTCACGCAACTTTGCCAGGCTTTTTTCGGTTTCTGAGAAGTCCTCAGCCCAGTACGAGTCTGCATACAGGGGGGCCTGCGTGTTGGATGGGGGAGCAAACCAGTAATTGAGTGCAATGTGCACTTCGTCCTCCTCCTCGTCTCCAAACGACGAGACTTCATGGAACCATCCAGCCGGTAGATACAGCATCTGGCCTTTTCGGAGCGTCACCTGGACCGGCTTGCATCTTTTCAGCAGCGGAAACTGGGTGTCCACAAGCTCCTGCATTTTCTCGCGTTGGTGCGTGTCCGTGACCTCGTCTAGATGGAGCAATGCTGGCGGGATCTTCGAAAAGGAAGGCGGGTCCTTTTTCGTACGCCCAGGCAGGGCCTGCTGGTGGCTGACCTTGTTCTCCGTGTCCACCAGCTGCTCAAGCCGCTTTTTTTCGTGCTCGTCCATGTCGTGCTCTTTTTCCAGTCTCCACATGGCTATCTGCTCGACCAAGGCCCCGTCCTCCCGGACGTGCTTCCAAAACGGCGCGTTCTCGTTGCGCACGTAATCGATAATCCCAGAGGGATATATCTGGCCGATGTCTCCAACAGTGTATAGATTGACA
The DNA here is from genome assembly GCA_030564965.1 of Ogataea nakhonphanomensis. NCBI lineage: Eukaryota > Fungi > Ascomycota > Pichiomycetes > Pichiales > Pichiaceae > Ogataea > Ogataea nakhonphanomensis. The sequence continues at coordinate 207,679 of JAJMAN010000009.1, forward strand.
GCATCTGCAGGTGGAAAAAGCGTGAATCTCTTTTTCCCTGAAATTAAAATGTACAAGTTGTCTGCGTGGTCGTGGTGAAGACCCGACGACGTGGCACCGCGTGTAGGCAGCGATCTTCCGAGTCCCAGCAGGACATCATTCTCGTTGAAAAGAAGCTGCGCAGCAGGGTCCGACCTGCCCATCCAGAGGTTGATCTGCTGGGGCACCAGGGAGGCCAGCAGCCGTGGCCGGATCACATCCATGGGCCACACCCGGTACAGATTTGTGAGAGGTCTCTGTAGCAGCTCCTCAACACGGGCACGGGCATCGGAAAGTGAAAAGTCTGCCAGCGAAGCAGATTCATCAGATTCATCGCATTCGTAGTCGTCGTGCAAGTCGCCCAGACTGTCCAGGTCGATCGAGCCCGAATCGGAACCCGCCGCGTCGACAGCAGCCAGGCCAGTAAAACACCCGTCCCCGTCGTCGTCTTCCCCGTCAACTGCATCCTCGTCGTACTGCGTCGTCAGGTACAGGTCGTGGTCTCCCCTTTTCAGCCGACTAAGCAATTCGTCTAGACTCATCTGCGCACGATTTTCGCCAGAGCCATAACCACCTCCAGATTTCCGCTCAACCTGCAAAAAGTCGTCATATTGTAAAAATTCTGCCAGATTATCTAAGTGAAACAAATCTGTATCGAGTCCTTCAACCGATCCCAGGATCACACAGGGTTTCCGTTTGGTCACGTAGCGCGCCAGAAGGTGGTCATGGGTGGCCAATTCTCCATGAACAGTGTCCAAATGGCCATCCACAGGAGTTCGTTTGGCTGCTTGGTCGGAATTGTCGCCGCTCAAGGCTCGTTTCATTGTGAGTAGCTATGGTGCTATTGCTGAAAAATTTTAATCCGACCCAATTTCACCGCCATACAGTCTTGAAGCAACAAATATTATTCTGTGCCTAATTATTGTTGCTGTTTGGGTGCCGTAATATTGTTGAGAGCCTAGCATGTATGCTATTTATAATGTGTACAGAGACGGATCAAGAGCTTGCAGGCTAAACCTCGCTACGTTCAAGAGCAACAGTGGTGAGGAAGTATGCTGGACGGTAAGGGCGTGTAGGAGCAAAGTGTATGCTCGGCCAGGCGTTCCTGAAGTAGAAGCCTCAGGGGTGGAGAGATCATCATGTTGAAGCCTCTCTGCACGGTGAATTGTTATATACAAAAATCACTGCATGCTGGATTTCCGCTACTGTTACCCGGCCGGAAAATCTTCACGTTAACCAGTGCTGTGCGTGGGAACTATTGATCTGGTGCAGGGTGGGGATTTCTCACACCAGAAAACCGCAGACTACAGGAGGCTGACACAATTGTTTCCTGCCGATGCACACAAAGTGCGCCAGCCTACCACACGTAAAGACAATATTGCCGATACGTTCGTGATCCCATAGACTGGAACCCGGTCTTGAAGCTTCATTTACAAGCTGATGCAACAAACACCCGCCAAACTAGGAAGATACCCTTATTGGAAATTTGACGACAATCCAGTTTCAAGGCTTCGCAACCATACTCCGCATAATTCTAGATCTGGCACCACATAGATCGACAGATCGGGACAGGTTATTTGTGGCTGCCAACTTTTCAGCCTGGCACAAAAATACATCTCTTACCCAAATAGGAAGTCAAATATATTTTTCAACTCTTGAATCCTAAGTGCCGAAACCGTTCAATGTAGCTACCTCTGCATTTCCGGTTATTTTTCTAACAATAGTCGGCCATCGTAGTGCCAACCAAAAAGAAATTGCCTTTACTGCCTACCGCTATATAAACTCAACCCTTCGCCTCACTACTTACCATCACCAACCTCTGCTATTTTTTTGTTTACATCTTATGGACCCTCATTGCATCTCTAGACTCCAATTGCATCTATTTATTTAGCATCTCCACGCATTCGCTCTTTATAGCACCATTCATGTCATCTCACACTGTTGTTGCTCAGTTTCTGGAATCAAACTCCCAACTCAATGTCATTCAAGAATATCGGTCAGACATCCATTCCCATATGATCAACCTGGACTACCAGTTCAAGCGCAGGCCTAGTCCCGTGCCTCTGCAACAGCACCTGCTGGCCAACCGGTACGCCCTGATCAACAGCATTTTCGACGTAGTGGAAAAACTTTCCTGGTCGTATGCCACCTTCACGCTTGCCGTCAATGTGCTGGACCGCTATCTGGCCAAAGTTCTCGTTCTGGAGAAAAACTATAGACTCGTTGGCTACTGCTGTCTTTGGATAGCCTCCAAGTTCCACGAAAATAAGCCTAAGGGAAAGCTAGTCAACGCCCTGATCAAGCGTGCTGGCTACGAGATGGACCGCAAGCAGGACTTTTTGCGTCTGGAAATGGACATTTTGTCGGTCCTCAAATGGGACTTATCGCTGCCATGCGCAGATTACTTTGTCAACTTCTACACCAGTGGATGTCAGCCCAACCTACAGGAGCGCCGTGCCGGAGCAACCTTTCTGTGTGAGCTGGCTCATTTCGACAGAAACCTGTTGCACTCCGTGTCTCCCAGCACAATTGCCGCTGCCTCTGTGCTTCTCACAAATATAGCAGTCACGGGAATCTCAGAAAAGCTGGACGACCTGCAGCGGAACCTGCTACAGCTCGTACTGGCCACCCCCTCCTCTGTCAGAGCAAAGTACATGAGCTCCGGAAACAGGATCATTGTGCATCTCACCAACATGGCCACCGAGGTGCACCAAAAATTCAGAAGCTCGGACACCCTATACACGAACCACACCCCACACCAAGCATCGTGTCTTCAGGAGCTTGTGCTGTACCCGAGCCTGCCCGTTTCGCCTGTAGCGTCGCCCGTGCGACAGCACCACCGTCACTCCCATGCACGCGCGCAGTCCATCTCGGCTCTCAGATCGCTACATATCGATACAGCATGTCTGCCTACGCCCGGCACGACGCCGGTTTCGTCTGCCGTGAGCACTACCCAAACTGTCACGCCGTTGCAGATGCCATTGGAGTTTGATGAGCGTATCGTAAAAAAGAGACGCCACGCTTAGACAGCCGTCTGCACCTATTGTCTATAACTGAAATATAAAAGATTATAATTACCAGATACAGTAAAGTTGTAACTTTAATTTTTGCATGGCCACATCTCTAAACTGAAATTAGGTCTTATCGCGCTTACGAGCTTGAAGAACAACAGGAAATTGATCCGGCATTCATTCCGAAAGCTTCACTTACAGGAGAACAATAGACTCTGAAGCTAAACCATGCTGCATGTCGTAATGTTTGAATTGCGCACATATATTTCTTGGGTGAACTGCCCAAATTTAGATCCAAATCCAATTTGGCTTATTCTTTCGCGATTTTAGTGCATTTTTGCAACTACGTTCCTGTGCGTTTGGTGATTTCCGGTCTTTCCAGAAATTTAGCACCTGGCAAAAATCGTACCACACCGCACACCTCCAGTATTCCTCAACCGTTTCCGGTCGAAAAACTTGCTCAAATACCATCAACAATGTCTCTGAAGACGCTAAGCACACCACTTTTTGGGCGGCCTGGCAATAAACTGTCTGCGGGCATTGTCGGTCTTGCGAATGTGGGTAAGAGCACGTTTTTCCAGGCAATAACGAAGAGCACTCTCGGAAATCCTGCCAATTACCCCTTCGCAACTATCAAGCCTGAGGAGGCCATTGTATCCGTGCGATCTCCACACTTGGATCGTCTTGCAGAATTATACCAGTCGCAGAAAAAACTCCCTGCAGTGCTAAAAGTCTACGACATTGCTGGACTGATCAAGGGTGCATCTGAGAACAAGGGTCTTGGAAACGCTTTCTTAGCCGATATCCGTGCGGTGGACGGTATCTTCCAGGTCGTTCGTGGCTTCAAGGACGACGAGATCACCCATGTTGAAGGAAACGTGAATCCTTCCCGTGACCTGACAATTGTTCTTGATGAACTTCTATTAAAAGACATGGAATTCGTTGAAAATTCACTAGATCGCATAGCTAAGGCACTGAAAAATAAAAGAAATCGGCCTGCAGATGAAGTTTCCAGATATGAATTGCACGAGCAGGTGCTGGCGCAAGCTTACGAGCACCTGATGGAGGGACGTCGGATCATGGACAATCCGGCCTGGACTGCCGACCAGGTGGAGGCTCTGAACAGCTATAACTTTCTTACAGCCAAGCCCATGGTGTTTCTACTCAACACCAGCAGAGCTGATTATATGGCCGGGCGAAATGAATTTCAGACGCATGTCCGCGAATGGGTCCAGCAAAATGCCCCAGGTTCGAGCATTATACTTTTTTCCGCCGAGCATGAATCTGAGGTGGTGCACACCGGGAAAAAATCTGCGATTCCCCTTATAGTGACAGAAATGCGCCGTGCACTACACCTGATTAGCTTTTACACTTGTGGTCCGGTCGAGGCCCGCCAATGGACCGTGAGACAGGGGACCCTCTGTCCTCAGGCCGCAGGGGTGATCCACTCTGATTTTGAGCGTACTTTCATTAACGCAGAGGTGGTGAAATTCAGCCACCTTGAAAATGCGCAGGCTCCTATTTCTGAGAAAACTCTGAGAGCAGCAGGAAAAATTGCCCGTGTTGGAAAGTCATACGTGGTGGAGGACGGTGACGTGCTCAAGATCAACGCTGCTGCAGCAAAAAAATAGCTGTGCCAGTTATTAATTAATTATCTGTATATACTAGGTCCCGTAACGAGTTATAATGTTCACCGAGTCCAAAGGCATGCTGATAGTAAACCAGTTTGAGTTCGGGTTGCTGGCCGTCCACATTCACCTGCAACGGAGCGCGCCCACTCATCATCACGCTGATGGGGCAGTCGAACTCCTTGGCTAGCGCCAGGATCTCCAGGTCTCCTCCCCACATAACCGTGTTCTCCAGCTTGTCGGTATACTCCTGGGTGTTGCGGATTTCCATCGTGTCCTCATCAAACAAAAATGCGCTATATGTGTCGGGGTTTGCGCGTATCTGATTTGCAGCCCGCGTCCTGAGCTCCTGGTTGCTCATAGAGATGCCGTGGCGCTGTTGCAGCTGGTCTGCAATTGATGCAAATAAGCAATGACCGTCAGGAGTTATATCGTGCTGGATCAGTCGTGCAGCTGTACACAAATCCGCAATATTGCGCAGCTCAATGTCTTTCAGGTTGGGCTGTGTGCTTGCCTCGTTCTGGGCCTCCTCCTGAACTTTCCTGAATTCGGCTTCTCTCTTGGCCAGTCTTTCTTTCTGTCTATTTCGCTTCTTCTTCCCGCCTGTTTCAACAGGAGCACTCTCCTTTGCCGCTGAAGACTCATCTGCGCAGGAATCCAGTACCAGACTGGCCAGAAGCTGTTCTGGCGTGATTTCCTCCTCAGTATCCTCTCCCTGCGTTTCTCCACTAAGCTCCTTGATTTCCTGCTCGTGTTTCGCCTTCAGCTCGGCCTCCATTTGTGCAATACGCCGCTGCACCTCCTTACGGGTCGATTTGGTGGCCTGCTTACGCATTCCTGTCGTTGTGGCCACCAGGTCTCGCGCCTCCTTCTTGTGTCTGGCTATAACTTGCTCCATAACTAGAATGGAAAAAAATCAAAAAATCTTTTTAATTAATTAAAAATTCGAAACTATCTAATGGGTTGGTTTTGGGCAGACACAACAACTCGTCCGGTCGCAAATACCACGTCTTCGATTGCGGCAAAATGCCCCGTCGATCACTCAAAGCTTTCCGCATGTCCTGTGGTCAACAAGGAGGGAGACGAAACGAAGGACATTAACCCGCTAAACAACATGCCCTATCTTCTTCCGACGGACAAGGCTCCTGGCCAAAAATTGGATCTTCCTACGGAGAGAACACTTTCCACCATTCCACGGGGAGATGTCCAGGACCAGGGAGTCTGGGAATATCCGTCCCCGCAACAGATGTTCAATGCCATGATTCGCAAAGGCAAGGGAGATGTCCCAGAGGACGCAGTCGAGAGCATGGTCAACATCCATAACTTTTTGAACGAGGGCGCATGGACTGAGATCCTGAAGTGGGAAGAGCCACACACAAAGGAGACCAAACAGGAACCTAGGCTGCTCAAGTTCACTGGTCGTCCTCACGATATGACACCCCGTGCACGCTTTTATCAGGTCATGGGCAGAATTTTCCCCGAGAAATACGGAACAGAGCCACCTTTTGACAGACATGACTGGACTGTTTTACGAGGAGACGGTTTGGGAGGATGGAAGCAAGTGCGTTACGTTATCGACTATTACGGAGGCCCCGAGGACGAGGACGGAATGCCCACCTTTTTCTTGGACGTTCGTCCAGCCCTGGACTCTGTCACCAATGCCCGCGACCGCCTGGACTTTTGGATCAAGGAAACAAAGCCTCAATGGGACAAGGCCATGGGCAGAGAATAACTGTAGATATTAAGTTATAATAATTTTCAAGATATATGATTCTAATTATTTTTCACGGTATCAGGTCATCTGGTACTTTGGACCATCTCCTCCTTCTGGAACAGTCCAGTCAATATCCTGCACAGGCACCTTGATATCGCAAGTTTTGCAATGGATACAGTTTTGCGAGTTGATCTGGAAAACCACTCCTTCTGGTGCTTTTTCGTCCGGTAGATATTCATACACTCCGGCAGGACAGAACCTCTGCTCAATGCCTTGGAACTTTGGATAGGACTTGGCTGTGTGTTTGGCCATATCCTGATCAGGCACACGCAGATGGCATTGTTCGTCCTCCTGGTGATAGGTCCCTGTTCTGGAAACAGAAGTCAAAATATCAAAAGATATAACTCCGTCTGGCTTGGGATACTCAATCTTAGAATGTTTCGAAGCATCTTCGACCAGCTCAGCATCTGTGTGTTTGTGAGTCAGTGTGAAAGGCTCCTTTCCGCGAGTGATCATCGCGATCAACCCAGACATGCACATGCCTCCCCACATACCCAGCTTCGAGTTGAAAGAGGGCCTGATATTGCGCACTTCGTACAGCTCCTCGTGAATCCACGAGTTCTTGTATGCCTCCTGGAACAATTTCAGATCGATGGCCTCCCATTCGGGCAGCACCTCGCCTTCCTCGACTTCTCCCTGGATCTCCTTCAGCTTCTTGACCTCTTCAAACATGGTCTCTGCGGCAAGCATACCAGACTTGATGGCGGTGTGAGAACCTTTGATTTTCGGAACATTCATGAATCCAGCACTGGCCCCAACAAGAACACCTCCAGGGAAGTGCAGCTGCGGAACAGACTGATATCCCCCCTCGTTCAAAGCACGAGCGCCATAAGAGATACATTTTCCTCCCTCAAGAACGCTCTGGTAGAAAGGATGGTGTTTCATTTTCTGGAACTCCTGATACGGAGAGATCCACGGGTTTTTATAGTCCAGACCAACAACCAGACCAACGGTAACCAGACCGTCGCCAAAATGGTACTGAAATCCGCCACCATACGTGTTTTTGTCCAGAGGATAACCCAGCGTATGCGCGACATAACCCTTCTTGAACTTGGAGCTGTCCACCTGCCAGACCTCTTTTATTCCCAGACCGTAAGTTTGGTTGCTGCTGTTGGCACGCAAATTATATTTTTTAATGGCCTGTTTGGCAAGCGAGCCATGACACCCTTCAGCCAGAACGGTCATTCTGGCGTGGAACTCCATTCCCCGCTCAAACGAGTCCGACGGAGTGCCCTTCTTGGTGACACCCATGTCTTTGGTAGCAACTCCCTTTACGTGGCCCCGAGAGTCAAAAACAAGCTCACTGACCGAGGTGTTTGGGTAAACCTCCACCCCTAGGGCCTCAGCCTGCTCTGCAAGATATTTCACCACCTCCGAAAGGGAAGCAATGTAGTTTCTGTTGGTGTTGACCATCTGAGGCGGCTCCGGAAGAGGTGCAGAGGTGCCATTTTTGAACAGCAGCTTCATGTGATCCTCAGAGACCAGGCTGACCAAGTCGGCCGGCAGAGGAATTCCCTTGCCATTCTCATCGTAGTGCTCGCTCTCGGGAAAAAGTTCGCGCAGGGCACGCGGCTCCAAAATGGCCCCCGACAAAATATGGGAACCCATGTCCGGAGCTTTCTCCAGAACAACGACTCGAAGATCTCCATCTTCGTCCAGCTGCTTGAGACGGATAGCCGTGGCCAGTCCAGCAGGACCTCCACCGATGATACACACATCCACCGTGTCAACAGCACGCTCCTCTCTCAGAAGTTCCTGGAATTCGGGATCCATATCCTGGAAAGCAACTTCCGATGACTCAAGCCTGGGAACAGAGCTGTGGAGCAGACGCACCATTTTCGGCGAGTGTGGTCCCAGTCTTCCTGTCATAGCCATGTTACGGCCATAAGCGCACAGCGAGGCTCGACTTGCGCCTAAGCCTCGTGAAAAGCGGGAGACTCTCACCAACATGTGGAAATAATATTTATTTAATCTAATCCTGTAAGATTTTAAAAGTGAAAAATTAGTTGCTGGTCCAATCAAATTGGGTCTGGATATAATACACCAGATTTACATGGTTCCCAGAAGTATTCCATACTCTACGTAGTGATCTAATCGGCCGTGTTGTAAACGGCAATGTTCAAAATTCTCTCCTCCTCGTCCTCTATCTCGTCCAGCATGTCCCTGGCCAGATTCCAGTCGTCCTGGCTCTGGAAGCGGACAAAGTCGCCGTCTTCGTCTCTGTACTTGAATTTGGAGGTGAGAGGGTGGAAAATGCGGTCGCCCTCCGAAGAAGTTCCAAAAGACCAGTTAAGCTTGCTGATCAGCGTGTCTATCAGGTCTGCGAAGGAAGTGTTGGAATTGACCGACAAATGAACAGCCGAGTCATTGTTGATCAGCTTGATGTTCACCTTCCGCACAGAAGCCAGAGTCAAACCGCTGAAGGCAGCACTTAGCGGCACGGACCGGTCGCTGGTTGTGACCGGCGACGAAACAGACCGCATTTTCTTGTCCATCATCTGGAACGCCGTTCCCGTCGTGGACGAGCTCACTGTTCTTGGTTTCGGATAGAAATACGACGAGTGCTCGGAGGACGTGGAGGAAGAGCGTGTTTGGCTGGAGATCCGGTTCGAAAGCTCCTCCGATTGCGTAGGTGACGAGGACCGTCTACCAAAATAGTCTTCGTCCCCTGAAAGCTGTCTGATGGCAGCCTCCCATTGGAACAGCTGCTCCTCCAGTCGAAAGCGAATGACACAACCTCCTGTGTCCTTACTCCCCCTCCATCGAAGGGTCAGAAAATGGCCCATAGATCCAAAGTGCTTGGAATTTTCCGACGGAGTCGACCTGTAAATTTTGTTCATGTAGACGATTCCGTTAAGAGACAGTTGCAGTTGGGCAGTGGAGTTGGCGCCGGATTTGAGCTTGTTGGTGAGTCTGTTCTTCGCGGAGGCCTCCTTGAAGAAAAAGATCATCTTCTCAAAAAGGTAGCAATGCACCTCTTTTTCGGAAGAATGTCCATCTGTCAGCAGATCTTTGACAGTCACCTGGTTGGCATACAGCAGATTGCCTGCGTTGGCAAGGGAGTATCCTTTCCAATCGATGACGCGGTCTTGGAGTTCCTTTGTCAGTTTGATGTTCTCTAATTTTCTCTGTGATTCGTTGATTTTGTTGGCCACCTCCTTCGAGCTCAGCAACGCCAAATGCAGCTCTGAGTAGTTTGGCCATGAGGGATTCGTCAGCTTGACAAGCTCCTGTAATAACAAGGGGTATTTGCAGAGTCTCTGCACAGGCTTGATGAGAAAACTCTGCAGTTCGTACGGACTGTTGATAAGACTGGAGGATTTGCTCAGGTTGTGTGTCTCCTTGTTGATGAACTCCACGGCTGCCGTCTGGTACAAAGACCACGGCTCATATATGCGGAAGCCCTGTGCTCCGGGATGCAAAAAAACAGACCCTTTACGTGGATACTTGCCCGGAACTGAGGCGTTGCACTCGAGTCCCACAAGAAAGCGGCGCTGGAAGTCCACTATTTCCGTCAGGTTGGGGAACAGCAGGTTGATATTTTCACTTGACACCAACTCCGCTTTGACCAACTCGTCTCTGTATTTCAGCACGATCTCAAGATCCTGCACGAATTTTCTCTCACTCTCCACAATTTCTTTCACCACATGGGAACGCGAGTCGTCCACTTTGATCTGGTCTGGCAGATCGGCTGCGTCGAAGCGAGAGTCGTAATCCAGAACCAAATTTACGGCGTTGACCACCTTAAGCAAATTGTTGGTATCCTCGGAGAAAACACTGGTGATAGAGAACAGTTCGTCGTCCCGGATGTTCAGATGTAGCTTACAGGCACTGAGAAACTTGTAAACGCTCATTTTGCACACTCTGAGGTCATCGGACGTCACGAGCTCGATCTTATTTTCGGGACTCAGCGAGTTGAAAATGAGACACAGTGGGGCCCCCTGCTGGAACAGCTTCATCAGTGGCGTCACTGGATCATGACTGGTCTGCGCGGGAAGAATACCAGCGCTGAATGTGAAAAGCGTGCTATCCCAGTAACTGAGCAAGGAACTCGACGATCGCGACCCCGGGTCGGAATGTCGCTGGTTTCTGCTGCTGAGAGCATAGGCCTGCTGCTCTGCGGAATCATCAGCTGCCGTATATGCAAGATCTAAGTAAGGCGCCATCCCCGGCACTTTTGCCAGCCTGTTAAGCAGTCGCAGACAGATGTAGTAGAGTGAACCGGTATGTCCTGCTTTTTTATTCATTATCAGCGCCTGTGCCGCCACGGGAACTGACGGTGTCCGGGATGCAGCGGGAATCGATACAGATGAACTCGTTCGTGAAGGAAGAGACATGGTGGAATTCGACGCGACGAAAAAAAAGGAAATTAATAATAACTGTCTTTACATAAATAATTTGAAAAATATTGATTACTTAATTGGAACAATTCGAAATCATTTTCATTTGCATACTTAAGGACCATTTCTGTGTCTACATTACGTATCTTTTTTGTCTTTCATCATTCTGTTTGCAGCCCAGATGGTCTTGTCGAGTAACGTAAACACTGTGAGCACTCCTGAAATGGCAGCACACGCCCCCAGGGCAAAAGCGCTCCAAGTCTTGTTGTATTGCTCCCGATTGATAATCTTGAGCGGACTGATCTCGAAATGGAAAAACACTCCGGGAAGACCACCCTGGGAATGAATGGTGTTTGGGTGATCGCTGTCACGGCCGCCCTTGAACGGTCTGTCGTGCTGGGTGGCCGAGAATTGGTTCGCCTCTAAGACTTTGTTGGGGCCCTTCATGAACTCAAATCTGGTGCCCACCACCTTGAGGAAATACGAGTAAACATGGTATTTGAGACTTTCTCTGTGACTGGTGGAATCAAGTGGATGGGTGGTCGGAATGCCTTCGAACTCGGCGCCCCTTGAGCCAAACGAAAAATGGTGGATCGTGTGGTCGAAATTAAATTTCTCAGGATGCTTGTCGTACAAGGACAAATCGTGAACATGTCTGTCTTTCACTTGTATGGAGCTTCCGGGAGCAAAATGCAGATTTCCACCAATACGCGCTATTTGAGCATTTCCCACAACCCGACACCCCTCGTCCAGTCGCTCGTTGACTCTCGCCACATAGCCCTCATTTTCACACTGCTCTATGCCTTCTCCATCATAGAACTTCCACGAAATCCGTGCATAAGCTTGTTTCACAGCGGCACAAGAGTTGCAGCAGACTTTCTGGTCTTGTGGCACATTGTCGTTGTTGGACTGGTCCACAGCACTGTAGCACGATCCACAGTAGTTGGGATCTGTGGACCTGAGTTCCACTTCCTCGTTGAAAGCGACCTGTTCCGACCCTATCTCGTTCCCCTGGGGGTCCAAACGGATCTTCTTGAACCCTGAACCAAGCAAATCCAGGTGAATGTCTCCGGATTGGTCCATAATGTCCATTGTCAGCAGATCGCAAGGCATGTGATGGAAACTCATGTCCAGATTGATGTTCAATTTTTCTTGGCGATTGCGGTCCACAACCAACTCGGGGCGAACAACTATACGAGAGTAATCACTGTACTCATTCAGCAACAGCAAGATGGTGGTCAAAATGCACACGAGCGTCAGAACTCCTCCAGAGGTAGTTTTGATCCGTGCGTCGTCGACGGTCTTGGAAAACGCGTCCAGTTTGAGAATGCTTGGCCCACGGCCCATGGTGCTACTTGTTCGAAAAAGAATTTATTTCACTGAATTTTATCACGATTGTACGCAGCTTACGTAACACATTATCTTCTCATCATGTTGGCCAGGTTTTGGAACATGGCGCCCATGTCGCCCTGCTGGCCACCCTGCTGCTGCATTTGTTGCATGGTAGCCATCATCTGCGCAAGCATGGCATTCTGGTCCACTCCTTGCTGGCCCATTCCCTGCATGTTGGCCATGTTAGGCATAGCAGCCATGTTAGGCATTCCTGGCATGCTTGGCATGCCCATGTTTGGCATGCCCATGTTCATAGGCATGTTTCCTGTGTTTTGCATCACAGGGTACCCGGCAGGAGGGGTGTTCTGGTATCCTGCGGGTGGACTACCGCCCACAAGAGGCATTCCATCCGACTTTGGTCCGTTGTGCGTGGAGTTGGTTGGCATTTTCTTGGAAATCGACTTGGATGAGACTCCCGAGCCAACTTCGATATCTGGCTCCTCGATGAATAGACCCGATTGCAGAGGCATTCCTGCGGTTCCACCCCACTCTGCGGTGACGATCCACTTTTTGTCTGCGTCAGTGAGTCGACTGATAGGAATAGTGCTGACTCCGGCTTGGTAGTCGCAACAGTCTCGAGGACCAAACCCGACTCCCCACCTGGCACGCAGCCCAGAAGGATGGTGGCTCACAGAGAAGGCCTGTATAACAGACTCAGCCTCCTGTCTGGAGTACACTTTCACGAAAGCGTGCTTTCTCTCACTGTTCAAAATGACACTCTGAACCTCAGCATATGGTCTGAGCTGTTGCTGCAGAGTTCTCTCGTCCATCGAATGTGGCACTCCGCCAATGAAAATCGTCCTCGAAGAAACCTTGATGTAGCCCTGGGGGATGCTTGGGTCGATATAAGGCTTGCGCTCGCGGAAGTGCGGCGTTCCCGGCACGTTGCGTTCTCCGTCCATTGGAGGCGGCTTGGAGTCGCGCTTTGGCGATCTAGACCTCTGCCTTCTGCCCAACGGGTTGGAGTCTCTATCTCTATAATTCTGTCTGTTTTGATTTGCCGACACCGGTGGCTGAGGAGGAAGTCCGTACTGCTGCTGCTGCTGGTAGTTTGGCTGGGCCCCGGATATCTTGTTCATGCTCTGCAACAGCTGGAAAATGGCATTGGGGTCGGAGCTCGAAGGTGCGGCGTTGGCAGCAGGAGGTTGAGTGGCAGGCTGTGCAGCAGGAGGAGGTGGTGGAGACACCATTTTGGCAGCGCCAGAGCCTGCAACAGGAGACGGGGTCTTCTTGGCCAGATTGGCCAGAGCTTGAAGCACAGAAGTAGGGTCTTTCGATGTAGAAGACGAGGAGGAGTTCGAAGCAGAAGTAGAAGCAGACGCCGATGAAGGTTCTTCTGTATCGATCGCAAACTTGACCCGTTTCTTAGGAGGAGTTCCCGGAGGAGTGGTAGTACGGAAATACTTATCTTTGATGGATGTGATTATTGGTTTGCTGAAAGTGTCGCCCTTGTCCCAGATCTCTACGAGTTTACCGATTTTCTCCTTGACGTCGTCGTTGGAAACAGGAACAGCATCATCGAGCAGGTTTTCAATCAAAGATTGAATCTTGAAAACAGCCGAGTTTGCGGTTCCCTCCGGAGAAGACTCAGTAATATCGGTGGAATCTGATTTGGAAATCTGGTCTATAAGTCCTCTGACAATCGCGTCCACAACGTACAATGCCCCCAACTTGTGAGTGGCAGGTGTGGCTTTACAACACGAGTACAGCTTAGACACAAGTATGGACTCATCGGACACGTTGTTGAGGAAAATATCTTTTAGTTTCTTGATTCTCGACCCGGAGACTCCCGGGGCCTTCAATCCTGGTAATTCTTTTAATATTGTTTCAAATTCTTCAACAGACATAGGTACAAATACAAATTACTCTTAGGAAGAACAACAGTACAATCCTTAGCAGAAAAAATTTGCCCCCTTGGTGTTTTTTATACGGGCACGCCTGACATGTAGCGTACACGACCACCCACGGCTTGACTCAACACCTACGACCGCACACCGCACACCTGGGTATCTTACGATTACTCTTGTTAAATAAATAGTCTACTTTTATCTTCTTTACCATGGCTTCTGAACACTATGGCCCCAAGCTGAAACAACTGTTGGTACGATTAGAGGAGGATCGCAAAAGTGGTCCTTTGGAAGGCTCCTCTAGAGTATCTAAACTTGTGTTTCTTGGTCTTCTTGTGGCTAAGAGCACAAAGCCACGCAGAAGGTCAGCCAGCTCGCTCTCGAGTTCGACCACGCTATACTCGCCTGTCGCATCTAGCCGCTCCAATTCGAATCCAATTTCTGGACCCCTTATTACTTTTGGACCTGCCTCTAACTCTTCATGGATCGAAAAATACAACTCTTTTGAGAACGGATTGCTGGCCAATCTTGAGTCTTTGGTGTCGCTGTTTGACAACTTCACCATGGTCCAGAACGTTTTGAGTAAGTCCCGCTTTGCAAATAAATTCCGAACTCTGGATTTACTTATCAGAAACCTTTCCAAGGTGTACTTCATCATTATCCTGATCAACCTCAAAAATAAAGTGATGCGTCTTATGAAACTCAAAAGGCTGATCCAGATGGTAGAGCTGGAATACACCATACTGTCTGGAAGCGCAGAAAGAGGGATTTTGCCGGAGGCAGCATCAAAAGAACGCGAGAAACTGGTTTTCTTGTACACGGAAAAGCTCAAGACCGTGTTGGAATTGATTGGATACGCGAACGAGCTGGTTTTAAACCTGACTTTGATTTTCTCGAAGCTGAAGTTGCCGCGTCTGATCGAACGACTGGTGAGTTTCGTCAGCTGGGTTATAGGCGCTTACAGATTGAGCAGAGACGAAAACGAGGAGTACAAGATTTCGGAACGAATAACACAGCTACAGACGGATTACTTGTGACATTTATATATTGTTCTGTTTAATGCTTAAGGCATCGCCATATTAATTTTCTAGGACTCGTTGGGCGTGGGTTCGTTCAGGTCGCTTAGACTTAATCATCCAGCTGAAGAACCGGCTGGCTCCTGTTGAGCTTGTGTTGTTAGAAGGTAGTTGCGTGGCTTTCCTCGCGTCGTAACCAGTGTAATTAATGTAACTCGTGCTTCTGCTTTTGGTATGTTTCTTATCGGGCGATTGGTTAGACAGACGAGTCAAAGCAGACTTGGGCTCCAAAACCTCGATCATCGGGCCTGGTTCGCCAATTATCTCCTCAGTAAGGGTCTGATCGTCGTACAGTAACGTATTGTTCGCGGTGGAGGGTTCGTGGAGCCCAAAAACCTCGTCAGTGGTTTGCTCGATGATGGAGCTTTTCTGCTTGGAAGATCGCAAAGACAAAAGCGAGGATTTGCGTCTGTGGTGGAACTTGGACGAGAGAGAGCTGAAGAGCGAATTCGCACGCTTGTGGCTCTCCTTTTTTGGCGACACCGACAGGACTTCCTGTTTCGTCGAATTGTCAGAAAAAGACATGGATGCCGCATAGTTGTGGTCCCTGTGGAACGATTTTGGGATTTCGTACACGATGGGCTCGAATTGGAACGGATTCTTATGTTGGGTAGTTTGGTACCTGCTGTTCCTCACTGGAGATCGGGACTTGGATGAAGCTCTATAGGCAGAGGATGGAGACGAAGCACATGACGGGGGCAGTAGAAGTGGCTTACGGCAAAATCTGTCAGAATCCATAGTATTGACACTCGATGGTGTAGACGTGATCTGTGTAGACATCTTTTGTTGCGAAGTCAAATAAGACTGGTAGCGCACTTTGCCCCTCAAGCTGGAGATGCTCGTGGTGTTTAAAGTAGCCAAGTTTTTCTGCAGAATAGGCCCGTTGCCAAAGGAACTGTTAGAGCCTATGGAATTGAGCGAATTGGATGAGCAATTGTCGCTTAGCATGACTCCAGACAGCAGCGGCGTGCCCTTAGCGGAGTTTGAAAGCGAAAGCTCGGAGTTTCGAGTAGGAACCTTGGTGAGCAGCTGTTCAGGATCCTCCAAGTCCTCCTCTGTAATTTCCTCCACAATTGCCACGTCAGTTTTCTTTGGCGAGTACAACAACGAGTGCTTTGGTATGTGAAAACTCTCGAGTTCGGGTGCAGACATGGTCCGTGAAGTCTTCTTTGCGAAAGAACGCGAACCGCTAAAAACATCGTCCAGGTCGATCATAGCGCTGGGCACCTCGGATCCAAACTCGTACTTGGCGTCTTGTGTAATGAAGTGATTTGTTTTTGTGTCATCAATTGTGCCGAACCTTTCACTTTGGATGGACAAAGGAGTGGACTTGTGCAAATTTTTCGGCTTAGAGACAGGGCTGGGCTCCTCCGCAGAAAAAAGCCCTGCTCCTTTCATGGGAGAGCTACAACTGAGACTAGCCAGAGAGCTAGAAGAGGATCCGGGTGCACCGGAGCCGCTGTAGTTCCCTTTGGGTATCATTGGGGGCAAAAGACCAAACTCCTGGACATCAAAGTCGCCAGAAATAGCAGCGGAACGGCGGTGCCGGTGTCTGTGTCTAGGCGGCGGTTTCAGGTCGTTCGGTGCGCCAGGGGGGGATGGGGGCGAGCTCATGGATGGACCATAAGTGACAAGAATAAAAGCGAACGACTGAAGAAAGACAAAAGCAGTAAATACGTGACAATGTTTTTCTTTCCCACAGATAATTACCGGCAAAAGGTGAAAAAGAAATTTTCATAATAGCAGTGCCAAAGTTAAAAATCCCAGCTAGGGTAGATAGGATCTGCTCACGTCACCAATTAAAGCACGCTGCGCAGATTAGATTGAAGATAGGATGCCAATTTCGGAAGAGCGCAAGATGCGGAGCAGAATGGGGATGATCATGGCACGGAACCAGAAGTCAGGCTCCGTAAAGGGTACGTGCTGCTTGGCTTGGTGTACACACCGCTGTTCTGAAACATACTACAAGTGCTAAAATCTGCATGCTCGCAAAAAGCATGTGAAGGAATTTTAATTCAACTTTCCACACTGAAACGCACATCTCTTGACGTCTTCTAAGTTTACGTAATTGCTTATGTACAGACCCCGCGGTCAGGACGAGGCTACTCGGATCTTGACAGCTCAGCGAGCACGTCAATGGGCTTACGTTTCTTGGCCTTCATGGACCACGACGCAGTGCCCTGGTACGTTCCTTTGGGGCCGGTCTGGGTTTCGATCTGTTTGAATTTGGCCGCCAGTGCTGATTGCAGCTGCTGAGCATTGAAGTTATTCACCGGGCTATAGCTCTCGCCTTGGGATTTTGCAGGCTGCTTCGGTCCCCGCACAGAAGGCTTCGGTGCAATGGCAGCAGCCCAGGGCTGTTTCGATTGCATCTTTGTTTGTGCAGACGACATGGCGAAATCCAACAAATATAAATTTTCGGTAGAAACGCTACGTTTTTATTAAGAGGTGTACGGGTGTGTGGCTTACAAGGACCAGCTATAGTGGTTATTCTATTTAGGCAGAAAAAGACAAGGACAATCCAAGCTTGTGGGCAGACTCGCCGAGCTTGAGGGTGTCGAAAGCACCTCCCAGACCAAGCTTAACACCTGGTCTCAAGTCCTGCGAGTAAGCAAGGGCGAGCAGACCGGAGTCAGCAAGCTTGGCCTTGACGAAAGCAGAGCCGTCGAGCTTGAACTTGGTGGCCACCTCAATTGCAACCGGGTTGGAGCCAGAAGCAGACTTGGAGTCAAAAGTACCCTTGGTACCGACCTCAAGGGATGGGGAAACCTTGTGGTAGTATCCGGCAGCGAACACAGACAAGTTATTGGCAGCAGTCAAAGACACAGCGTAGGATGGTGCCTTGTAACCGACAGCAGCGGAGTAACCGGTCAAGGTAGCAGACTTGACGTCGTAGGACAAGGAAGCACCGGTGGTGAATCCGTCTTGGCCAACGGTAAGGTCACCGTTGAAGACTGGGCCCTTGAGCAAGTCAACGAAAGCACGTGCGTTGATGGATTGCTGAGCAAAGTACAAGTTCAACTTGCATGATCTGTTTCCACCAGGAACGGCGCTAGTGACCAATTCAGACTTAAGGCCTGGGGACAAAGCGTCGGTCAATTCGATCTTGGTGTCCAAAGCGTTGGCAGTATTCCAGCCCTGAGTCAAGGTGAGGCCAGTGCTCTTGTCGGAGTATTTTCCTTCCAAGGAGGCAGATGTCTTTCCACCGGAAACCTTACCCTTGGTGGTGAAGGTGACACCGTTAGGAGCCACAGTCTTCAAGTCCAATGCGACAGGAGTGAAGTGGTAGAAGTCTCTGCCGAGAATGTCGTTGGTTGGTTTAGCGATGTCAGAGAATGCTGGAGGAGCCATTTTTAAAAGATGAAAATAATGAAAACAAATTATTTGCCTTAATTATGGAATCACCACGGGCTTTCCCCTCCAGAGTCAATTTGGTTGGCCAAAAACGCACCTGCGCAGAAAGACTCACATGTCACGGTGTCACGTGTGGCCAACAATTTTTTGGCGGCGGCCATTCTTGCTGTTTTTTTGTTTTTCTGGGTCACGCAGAATCCCGTCACGTGGTTGTGCATTTGGGCCTGGCCGAAATTCCCCGCCCGAGCGTCAGGTTCAGGGTCCCGTCCGAGTCGGCGGTGTGAGGTTTTCGCTAAAGAGAATACACACTACGTGATAGGTTCATCGTCTTATCTTTCTCCATGCAACCAACGCCAAGGACTTTGTGTCTCTTCCCCATACGTATCGTCGCTTGTGCTGCCGAATGCCTTTGCTCCTGCACATTTCCTGCGGCTATTATATCAACCAGTCAAAATTTTTAGACTCCCAAGTTACTCATCATCTTATGATTCATTTACTACGCCGCAAGGTTTGGGAGGAAGACAATCAGTATGACGGCGCCATCGTCATCACGCTTATTGTCGGAACGTGTCTAGTGCTGATCATGTGCTTCGGCCTGGCGTATCTCTACTCTGGTCTGGCAAGAAGAAAGTCCGCTCTGCACATGATCTTCATCACCTTTGCGAGTATCTGTGTGGGACATTTCCAATGGTATTTCTGGGGATACTCGCTGGCATTCTCGAGTTCAGCCTCGAACAAATTTATTGGCAACATGCGGAACTTCGGATACCAGAACCTCGAGACGCTAGCCTTGCTGGGAGAGGATAAGACAGGATACCCCGAAATGGCATTTGCGAACTTCCAGGGGCTGTTTTCAACTATAACAGTGTGCATTCTGGCCGGTGCTTTTTGCGAGCGCGGGAGAGTGTTGCCCACATTTTTGTTCAGCTTTGTGTGGCTCACTCTGGTGTACTGTCCGGTTGCGTACTGGGTGTGGGGTCCTGGTGGATGGGCTTTGAAGTGGGGGGTGCTCGACTACGCCGGTGGAGGCCCTGTCGAGATCCTGTCTGGATTTGGTGGGTTCACCGTGTCGTATTTCCTGGGCGAGAGACGCCAGCACCTGATGGTCAATTATAGGCCACACAACGTTTCTATGATCACGCTGGGGACGGCAATGCTGTGGTTCGGCTGGCTGGGCTTCAACGGGCTCACGTGCATCAAGCCCTCGTTCAAGTCTGTGTACGCCATTATGAACACCAACCTGTGCGCTGCGTTTGGTGGGATTACCTGGTGTCTGCTGGATTACCGTATCAACCACCATTTCACCACGGTGGGGCTGTGCTCGGGGATAATTTCAGGCCTCGTTGCAGCGACACCATCCTCTGGCTGCATCCCGCTGTGGGCCTCGGTGATTCTTGGAGTGGTGGCTGGTGTCGTGTGCAATTACTCCACCAAGCTCAAAGTGTGGTTCAGAGTGGATGACAGCTTGGATGTCCTGGCCGAGCACGGAATAGCCGGCGTTCTGGGACTAATCGTAGGCAACGCATTCTTTGCATCCTCAGACGTGATTGGTTACGATGGCTACACCGACCATGAGGGCGGTTGGTACAACCAGAACTGGAAGCAGCTCTACATTCAGATCGCATACGTAGGCGCAGTCATTGGCTGGTGTGTGGCGGTGACGGCTTTGATTTGCATGGTGCTCAACCTGATACCCGGGCTGCAAATGCGCGCAACTGAGGAAGGAGAGCAGAACGGTATGGACGAGGACCAGATCGGCGAATTTGCGTACGACTACGTGGAGGTTCGCCGCAACTTCTTCGACATCCACTGCAGTGACCTCGAACCTCAGGCGCTGGTGAAGAGCGAACCTCAGGCGCTGGAGAAGAGCGAACCTCACGTGCCGGAGAAGAGCGATCCTCCACACGTCGTGCGCGACAGCGACAGCTCCTAGCTTTCGATAGCATAATGTATATTGCTTTCCAAATTAGTCCTGACGTAGAAACTCGGGCATCCGGGCTGGGTCGATCTTGATCACTGGCTTGAATGTCTCTATGAACTCCAGATCTCCCTCTCCTTTTTCACGTGCAAATTTCGCATACTCATCAAACGTACCGCTCAGACTCCAGCCCTGCAAAAATTTTCGGATCAACCCCACCAGCACCCCCACACGGTGCTTCCCTTTGTTGGAGTGTATCAGTATCGGGTAGTTGTCTCTGTTGGCGACCAAATTGAGCACTGTATTGAGCGCCACCTCGTCGTTGAACATGTGCGAAGTCCCAAAAGACGACGGCGGCTTCATTTTGAAAAACCGGAAGCTGATTTGTCGGGTCCCTGCGTGGCTTGCTATCCACTTGTAGTAGTCATAGTTGTCTGTCTTGTCTCCAATATAGATGATGGTCTTCAGATTCAGCGTATCCAGGAACTCAAAGTTGTTGGGCTGCGGATGGCCCGAGCGGTACAGGTCGGCCTCCACAATGGCAAAGTTGATTGGCGGCACGTACCGCGGACGGTCATCCTTGATTTTTAGAGCCGTGTAGGCATGTCGTTTGTCCTGCTGACTAGACTCTGCCAAATTGGACCTGCCGAGACTCGAAACCAGCTCATCCTCTGTATGCTCTGCCACCAGCTCGGAGTGCGTCCGATTAAGGTTCTTGCGGGCGTCGTACTGTCGCAGCTGGTCCAAAATCTGGTCTCCTTGGGACAACATCAGGACACAAGAATGAGTGACTTTTGTTTTCGCGGTGCAGAGATGTGTCCCTGATTTTTTTTCGTTTTTTCCCCTTGGTGCAAAGATGGAAACACACAATTTTTGTTTGTATTTGTTACAACCTTGTTCTTCGTTCTTCGTTCCACGCTCGTGATCAAGATTAAGTGTTTGTGATTAGCCATACTACTACTTGTATATACATTTTGCTTCTGCCTGTATTTTTGTGACATAGGTGGCTCATCATGATGACAAGGAACATGCCCTGGCTCGCTTTCATAGCGTTGCTTATGTGGCCTGCTATGTGTGCAGCGCTGGAGCTGAAAGCACCCTCGTTGAATCTGCCATGGGGAAGAAAATACTACAAAGCTGGCGATAAGGTGGAGCTGCTGGTCAACACAGTGGAGTCAGAGAACACGCAGCTACCATACGCTTACTACAACCTCCCGTTTGTTTGTCCTCCGACAGAACATGCGCGGCCGGTTCACCTGTCGCTGGGCGAGGTCCTGAACGGCGATAGGATCTGGCAGTCCGACTACCACCTGGAGTTTGAAAAGGACCAGCCGTGTGTTCGACTTTGTAATCGTGTGATTAAGTCTAATGGCATCAAGCGCGCTGCTGAGCTCATTAAGAACGAGTATATGGTGGAGTGGCTGGTTGACGGTCTTCCGGGAGCGACGACTTTTAGCAAGCCCAGTGCAGGGAAGGGAAAGCCTCAGAAATATTACGTGGCAGGGTTTCCGTTGGGATTTGTTCAGAACGGAGTCAGTTACCTCCACAATCACGTTATGATTGTGATTCGTTGGCACAAGGAGGACGGCGACCCAAATAAAAAGTCCATTGTGGGATTTGAGGTGTATCCAAAGTCGGTCTCGGATCATAATTGTCCCGGTGCCTCAAAGAACTATGCCAATTTTGCCCTGGATCCAAATTACAAGGGCAAGCTTGTTGTGCCCTTCACCTACTCTGTTTACTGGCGGGAAGATGTCGAAGTCAACTACGACCATAGATGGAAAATGTACAGGTCCCCTGGTGGGACCACCAGCGATAGCAAGATGCACTGGTTTGCACTGGTCAACTCTCTTATTGTGGTATCCTTGCTATCTTTGGCGGTGTCGATCGTGTTCTTACGGACTGTTAACCGTGACTTCAGATCCAAGCCCAAGTCGGATGCATTCACAGAAAAACTGGATTCCCTGGTGGGGCCCCTGGGAGAGGATGGTGCTGAATTGGACTGGAGAAACCTGTCCCAAGATGTATTTGTGCAGCCAACTATGCCGGTCATTCTTAGTATTCTGGGTGGCTCTGGTGTTCAGCTTTCCTTGACCATGTTTGGAGTGTCTATTTTGTGCACTGCTGGCACCTCAGAGCCTAACAATACCATCCTTACAACAGCAGTCTCCATGTTTGTGATTGCTGGCTTTTTCTCTGGGTTTGCAGGTGTTCAATTTTACAAGTCATTCACCCACAAACAAAGGGCATCCTGGCGTTCCGTTTCCTTCCTCTCCGGAAGCTTGCTGACAGCCATTGTGCTGATTGTCCTTCTTATTCTCAACATAATCATCTGGGCAAAAGATTCGTCTCTTGCTCTTCCATTTGGCACCATTATGGCTCTGATTTTCATTTATGTTCTTCTCCAGATACCAATTTCCCTGCTGGGAGGGTTTATTTCAAACAGGCTCGACATCCTGAGCAAGCTGATCAAGAACAGACCCAAGCTCAGCGAGAGATTCCCTGGTGCCAAAAAGTCCATTCCAAAACAGCCTTTCTACAACAAACTAAAGTTTTCGTTACCACTGTTTGGATTGTTTCCATTTGGTATCATTTTCGTTGAGCTAGTGTTCTTATTCAAGTCCTTGTGGGTCGAGAAGTTGTCGTTTTACTACATGTACGGATTCCTGTCTTTCACAGCTTTTTTGCTGTTCGTGGTTGTCATTGAGATCAGCATCATTTCTACCTACTTGAGACTCAACTCTGGAGACTACTACAACTGGCAGTGGAAGTCATTTGTTACCAGCGCGGGTTCTATCTTCATCTATCTCATGGGGTACTCGCTGTACTATCTCCTGTTCCGCATGAAGATCGTGGATATTGTGTCGCCGTTGATCTACCTGGTATACGTCTCCATGATGAACCTCGTGGTTGGCGTTTCCTGCGGCGCCATTGGGCTGATGGCTTCCACCATTTTCGTGTACAAGATTTATTCGTAGCGGCCTTTTTCATAGACATTTCCACTTAGGTAAGCATTTCAAATCTGCACTTTATTTTTCAAATAAAATTTCGTGTAACGCGTTTGCTATATGCCCAATCTTGCAAATTCCTCTTCCCCAGCTGATCTGTCACCCCAGGAGTCTTCACAGGTCTCTCCGGCTCCCCTGGAACGGTCCTTGTCGCCTGCAGAAACCTCACTCAAAAACTACAAGCCCTCCACAGCTGACATGACTTACTACTACGAGCACCTTCTTCCCTTCAAGTCGATCTTTCTCTGGCTCAACCACTCGCAGGCCGTCCAGACGGATTTCTCCATGCGCGAATTTGCGTTTGAGTACAAATCTGGCGCGTACCAGCGGTACAACTCGTTCCACTCCGTCAGCGAATTCAAACAGACCGTTGTGAAAGCCCAACCCACCCGGTTCGAGGTTGGTGCGGTGTATCCTGTTGAGCCGCGGATGCGCAAGAGCGTGTCTAAGGCGCTGATGAAGCCCATTTCCAAGGAGTTTGTGCTTGATATCGATCTGACCGACTACGACGACGTGCGCACCTGCTGTTCGGGCACAGACATCTGTCCCAAGTGTTGGCGTTTCATCACCCTGGCCGTCAAGATCGTGCACCGCGCCCTGAAGGACGACTTTGGTTTCGACAACATGATCTGGGTGTTCTCCGGCAGAAGAGGTGTGCACTGCTGGGTCAGCGATTATCGCGCGCGCATCATGGACGAGACCAGACGGCGTGCTATTGTGGAGTATCTGGACGTTCTGAACGTGAAATCGAAAAAAACGCTAAGTCTCAAGAAGCCGTTCCATCCGCACGTGGAACGCGCGTTCGAGGTTCTGAGGCACGAATTTGTGGATTTAATACTCAGGGACCAGGACCCGTGGAGTCTGGACGACAGAGCGGAGGCTCTGGCACGCTCTGTGCCCGATTACAAGCTATCTAGCGCACTCATTAAATACTGGAGGGAGAACCCCGGCCGCAGCAGTGCCGACAAATGGCGAGACGTGGACTCGCTCTACCAGCAGAACAAGGTGCGGTCGTTTGATCTGCAAGACTGGAAGAAAGAGACCATTTTTGCAACCATGTATCCAAGGTTGGACGTAGAGGTGTCGCGCCAGATGAACCACTTGCTCAAGTCGCCGTTCTGCATCCACCCCGGAACGGGAAACGTGTGTGTTCCTTTCGACCCGTCTGAGAAAGACTTCGATCCGTTCCAAGACACCCCGAACCTGGGCACGCTGGTGGGCAGCAACGAGACCGAGTGGCAGAAAACGGACCTCAGAAGCAGTGTCGAGCTCTTCAACCAGTTCGTCAACCGTCTTGTGGCTGACGAAATGCGCCACAAGCGCGCCAGGGACGAGGAGAAAGAAAACCTCGAGTTCTAGATAATATATTTCGCTATATCCTGCCGTTAAAAGTTTTCCGGGCTGTGCCACTTCGAAACGGCAGGCAATAGTAGCACCTACAGTATATAAGGCTGGTCTTGCTGATGTGTGTCTTTTTGCAATTAGAATGAGCGAGATTAAATACAATTTTGTCGAATCCCGCGAGGTGACCGTTATCAAAGCCCCATTCAGCGGCGGCCAGGGCAAAGGCGGTGTGGAGGACGGTCCTGATAAGCTGCAGGAGTTTGGCCTTATGGACGAGATAGCAGAGCTCGGCTGGAAGTCCCAGATCCAGGACCCGCTTGCCAACTTGGACTTAGCCACGCTGAAGGCCAATCCCAACGATGTCCACGGCAACTGCAAGCGCCCTCAAATGGTGAGCGAGTGCTGCAAGCTGATCTATGATTCTGTTCTGACTGCTTATCAGAACAGAACCTTACCCATCACCGTTGGCGGCGACCACTCCATCGGCATGTCTACAATTCTGGCTTTTGTTAACACCCACCCGGACGGCGGGATCTTGTGGATCGATGCCCACGCCGATATCAACACGCCGACCACCACCACGTCTGGAAACCTGCACGGCTGTCCGGTGGCTTTTGCCATGGGTCTGGAGCAGGAAACATGGCCTCCGCAATTTTCGTGGCTCCAGCAGGTCCAGCACAAGGTCAAGCCGGGCCAGATTGCCTACATCGGTCTCAGAGACGTGGATCCTGGTGAAAAGAAACTGCTCAGAGATCTTGGAATAGCTGCATTCTCCATGTACCATGTGGACAAGTACGGGATCAATGAGGTGGTGCAAATGGCACTCAAAAAAGTCAACCCTTCGGGTACAAGCCCGGTTCACGTCAGCTACGACGTGGATGCCATAGACCCAATGTACGTTGCTGCTACGGGTACCCCGGTGCGAGGTGGCCTTACTTTGAGAGAGGGCTTGTTCTTGCTGGAGGAGATCGCTGCAACAGGCAACCTGGCCGGCCTGGACATCGTGGAGGTCAATCCAGCGCTCGCCTCGACCGAGACTCACGTTGTCGATACTGTCACCACGGGGCTGTCGATAGCCAGGTGTGCTCTCGGCGACACAATTTTGTAGCGAGTAATAAAACGAGCATGACGTAATCCAGATTTCAGATTTTTCACTTATGGTCGACCACAAGGACACTCATCCCCCGCGGTACGCCGGGTTTGTTGCTGGTGTTTTTTCCGGCGTGATGAAGAACGCGGTTGGGCATCCGTTCGACTCGGTCAAGGTGCGTCTGCAGACCTCCGAGGGGCGGTTTAAGGGCCCCATCGATTGCACCTTGAAGACGCTGCGATACGAAGGAATCCGCGGTCTGTACAAAGGATTCACTCCTCCACTGGTTGGCTGGGTGCTGATGGATTCTGTCATGCTGGGATCGTTGACCCTGTACCGTCGGATAGTCAAAGAAAACCTGTACCCGACCCACGACAGAATGCCCCTGCCTGGTGTGTGCATAGCAGCGCTCGGGTCGGGATTTACTGTCTCTTTTGTTGCGGCGCCGATTGAGCAGCTCAAGGCCAGATTGCAAGTCCAATACGACGCCAATTCCCGACTGTACACGGGGCCAATCGACTGCCTGATCAAGCTGGTAAAGCACGATGGGCTTCGCACTCTCTACAAGGGTCTGATTCCAACCATGATTTTTAGATCGAATTTCATTGTGTGGTGGGGGTCCTACGATATCATCACGCACTGGTTCAAAGACCACACCCAGATGAGCACCGCGGCAATCAACTTCTGGGCAGGAGGACTGGGGGCCTCATGCTTCTGGGTGACGGCGTACCCGGCAGACGTGGTGAAAAACGTGATTATGATTGACGACGTGAAAAACCCCAAGTTCAAGAAGTACTCGGACGCGGTCAGATACGTCTACCGCGAGCGTGGCGGACTCCGGGGATTTACGCGCGGGTTCGTCCCCAGCATCCTCAGGAGCTTCCCGGCCAACGCGGCCGCTCTGGCCGCGTTCGAAGCCGTTATGAGGCTCTTCTGAAATGCCCCGCGCTTACGTAGTGTGATTATGTAATCGGTATGTGGGCGCCGGTAGCACATCTGGCGCTCGAAAGCGCTGCCTATATCCTTTTTACTCCTATTCTACAGAATGAAATTAACACTAGTGCTCGCCGTGCTTGGCACCATCGCCCGCTGCTCTGCTTGGGTTGTTGGTGCTGCCGACGACAACGACACAGACCACACAGAAATTCAACCAAAATGTTTCAAACAAAACTACTACATCAACGCTGCTGGCGACATGAAAGACCTCCACGATTGTCAGATCATCTCTGGAAACATCTACATCAAGGGATACGACTCCGACAGTCTGGATCTTGGCTCGATCTCCCACATTAAGGGATCCCTGAGCGTGGCAAACGCAAGCAGTCTCCTTAGAATCGAGGGTGTCGAGCTTGCCACCATCGATGGCACTTTCTCTCTCGACACTCTCACGTCTCTGACTTCCATTTCGCTGCCTAAGCTGGAGAGCATTGACACCATCTCCTGGAAGGTGCTCCCTATTCTGAGCGCTGTCAACCTGGACAAGGGCATCAAGCACATCAACTCTGTGGTGATGAGCGACACTTCGTTGACCGGGTTTTCGGGCTTTAATGTCGAGTCGCTCAAGACTTTGAACATCAACAACAACAGATTTCTCGAGAGAATTGACTCCTCGGTCAAGGAGATCACCGAGACTCTGCTGATTGCCGCTAACGCTAGAAACTTGCAGGTTTCTCTCTCGGAGCTGACCTGGGCCAACACCATCACCATCAAGGACACGACAAGTCTCAATTTGGATGCTCTTCAGGTGGTTGAGAGTTCCGCCCAGTTCATCAACAACAGATTTGGGGAGCTCAAGCTTCCGAAGCTCAAGTCCACAGGAACTACGCTGAGTGTCATCAACAACAAGCAGCTCAGAAACGTCGAGTTTCCGTCGCTGACTGAAGTCGGTGGCGGTCTCATGGTTATTGACAACGATCAAGTGACAAAAGTTGACTTTTTCCCTGTCCTGCGTTCTATCGGCGGGGCCATTGAGTTCCAGGGCAACATCGATGCCAGCGGCTTCAAGCAGCTCAAGGTGGTGAAGGGCAGTGCCATCATCAAGTCTTCCTCGTCCCAGTTCGACTGCAACAGATGGATCAAAGAGGAGGTCAGCAGTGTCGTCAGGGGCGGGAAAATCGAGTGCGGATCGGGCTCGTCAAGATCCACAGAAGTCCTGCTGGTGGACGAGTCGGGAGACATCACCACTGGCGCTCCCGGCGTCAATAGCGGTGTGGCTGGCGACGAGAATTCGAGAAAGACCTTGCTCAAGAGCGGGTCCAGCTCTGCATTCAGCGTTGGACTGGCAGCCGTGGCTGTGGGGCTGTGCGCCTCGTGGTTTGCTATTCAGCTTTAAATGATTTAGTTAGTTTAATGTAACGTCAGTGAAAATTTCCCCGGGCGGCGGACGTGTGCCGACTCAATTAATGCTGCGATTATCACAAGTGAATAAAAATAATCTATTTTGTATAATGTCAGTAAAAGACAACAAAGTGGCAGAGTCGAATAGCGATTGTGCCATAGAAACGACTCCAAAATCCGATTCTGATCCGAGCAGTCCTGAAATAAGATACAAACGGTTCAAGTCGCAGAGCTTTGGGTCTTTTGCCATCCTTGCCCAGAACACTGTCAAAGACTCTCTTTTGAGCGAGATCGACGCAGAGATAAGCAAGCCTAGCAAGAAAAAACGGCGTGTTTTTAGCTGCGACAGCTGCAGGAAGCTGAAAACCAAGTGCGATTTTGACTCTGTGCAGCGAAGCTGCAAAAGATGTTTTCGTCTGCGGCTGGAGTGTTCGTTGGCGGAGACGGGGGCCAGGCCGGAAGCAGATGGCCCCAATTCCGACAGCACGGATTTGCGTTTACTCAAAATAGAGCAGACTGTGGAATCGTTTGATGGCAAGCTTGGCACATTGCTCGATCTGGTGAAGCAGTCTCTGGGGTCGGGAAATCAGCTTGACTTTTCAGTTTCGAACGGAAACGAGCTTTACTCGAATCTGGATGTTCTTGCACCCTTAAATGTAATCAAGCACATTGACTCCAAGCTATTCAATCGGGTAAATAAAAAGGACCCATTCAAACGTGCTTGCGACGAGTTTCTTCGGTTCTACTTCGAAAATGAACGTCTTTGTTTAGAGCTAGCGCGCAGTTTCCTGGAAATCTCCCATTTCTGGATTATTCCCGGAGGGATCAACTCTATAGACCGCAAATACGTACTGGATCACCCGTTCATCTCATGCGTTTTTGTGCTTTTGGCAATGTGCTTTGACGAAAATTACAAGTACGTGGATGAACAGAATCAACTGTATCAGCTCACCACGAAATTGCTTGGCGTGGCCTTGGTGACAGAGCCACTAACCGACCATGACATTGAGGCAATTCTTTATATTTCGCTCTACAATATTGCACGAAAGCCAAAACAGTCCGAATTTGATAGTTGGCTTCTCTCCAGCATAGGCCTGAAACATCTCATTATTTCGCTTGATTTCAAGAACATCAGCCATCGAGTTTCCATGAATATATTTAACGACATCGATTTGTTCCACCTGAGAATATTCAACTCCATGTGCTCATGTCATTTTCAGAGCTCAATCGGTTATGGAAGACCCATCATGCTGACGTCGACGTATTTTGAGCTTTTCGAACTGAGTCTGCGCTTCCCAAAGGCAACGTTTGGAGACGCCATCAAAGTGGCCGAGCTACAACTGTACATGATTTTATCTCGTGGACTCACCAGCATGCCGCCAGTGTATCGCGTTGAGGGAGAAAGCATATACTTTGGAAACCTTATGGAGTGGAAGGATAAGTGGGCCAAAATTTTACAGAAGGACGTTTCTCAGATGCTGATCTTTGCATTTAACTTCTCGCACATTATGCTGGCACGTAAGTTAGTCCAGAAGCCTGATGCAAACAAGCCGGATCTTGTTGTGTGCTACCACACTGCCTGTCAGTATTCGTTTGAGACTCTTAACCGGTTTCTTCTACTATCCAACAACTTGGTCAAAGGCTCGCCATCTTTTCAGCTGAACTTGGTTGTTTACTCCTGCATCACGCTGTGCGACTACATGGAAATGATGAACCCCAACGAGAAAAAACTGTCTTTGAATCTTATTTCTAAAATTTATTGGCATCTAAACAAGGTGGGAGAAAAAATGAACGATGCTACGGACACAATTGCCAAGATTGTGAGCAAATTGGTGGATATCGCCAATGAGGCTCACTCGCCAGCTAACCCGCAACGCAAGATGTCGCAGAATCTCGAGGAGCTGTCTGTGACAGATCTTCCAAAAGAAGTTACCGAACAACTCTATAGTACAACGCCCCAGTATACCTCTTTAGACGAGTCGCACATTCAGCTACCCGACGTGGCTGATTTCGACAACTTCGAGGACTTCTTCAGGGGTCTTTTTGATAGATAGACGGACCATTTTAACGGGGTCTTTTTCAAGGCTGTGTGCAGTTTTTGCACATATTTTTGTCCTGCGAACAATATCTATAATTAGCTTCGATCTGAGAATTGTCCAATAATCCGGCCAACAGGATTGGGTGGAAACGACACATTGGCAGCTTGTCTGGGTTTGAAGGAAGTCATCAGTCAATTTTCCAGCGACATGAAGACTCAGACAGGTCACCAGGAATCGAAGTATCTAGTCGGTGATCTAATAAATATTCAATATTCAAAGCCTCAAAGTCTTGGCGACCGGGTTCCATATCCCAAGCTTTCAGATTCGAGTAATGACGTGATTCTGATGTGCAGTGGAAGATCGGGCTCAAGGAACGATTTAGAGCCTCACGAACCAAATTTTCGCGGCTGCTCCCCAGAGCCAGAGCTGCTGCGAAAAGAGACTACGCCTATTAGTGGCCAAAAGCTGCCTCGTGCCACCCTTGAACAAAAAATACAGGTTTTAGACTGGTACCGGAATGCAGAGAACAAGTGCCAGCAGCACACTGTGGTACATTTCAAGTCTCTGGGCCGCTTCGCCATAACTAAAAGTACTTTAAACCGGTGGATACTGAATGAGGTTAGTCTTCGCGAGTCGTACCAGAATTTGACTCTGAACAATACCCGTGTGTATAAGACAAAGCCCAATTTTAAGTTTCCAGAGATCAACCGGTGTCTGGAACTCCTTTATGAACAATCTTGCTTACACAACGAAATGATGTCTGAAAAAATCCTCCTTACAAAATGGAGTCAATTTCACAAAATTTACCATCCAGACGTCGAAGGCACCTTTGAAACTTTGCGTCCCAGATCCAACGGGTGGTTGCACCATTTCAAGAAAAGAAATGTGATCAAGCGAAACCTTGCACGTGTTTTCTACAACAACACAGACCTGTTTCTGTGGAGAACGGTGGAAGAGGAGTGCGAGAGAGTGCGATTTATTCTGAAGGACTTTGAACCAAATTTTATTTTTGAGCTTGATGAGGTCAGCTTCAATACGCAGCCCTCGTTTCTGGCTTCATCGAGTCATCGAACATATCCCCACGAAAAAGTAACGGTCTCACTCATTTCCAATGCCACGGGAGATTGTATATTTGACCCACTAATTGTTTGTACCCCCGGGAGCACCCACGAGCTTCCAAATGTGAGAATCCATCATCAGAAAAACGGCATCGTGACTCCGGAAATTTTCTACAAGTATCTGCAACATATCGACTCCCAGTTACCCAACCGAATAATCATTCTTTTGGACAATCTGCACGCTCACATTGTGCCCGATAATTCTTTCCGAAATATACAGCTGGTATGTTTGTCACCCAACATCATTCATGGTTCACAACCTTACCGACCAATGGATCTGGGCATAAAGAGAACTTTCAAGTTGCTAGCAAAATCCTCTTATCTGCTGGTTGATGCTTATCCTGTCAAGCATCAACTAATTCTCTTCTCAATATCGGAAGCTGTACAAGCGCTAAGACAAAGCCATTTGGTTGCGGCCAGTTTCAACCGAAGTCATTTGATTCCTCATTCCACACCCATGATGAGCTCCTTCTACGATTATACCAACAAGGAGAACGAGTTGATTTTCATGTTGGAAAGAGGTCAGTTGCACAAAGTTCTCAGCGAAAAGTACGTCAATAGGTGCCTCGAGCGAACAGGAAGTCAATTCGATCTCGAAGAGCTGCTTTTTCCCCCTGACGAAGAGGTGGAAAATGTTCACTACAGTGACGAAGAGATTGTTCAGCTTGTGAAACGCGAGTATCAGTCTGACCCATCACATTAATTATAGCAGACTCTGAATGCAACGCTAGGGCCCGGGGCGATGGCAGGGCATCGATCGTACCTGATGTATCTATCTGCGGTAACAAATATATGTCCCCTGGTCATTCTGTTGGTACTGTATACTGTCTGGACGCAGACTGATTACAGGGCGCCTGGTTTGGGCGGGAAATTTTGGTAGCCAAGTTAAATAACATGCAGGTTGATGCAGCTCCCAGATCTGAAAAATATAAATAGTGATTTACGCACACGACTTTTTGTGAATTGAAAGAAGGAGACTTTTGTTTCCAGGCATCTTGTTCAACCCCTGTTTCCTCCTCGCTGCGGGTACTGGTGATATATCAACAAACCGCTAGAAAACGAAACTCAGTGACGCGCGGATCTGTGGAGTTGAAGCATTCTACGATCATAAGCTTTTGTTTTCTTAGACTTGTTCCCCTTTTTACCAGTTCCCA
Organism: Ogataea nakhonphanomensis; assembly: GCA_030564965.1. Taxonomy (NCBI): domain Eukaryota; kingdom Fungi; phylum Ascomycota; class Pichiomycetes; order Pichiales; family Pichiaceae; genus Ogataea; species Ogataea nakhonphanomensis. The sequence goes on from JAJMAN010000009.1 coordinate 240,127, forward strand.
TCGTTCACTTCATCATTGAAAAGTCAGAGTTGGCGAACAAAGCGCCTCAGACTAGTCATAGTCACACTTGAGCTCTTGCACTTCTCAGACTGTGAAAGACGAGTCCGTTTGAAGCACCGGCTGCAAAAGCGGAAGTCTACACAAGGAGGTTGATGAACACACGTTGGCCTTTCAATTTTGCATTTTATCAATATGGATTTACCAAACATTCAGCATCAACAATCATCTCTACAGAACAAGCTTTACGTTTATTCTCAGCCCGACCTGAATCAAATGAGACAGGCAAGTTTGGGCTCCCTCGAGCATCCCAGAGTAAACGCATTGATCCAGCACCAATCATACCCTTACCATGGACGAGTGCACAATACATCACCAATATACTACTCTGTCCCATCTTTGGTTCCACAAAATTCCATGGCGCCTCATTTTGGGGGCGTGAGCTTCTCATCTGTGTCCAATAACCAAATGTCTGGATTTCCGAAAGTTCACTTGGAAGATGAAAATTCAAGACCTGACCTATCAAATACACTTGCCTCATCATCATCAAGCGCCTTCTTGAGTACGACGCCCCTAAAGTTATCCACCACGCGGTCATCAACACACACAAAACTAACCAATAGCACTTTAAGCAAGATTGAAAATCAAGCAGCTGGGGACGTTTGTGACAGAAAACTGGTTGAAGTAGCTAGGAGAAGCGTTAAGACTTCATTTGAGGAGCTAGCTCACTCTGTCAGGGAGGCAGAATTGCACGCAAATAATATTTTGGGTACCAGTTCGAAACATTCAAAGGAGAATCGCATGGCCGAGGCAGCAAAGAAAAAACAGCATCAAATAATGGCCATGGTCTTTTTGATGAGGTATGTCCAAGTGAAAGAGTCAGCTGTGAGTCCCAGGAATAGAATTTTCAACTTTTATGTTCAGATCTGCCGACAATACGGAGTCCAACCTGTGGTGAACGCATCTTTTGGCAAAATTGTCAAAACTGTATTCCCAGACATCAAAACCCGGAGATTAGGAATGAGGGGGTCCAGCAGATACCACTATTGTGGTATCAAGCTGTGTGGAGATTCAGATGATGCTGAATCATTAGCTTCAACAATTACAACACCAGCTGCCGGATCTCCCGCACTTGTACAAGAAGAAAATAGTTCTTCCATTGATATTACAATTGATTTCAACCTTAGCGAACAGTTTTTAGCTGGGATCACCAATGCACCCTCAATTTTGGAGCTACCTTCTCTTCAGAAAATGTTTTCTCATTTCAACATAAATGACAATGCAGAGCTACTCCAATTTGAAAAGTCTTATATTCTTCACTGTCAAAAAATCTCTTACTGTATCAGGTACATGCAACTCGAAAACGTATTCGACCATCTGAATTCTGATTGGGCAAGTATGCCGTTATTCAGTGCTGATATCCTTAATACCCCTCAGCTTTTACAATGGGTTCTGGACTGTGATCACGAATTGTATGTCAACTGCTTGAGAATACTTTCGCTAATGGTATTTCGAGCTGTTCCAGATAGAGCTTGCAATCAGCTCAATACACTCACAGACGAGTATTTGGGTTTTGTAAGAAATATGAAGATTCCCAATTCTGTGATTGAAGCGAAACTCTCGGCCGCTAGGTTTTTTGTGAGAATTACCTCCCGTATATCAAGAGTCTTACAGGCTGCTGGGAACATTCTAGCTAATGTATCTCACCCGGCAGTTTTTGTTGAGCTTTTACACGAATGGCAAGGACTAGATTTTGACAGTCTAGTAAGAAGAGAAATCAGGTGCGAAAGTACGCCACAAATCATCACCGTTTTGGAAAACGAAATAACAACTTTGCTTGGAGACCTCTCGGGGATCCCCACTAATCATGAGGAAATGGCTGACAGGTTTATTCAGACATTGAGTTCAACACTATTAAGGATTTGCATGAGCTTTGTCCACGTTCAGCCACGTATTTTATTGTTGGTCACAAATCAACTGATGGACTCAATTATGAGACAGCTTACATTTGACAGTCGTACTCGGAACTTTACTATTTGGTGGAGTTTGAGCTGCTGGATTAATGAGTTTTTTACATTTCTTGCCGAGCTTGGGGGTTATACAGCCGCCAAGCTATCGGATACCATCAAATTGGGCGCTGATGGTGCATTGCATTTACCTGAACAAGAGAAATGTTCCTGAGTAGAGTGTCTCGATTTTGACCCTTTGCGGAGAATCATAATTCTAGAGTTAGAAATTTATATGCATACCGCTTTAAACTTTCCTTTACATCTGCGGTTGTTCTATCTGACTCAGTAATTGTTGTAATAACTAGTGTAACGAAATTATTTAAAAAAGGGCACAAAATTAGGATCGCTTAGATTTCTGAGCGCCTGTTTTAGCATGGATGAGATACATCTTTTTAAGCACTCTTCGGAGTACACAAGCATCAAGGATGCAGTTGGACAAGTAACGCTTTCTTCTGGAAATCCCATCTCTGATCACTACCCCAATCTGCCGGCGTTTCTCTCCATCAAAAATCCTTGCGAAATTGGAAACTCCGATCGTGGACTGGTAGTCAATAAGCATTTACCAGCCGGAAAGACCATCTGCAGTTTTGTTCCAAAATTAGAGGTTGCTGAGACGTGTCCAACTTCAGAGTCTCAGGACAGCAAGGACACATTATGTGCGTTCTGTATGAAGAATCTGGCGGTGGCTAAAATGGGTATTGAGTGTGGCGGGTGTGATGGGTTTGTCAAATACTGCTGCGATGAGTGTATGGAGAGGGATCATAATATACACAAAGTAGAGTGTCTATTTCTGCAAACATTCGAAGTTCCTGAAAGGGAAAGGATATCCTGTGTTGAGCGTCTGATTCTGAGACTCATCATTAGTCTCGGATCTGACAGCAATCTACTGAACCAATGCAAAGACCTGACTTCTCACTACGACGTCTATTTGGATCATAAAAAAGTAAACGGCAGCAGGGAGTTATCAGAAAGCCAGCTGTCCATCTTTGACGTGACGGAATCGTATTCTCTTGGCTTCCTCAAGTTTTTTGGTTGCAACCTCAAAGGATTAATAAAGCTGTGTTTTCTCGTCTACGTTAACTCTACCGTGCTTCAAAACTTCTACGAGGAGCCAATAGGAGTCATGTTTGATCCCTTATTTTCGCTTATCAACCATTCCTGTGAGCCTAATTGCGTTTTGATTTGGGAAGGGCGTAGCGCAACCTTGAAAGCACTGAAAACTCTGGAGCCTGGGCAAGAGCTGTTTGTCACGTATTGTCCTGTTTTCATGCCAAAGCTTGCGCGACAACAACAATTGCAAAATAGCTTTTTCTTTGAGTGTGGCTGTAACTTGTGCTCGTTGGAGTACGATGTGTGGTTTCCGGACAGCAACTCGAGCGGTGGGATGGAATGGGATCCAAAAACTTCTGATGGGCTGATGGTCAATGGAACTAAAGAGGAAGAGCACTCATACTTAGAGGTCATGCAGGTACTGCAAAAAGTATGTTGCCCCCAAGGCGGTGCTGGGACGAATAGCTTTCACGTAATATCCACCTCTGTTGTCCATCTGAGTCCCGCAGAAAAGTCACGCCTTGCAACCACAGCCTTTAAATGTCAAGGAAAGATTCCCCACTGCTCTTGGGCTATCTACAAAATCATGTCCCTGCTGAAAGCCAATACGATCGAGGATCCAGTAGTCAACCTCCGATTCACGCTTGCAACAATAGAAATAGAGAATAGCGCAGAAAGAGATCTTGAGTTTAAGCCGTCGCTTGGCAACTCGCTGTATGAGCTTTGCATTTGTGTGTTAAAGGTGGTGAAAATAAGACGTCTTGATCAGATTGACTGGGACATGGAAATGCTGGTCGGCACAGCTCTTGCATTAGCATTGCAGGCAAACAAGCAACTGGTCAAAAAATACGGCTCCCCTCTGCAACCACTTTCGCAGGATTTAGAGCACGCTGTGGCCGATCTAAAGGAAATGAAGAGTTTTGAATTGATCAGCGAGCGAGAGCTAGGCAGACAGCTGACAGCTCTGTCACGGAAACTTGAGTGCGGCGTGAACCTCGCAAAATTCTGGGAACCCCTAACACCTCAGGAACTAGCACCCTTTGGTCTGAAATTGGAAGCCGGAGGCGTCGTGCCAGAACCACTCACTTCTAATTTTGGCTGGCTGCTGCACATCTGACTATCAGATAGTCGAATAGCACGGCACAGGCAGTGTAATCCACACCTTGCACCATCCTAGAATCTCGAACGTCGCCAATATACAGGGGGAAATCAATTATATTTAGCATACTGTCAGTCAAGCCAGTTGATGGTTAACTTACTTGATCTGCGACAGCGTTTCAATCTAGCTGCTACAAGTGAGCTATATTCCAATAGTTCCATTTCCTCTGTATTGTCGCCAAAGTCCCCTACCGAGTCTGCGACTAAAACTTCCACTATCCATGATTTGGACACAACCAGCCAAACCCAATATTCTACTCTCACTCAGTCGATCCAACTGACTACTAGACTGGATTCGACATTAACCACTGTTACGACATCCCCTGGTACTACTTCGACGTTAGTTTCTGTTGCTCAAGACGATACAAGCTCGGACTTGCATGTCACTTCAACAGATTCTGGGCCTACTACCACCATAGAAACTGAGTATGTCACCACCTGCGATTACACGCAGATGTTTGTTGTCACCGAGTCGTCCACAACGCTTAGCACCAACGTCCATCTCACCACCATAGTCACCTACTCGTCTTCTACTTCCTTCTCCATCTCGAGCGCAGTTATCACCACGGACCTCAAATCTTTTGAGAAGTTCCTCGGCCAAGCCGACGGCTCCACAGGGCATAGCGATCTTTCGGTCGGTGCTAAGGCTGGGATCGGTGTAGGTGCTGCCTTGGCTTTCCTGTTAGCTTTGGGTGTCGTCTTTCTTGCTCTTCATCGCCGAAAGAAAAGACGTTTCGACCATATTTGGGACCAAATCAGTGAGAATTCTGGAGGAGGCGGTGCGGAACATGAAATGGAGCACTTGAGGTCATCTGAGGTTCAGTCTTCTGTGCCTCCGCCTGTGCCTCCGCCAAGAAAAAGCTCGGCTGGGGTGTACGGCGCAGTCGATAGCCTCACCCCTCGTCAACGTCATATCGACGTGGTTTATGAAAGCTCCCATGAAAGTCTTCCTCAGGCTGACAGAAACGCACCTCCTTCTTCAACCACACCGAAACGCTACCATAACCATGTTCAGAATCTAAACCGGTTGAAGGAAACGGGAGTTCAGGATGTCGGAGACACTCTTGGGTCCTTTGCTATAAAAGACGGCCGACTGCGACCGCATAAATGGTGGTCCGACTCTGACAATAGTGACGAGAGTATTTTGAGCCGGATCACAGACAGCTGACGTCTGTACCGCTTCCGCAATAAACTATGCTTATATTTTCGCTACCGTATAAATCGAACCTAAAAACCAACCCGAATAACCCGCCTATCCTACCCTAAATAACCTGTCCTGTGGAGCATCTTTGTCCGAGCCTTGTGTCTCTTCACATCGGTACCTCTTCCAGCAGCATGCGTTCCACCACAAACCGTCCTTCCTTATATTTCTCCTTATCCTCCTCGCTGTATAGATATTTCCACCCCAACGAGCAGTCACACTGCTTGCAACAGATGGATTTCACCTCGTAGCGACCAGTCTTCATTCGTTTAAACTCTCTAGTTTTGGATAGTTTGACGTTCAGCACCTTAGACACAAAAAAGGCTGGTCCCAAACTGCCGTTGAAATTATCCGATATTATGAGCGAGCTCAGACAGATGTGGTTATGGCATTGTCTGCACCGCAAAATCTGGGTCGTGTTATGGCAGTCGGACCCAGGCGTCTGGGGGCAACTGGAAATAGAGGAGACAGACGATTTGGGAGAGTAAAGCGTTGAAAATGTAGTTTTGGGGGACTTTGAATACACAGATGAGTTGTGTGAGCACGCAATGGATCCCTCAGTTGGACTTGAGGTTTTAAAATGTTGAGCGTACACCAAGCCCATGAGGAGACAACAATTATAGTTTAATTAAGATAAGCAAGGGACGATCGTCGTTGGAAGTACATCGACCGAGCCGGCACATGTCGGCCACACAGCCGGTTTCCGATGCAGGGACTGACTGTTAGCAAAAACTCATCAGTTGCATGCCTGCATCTCTGTGGGACTTTATCGATTTTCAAGTCCCAGCTGCTCCTCTCCGTGATCCTTCAGCCCTGAAGTCTATTTCTGGTGTGTGGTGTAGTATAAAATATTTTCAATTAAATATTGTTCAAGTTTACGTTCACCATGTTCAGGTTGGCTCGAATCCGCATTTTTGGCCCCATCAAATTGGAACACGGACTGAGATTTAACTCTACCGGGTCGCTTTTCAACGAGGTTAGTGATGGACCTGCAGCTGCTGCACCTGTTGAGACCGAATCCACTGAAAAAATTACATCGCCGGAACAAGACGCCAGACTGCAAGCCTATTTGCACCCTAAACCGTTTATTGCTCAGCAGTCGCTCATCTCCCCACTCAAACAAAAGCTGTATGCCCAGAACGTGGAGAAAAATGGGTTTTTTATCAATGGACAAACCATGGAGCTGGCTGGAGACAAATACAAGCTTGAACTCACGAGAGACGAAATCCAGGCCTTGGAACCTTCTGTTTATTTGAGATCTTGGAGAATCAAGTCCTCGGTTAAGAAAACGAATATCGTGCTTCGTGCGCTCAAAAAAATGCCGCTCAAAAAGGCAATCACCCAGCTTCATTTTATGCACAAAAAGGTGGCCAGACCATTGGCAGAAATGCTCGAGAGAGGTGTTGAGGATGCAAAGAAAATGGGATACGATCCGACAAAACTGTATGTTTCTGAGTCTTGGGTGCACACAGACGGACAGTGGCAGAAACGGCCAGAATTCAAGGGCCGTGGAAGATCGGGTATTATTTTACACAGATATGTCAGTGTTCGGTTCTTGCTCAAGTCTGAGCAGACACAGAAAAGACTTGCATATGAACAAGAGCAGAAGCTCTTGAAACGGCCAGTTTGGAACCACATCACCAGAACAAAGCTCATCGGCAACAGTGGACAGTACAAGTGGTAATCATTGTAAATAGAATTCAATAAATAAACAATATATAATGTGCTAGTCATCGTAGCCAGAAAGCTTTTTGCGTGGTCCCTGAGGGATAGGATATCCATCCAGTGGCAGAGGTGCTGCGTCTGGATACAAGAATCGTCTCCGCAATGGGGTGACCCCAAATAGAAAAACAGGCCCCATCAGACCCAGAACAGAGGCATAGAATAAGTGAGGTCTATTGTGGGCATGATATCTCAGCCACTGTATGTTAGTTGTACTTTCAACAAAGACTTACCCTAATTGGTTCTTTGTAGTATACTGGGTAGGACATGCTATGTTCAAAAGTATTTCTCCGCATTCATTTTTTGCGTCGATCGTCTCCATTTATTTAACCTGCCAATTTTTCAATGGACACTCCTCGCCCAAAACCGATCCCGGTTGTGATGAAGCCTTCGGGCTATCTGACCAAGATGCTCCAGGCGGGCGCCAAATCAGACTACCTCCCACCTGCAGATGCAAAATCCCCGACTTCGGAGTCTCAAAATCGCTACTATCTGTACAAGTTCGACCAAACCAACTCGAACGGTCAGAAAATTCCTCTAATCAACGGGAATTCATTCTACACTATAGGAAAAGACCCCCAGTCAAACGACATTACTATAGATGATGAGCTCGTTTCATCGAATCATGCGGTGGTGCAGTTCCGGGCGAGGAATGGTAAATTAAGTGCATACATTATCGACCTCGAGTCCACCAATGCAACCTTCATTAACGACTACGAACTGCCGCCTAACAAGTTCGTCGAACTAGTACACAAAGATGTGCTCCGATTTGGTGACCCTGACTCGGAAACTGAGTTCGTATTTATACAGGACTGAGCGCAAAATTGTCTGTGTTGCATGGACCCCAGTCGCCAATCGCTTCCCGTGCCAGTCGGTTGCGCGTACGCGTTGTTGCACATTTTTTGAGTTCGTGGTAGTCGGCTGCCGATTTCTGTGCTATGTCCATGAAAAGTAGCGCCATGTTTTCGCGCGCCACAACGCTCTGGTTTTTGGGATTGATCGCACCCTTCGCAGAACAGCCATTTCGAACCCCTTTGTTGAGCACCTGTATGTACTTTTTAGGCGGGCAATATAATATCGACAGACTTGAGGAGTTATCCCCTCTGAATTCTGGACCATTTTGGCTTTTGAGGACCTCAAAATGATGGTAGTGAGGCTTAAGTTCCTCGGTCAAATTTATTCGATCTCTAAAAGTGCGCTGTATGGCATGCGAGTTCACCTTGTCTCCAGGGAGCACCAAATACCTCAAATATGGTGGATTTTCTACCAGATCGTATACCAGGCTGTTGAGAATTGAGGTAAACTGTTTCAGACACAGCTTGTCGGAGCAGGATTTGGAAAACGAAACGGGAGAGTCTTTTCTTCCGGGCTTCGTTCTCACCTTTCCAAGAAGATTAAGTCCGTTTCTCCCTCTCACAAAAGTGTCCGGACTGTTCGATGTTCCGTAGTCGATCTTGTCGGCTAGTGAGTTGCGCACATTTTCCGTTGAAGCGTCACCACAGGGTATCTCACTGACATATAATGCAAATTCGATTTCTTCGAGGAAACGATACTTCCCCGTACTGGAGTTCACCATTAGTAAATCAGAAGTTCCGCCACTTCTCAAAGACATCATTTCCTCCAACACAAGCCAGTTGAAAAGTCTCAAACACAGAATTTCAGCATGAAGATCATGGACAATCCGGCCCCCGCTACGCCTCAGCTGGGAGGCTGGAATGGTCTTCATTCCAGTGCAAAGACTCAAGAGTTCTAGCTTGGGGACACTTGTCACTTTTTGACGCTTGTGTGTCTGGGACAAACAACATCGACGACCGATCTTCACAAGGCCTGCCAGGACAGTGTACTCATCTTCTTTAGGTTTGGCATTGCGAAATTGTTCCAGAGCTTTATTTTGTAATTGTTTGGGTCTTTGGAATTCTTCTAGCACGGTGGCTGCAATACGAGAAGCTAGTTCATCTTGCAATGCATCGAGCATGTAGTTGATCAAAAAAAATATTTGAGCATCAAAAAAATATGCGTAAACCCGGAATCGAACCGGGGGCTCGTCGATGGCAACGACGAATTTTACCACTAAACCATTTACGCTTTGTGTGTTAGTGTAGGTGCATTTACAAAACATATTGTTCACACTTAGTGGCAGTTAGTATCTATGAAGTTCGCTCAGACGCACGATGTGTCTGCAGATATGGCGAGAGCTCATTGATAATAAATGGGCTGATCCCCAATGCCTTACTTCATTCTGTAAAGAAGTGCCTTTCAATGATTTCAGCGAAATCATATTATTAAATTTAGTTAATATTAATTATGGAATATACACGTAGTTATCATGATCTCTCTTCAGGTAATCCTCATTTATCAACTTCTCCACGATAGCCTTGATAAAGGAAACCTTCTCGTTTGCAATTACATGATGGTGTTTCATAAAATCCAACACTGCCAACATTAATTGTTCATGTCCGATGGACTTTTCAGATTTCAATGTTCGGACGATAAATGATTCGACTTTGATGTCGTTCCAGGCATCAGCGACGAGAGTTTTGGCACGATTCGTATTTGTATTTGATGCTTCAGATAGCTGCATTGGCAGTTTGACTAGTTTTTTGTTGTCTCTGAAAGACTGGTTGATTCTATAGCCATCCTCGTTGAGTAAAATCGGATATTTGGAGCTCGTCATTATACTCAGATTTGATTGTAAAAATCCGGTTGACATACCTGTAGCCTGTCGTAGTTGTTCAAAAGTAAGTATTGGGTCGTTTTCAAAAGCCAGCAAAATAGCTGCCTGGTAAATGGAGCATTCCACAGCCTGTTTCTTCGGTCTTGTCTGATCGAATTGAATGTCCATCACGATTCTCTGAAAATGATACTTCCACTGGATTTTCTTGGACTTGTGTTTTGATTTGAAGTATTCTTCGTATCCACGCATCAGAGAATCCAGTTTAACTGGAACAATAAGCGACTGATTATCAGGCACCCTGGGCCACGAGTTCTGATCCACACATGTCACGTCAGACTCAATGGCGCCCCATGATTTTGCTTTGTGGAACGCCCAATAATCAGGCACAAGTCTGTCTGAATCCTCAGCGGTACTAATCATTGCATCCAGCTGCTCAGTATATTCTCTTCCGCATTTTTTTGTGAAACTTCTTACAACAGCTCTTTCAAAATGCAGCCATCTCTGCTTCGTAACAAGATTTACAAAATAGGACGAGCCTCTGAGCAGCCTCTTGGACAATTGAATTCTGTACTTGTCGAAAAAATACTGTCGGCAGGACGGGAGAAAACCAATCATAGTGCTTGCATCGCCGGTTGGACAGGGAAACTGAATGTGTTCACTATCACAAGTACTAAGTTCTAGAATGGCCATAGGTTTCACAAACTTGGAGTCCAGATACTTCAGATAAAGATCGCAGGTTCTGTTGGGGCCGTCCTTGATAGCCTCTATTGCACTGATGATCATAGAACTGTTCATGTTCTTGAGTTGATCTCCAAAAACAACTTTGGTCTGCAATTGCAGTTTCGAGTAGCATGCCAAAATCTCGGTGATCAATTCCTTGTCGTTGAGCTTTTGGGTGATCATCTTGACGAAACATTCTTTGGTTCTCTCCAAGATTAGTTGGTGAACAACTTTCCGTTCCTCTTCACTGTAAAGTTTCAATACACCGGACAACAGTTCTTCGTCCCAAGTCGTTGAAACACAAGAAACAAAAACCTGAGGGTTTGCCGTCAGCACAGAAACATCAGTCAAAGGCTTCATTAAATCAGCAGTCCAAATGCTAGTTGATTCCTGGAAATCAAATATTTTAGCGTAGTACTGTACAACTGGATAAAGGGAGAGAGTTTTCGCAAGATATGTTGTATAATCCTCAAACAGTCTTTCTCTGACGCGTATCAGATTTTGCTGCAAAGCCTGCTCAAACACAGGATAAAAATGAAGCATGGATGTTCCGTGAATTTCAAGTTGGATGTTATGGAGCTCTGATAGCATCTCGTGTAATGGTTGCCAGTCTTCCTTTGTCATTTCAAACTTGGCCATCAAATCTCTTATGGCCAGAGTTAATAGTGAGCGAAGTTTGTTCTCAGTCGCATCGATTAGTCTCACATCGCAGGAGCTCAACTTATTGGAACAGAGAATTTTAGAGGCAAATAAATCCAGTCCAAAAGCAGTGAATTTGATCTTTTTTCGATTGGGCAGGCGGAGAGTGGTTGATTCGTCAGGAACAATTAAAAGTCTGTGTAACCTGTGCAAGCAAGATCGCCACAGCCGATACATTTGTAGACACGCAGCAAGCGGGTCCTGGGTCTCAATGGCGTGTTTTGTCTGGGGAAAGATGTGTGAATCGAACACCTGGGTGATGCGCTCATAAATACTTGATACCCAGGATTTGTCCATGTACACATACATACAGATGGACTGAAGCGTGGCCATTGACGCCGGTAGGTCGCGTGGTGACCGGCCTTCCAGAGTCACGTCGATCGCTTTGTTCAGCGTCGATATGATGTCTGCTTTTTGATCTGTTGTGGCATCCAGCTCCTCCGCAGACTCACGCATATCAAAATTTCTCTTGCGACTCTCTGTAAATCCAATCTCAAGCAGCTTGGGAAATTCAGCTGCCTGGATTGTCCCCTCGCCCCACGAGTTCATGTTAAAAGACCCACAAGTTACTGAAGTGAATTTAATCTCAAATTTATTTGATTTATACACGAAAAAGACCTCAATCGTCCTTGGGGTTAAAAATATCAGGGGCAGCATTGATAAGCTCCTCAATAACACGCTGCTGAACTGCAAGCTCGTCCCGAGAAATGTACTCGTTGACCAGAAGATTGTTGAACCAAACAATACTCAGGTTCTTGACACTCATTCTGATCTTTGGGATCTGGCTGAGGTTTATAAAGTGAAATAGCAAGTCCCTCAAGGTAAAATAATTGGCGTCTGGTAGCTCAAAAACAATCCGGTGTAACTGAACATGCATCGTGGCATCATCCTCAATCTGACCAGCTTTGAAGAAATTTCCGCTTTGCTCTCTGGTGAGTAGGGGATCAGGAAGCTCGGCAAAAAATACCTTCAACAAAGACGCAATCATGTACACATAGTCGTCGGACACATTGGTAGGGTCCGGAGGATCCAAAATGTCCAGATCCGACGGATCTTGATCCACAGCACGCTTGATCTCCTCTAGCTTGGCCTTGTTAGGACTCGAACGATAGATACCTTCCGAATTGGTACCATAGGTCTCGATCAGTTTGATACACTTTTTCACAAAGAGAGGAACCATTTCCTCGTCATGGGGCAGCGAGTATATAGGTTGGCCAAATAGTAGGCCGGATAATACGCCTGTGGTGTTTTGTAAGCTCGTTGAAGAATCGGCACGAGTTTCGGAACTTATAGGACGAGGCCCCGTCAAAGAGCCAGCTGTTGGTGGCACCATTGGGGAGCGCGACGGGTCCAAAGTCGAATAGTTCACAGAGGTCTGGTGAGCCGAATCGAGCGTGGGATGGACAGAGGGAGACGAAATAGGCGGAGTAAGGGTGCTGGGAGCAGAAGTAGATGGAGGAGGACTGAGTTTCGGAGCGACAGTTGATATTGGAGGTGTGGCTGGAATACGGAACTGAGAAGGGAGCTCGGACTTGAAAAGGGCGTGCTTCGTATACTCCACAGGCACGAAGCTCTGCTTCTTCTCGATCCGAGAACCTTTCAAATAATTGTAGATGTTCTGTTCCGGATTCACCGACGCAGCGATCGTAGCCATCGACAAATGATTCGATCCCAATGGAGCCACCTGGTTACCAAGGCCAACAACAAGTGACTCGTTGTATGCGGCATATTTTTGCAGTTGCAGTTGCAAGGCCGTGTCTAGTTCGAGAATTAAATCCTGCAGTCTTTGAGAAACTTTCGGTCTGTGTGTGTTTATGAGTTCGCTCTTCAGTTTCTGAGAAGCACGCGCCTTCGCGTTATAATCCTGGTCGGCTGCATTTATCTTACGAACAAGTTCTTCCTCTTGTTGAGACCCTGTTTTTCTGCCCTGGAGTGTGATCTTTTTCTGTGATTGGTCTGACTGTCGTAATCTATCCAGGTCGTTGCAAAGTGAAAAGTATCTATTTTTGGACTTTTCTGCAAGCGAAATGGCATCCTGAACCTCCTTCTCACGTTTATGACCTTCTTCCTTCAACTGTTTACGCAGACGCACAAAAGTTGCGGACACAGAGTTCAGCTCGTCGTGCATTTTCTCCAACGCCTTGGAGTACGGAGACAAGACATCAACCAGTACCTTGTCGTCGAAGGAGATAATGCGGTCTAGTGACTCAACAAATGACCCCTTCGCCATGACGGTGTTGGACCTGATTGAAGACTTACAACTGGCAGCTGCTCGTTTGACGTCTCGGGAATAATTCTCCTCGTAATTCTGTTTTCTTTTCAAATAATTGGCAAATTCATCACATGCCTTAATCGACTGCTTTAGCTTCGTCAAAAGCAAATCCAAAGAAGAGTCGGACCCGAGAATATCTGCAATCGCCGGGTCTTTCAAAGGAGACGGATTGTTGTTGGAAGTCATAAAGAAATGGATCAGAAAATAACAGCAAAAAATGGCTGTGGACTGGAATGTGGCTTTGCGCCGGCGCATTAGTGGCTGTGAATAATATTTCCGGGGCTACAGCTTTGGATCTGTGTCACTGTGGGGCTGTTTAACAACGAACTCACGTCAATGCGTTTGAGGGGATCAATCTCCAGCATTCCCAGCAAAATATCCTGATATTCGTTCATGTCTTCGGCAATATTTGTGGTATGTCTATCTTTATCATAGACAGAAAATGCTTGGTCGTTCCAAAGTGCCTCTTTCCACTTAACCCTCTTGCCCAGAAGTTCCACAAAAACTATTCCCAAAGACCACACATCAGACTGGAAGGCGTCGTAGTTAACTCTGCGGAACACCTCGGGGGCCACCATACCCTTACTTCCAGCAACACCGACTCCCTTGTTTCCACGGATAGAGGACCCAAAGTCGATAATTTTTAGGAGTCCAGTGGCATCCAGACGGCAATTTTCGAGCTTTATGTCCCTGTGGCTCACCTCATGTTCATGTAGATACAACAAAGCCTGGGCCATCTGTTTGAACAAACACAGCTGTCTGGCAATGTCGATTTTTTTGCGTGGAATCGTCAATGTCCCGGGCAGGTACTCCATTATGTAGTAAGGCAGACCTCGGACGACCGTGTAATCAATGAAATCGACCACGTTGGGGTGCCTAGGAATTGCTTTGTGGATTGCAATCTCTCTGCCTACTCGGTGAAGATGCTCCTTTTTTGTCTCGTTTTCGTCTCGAGAAATTCGCTTCACCGCATACTTTTCATTGTTACATACATACAGATAGACCACACCGGTGGTGCCCGAGCCCAATTGCTTTTCACGGTGCCCGTATTTCCGCGGAAACAAGAACGGCATGGATCAAAAAAACAATATCGCGTGTACGGATGTACTTTCCCAGGTCGGGTCCACTGGAACTCAGAACTCATTGGATTGCCTATGTACTACATATAGAACTCAGTATACTTGGAAGCATAGTATGCTGAAGAAAGGAGACCCAGGGTCGTCAAGGTGGCAGGCACGGGCTTCAGGCCCGTTTTCAGCGATCTGCTGATACCGGCACCGCACATGAGCAGCGAAGTAGCCAAAGCAGTGTGAATACCGTACTCCATGTTATTCTTCAATAGATATCCTGCAGAGAAGTACAGAGCAGACATTGACACTCCAGCAATCAAACTTGGCATGGATCTCTTTCTTGCAAAACCCATTGCACCGCCAACAAGGCACAGACCTCCTAAAGTGAAGCTTGGATGTTCCTAGCGGTTAGAAGCATTGACTGTGTTGCAGCTGTTAACGTACCATTTTTGATTACAAATAATTGGAAATTGAAAAAGTTGGTGCAAGAAGTACCAAATAAATCAGGAACTTTTTAGCTTTTCGTGACATTGTGGGATGTTTTAATTCACTTTTCTTGTTCCACTAATTTACCATAAACAATACCCGATGTCGACTCGTACATTGTTCATTGATTACCACGGTCAAAAATGCTACGCGCTGATAGAGTCGGAAAGACTGTTGGAAGACAGTATAGAGCCCCAAGCTGACGGTATATGGAAACTGTCAGCGGGAGAGTCCACAGATGGTCTTCCGAAGCTGGAAGAGCAACTGAGTTTTTCAATTGTTTTTGTTTGTAATGGCGGTGAAAACATCTATTGCGGAGTCTTCGACAGCACGAAGGACAAACCTGTTGAGTCATTGAAGACAGCTGAACCAGGTCTGTGGTTGCAATGGGTCAAAAATTTGATTCTAGGTGGAGAGTTCGATTTGGACTATGAGTTCAAGGTACTGGATTTGAACGATTCCAAAAAGATAGCTGTCACGAGAGACTGGGGTGGTGTTCCCAGTCGGATATTTTTTGAGCTGGAGTGCTCATCTTTGGAAAGCTATGATTTTAGCATCGAGCAGGACCTCGCACTGAAATACGAGCGTGAACTCAACTTAATGGCAAGGATCAGAAAACTAAACGCACAGAAGGAGCAGGCCCAACTGGATTTGGACCAGAGTCTCGAAGCCAATGAGCTGCTGAAGCAAAACAGTTTGAGAGCACAACGAAAGATGAGTGAGGTGATAATCCCCATGTTCAACGGGAAAAAGCAACTTTTGCGCGACTTTATGTCTAAGAGGGAAGGCTCAGGGTTCATTCCTTTTCAGAGTATCAAAAAGAACAATCTCATCAGTTGGCAGCGACCAGATGCCCCGATACAATTTGAATTGAATGAGGACGACAAAGAACGTTACGAGAAAGAGATCGAAAAGGTATCGCCTCGCAAACGCAAGCGTAAACCCGAGGAATTCCAGCCCCCCGAAGCTCAAGACACTACTCAGGACGAGGAGCTAACTGAGTCCACTGACACTACCCAATCTGAGTCGTAAATCAACGTTATCACATACAGAAAATTACTCTAAACCAGGCAATTGCTTGAAAACCTTATCGGCAGCAGTGACATCAATTGGAGTGTTTTCCGGTTCAACAAACTCCGCAATAACTTTGTTGTCATCCACGGCCAAACAGAATCTTCTTGATCTGACGTTTCCGAAAATCTCAGTTGCGTCAAATGACAAGCCGAGAGCTTTGACAAACTCTCCTTTGGAATCTGCAAAAAATGAGATATTAGGGGATTCTGGCTTGAGACCGAAGCTTTCACGCCATGCACTCACGACAAATGGATCGTTGACACTAACAACAACAAGGTCTCTGTAACCTTTGGCAATGAAATCGTGGATTCTGTTGAGATAGCCAGGAACATGGACTTCAGAGCAGGGTCCAGAGAAGGCACCAGGCACGCCAACTATGAGGGCCTGCTTGCCCTTCAATTCCTTCAGAAGATCGACCTTGTCGTTGGGACCTTTTTCGAAGAGTGTTGCGGAAGGCAATTGATCACCGATTTTGATAGAAGACATTCTTTTGGTGCTAGAACTGACAAAATTGACCTGAACAGGTCTGAGGAGATTCCTAAACATTTTATATTGCGCCGCCTCGTGTGTGCTCCGCAAGACAGCAATTGTAAAATTTGGCAGGATTGGTGACTTCTTAAATGCAAAAATAAACGGTCGATAGTTCGCGGGGCATTAAGACAAATTCATTACATAATCAAACATCTTTGTTCCGCTCAGCCTTTCGAAAGTGGGCAGTTCAGCCCGGGAGGACACCACGCTGCAAATAATATTGTGATTGAGCGTTCTATAAACCGCATACTGCGATTTTACGCGGATCTGTTGCGGTACAGACCCGGGTAGCTCAACGCCAAGATACTCGTAATTTGTGAGTCCACCGTGGAGACCAGCTCCAGTAAATTTTGAGTAGCTTTCCTTGAGTGCCCAATACAAGGAAAAATATTTTTTCTGCTCATCAGCATCTAGTGTTTTAACCTTGCGGTTGATGAGGCTCCGTTCGTTGTCTGTGAAGATTGGCCTGAAATGCTCAATAAATTTGTCAGGATCGCCTATGTCGGCAGTGCATGCTAGGTCCAACCCCAATTCGGATAGCCCACTGAAATCGACTGCTACAGCCACGAATTTTTTTTCGTCGGAGTTATTGAACGTGCTGCGTGTATGCTGCATGGAGGTCGGCCATCGCGAAATATATGGTTTGCCAAGGCTTTTCGTGCTAAAATCAAGTTCTTTCCATGACGACAGAGAACAATTTTCCGGTAATAAAACATAGCGAACCATTAGGGCTCCCACGAGCGCCGAGAATCTGTCGTCTTGATTGCTTTTTCTAAGAATCTTGGCTTGTAATGTCAGAGGTAGCACTCGCATCAATTGTTCGAAAGAGTAAGCATCGTGAAGCACGTCTTCACAACTGGTAAGGTCGATCCAAAATACCTTGAATAAACTGCAAGAAGAATCCATATGCACACAAAACACCTGGTTGTTGGTGCTTACAAAAAGTAAAGAAAAAGATCCAAACAATAGCCTTATGTATCTTGGAGCAGGATCAGATTAGTTGTAGGGTTTCAATTCTGTAGAAAACAAATTTCTATTGTTCAAGTGCAATCCAACCAAAAAAAAGAAAACCATAATTGGAAAAATTGCTACGCCACCAAAACAGTCCCTTTAAATTTCGTTTGTTTAAAAGCTAAGCCTACCTATATGCATTGTTATATAGACTGGTGATTTACCACAAAGATTAGTCTACAATTGCAAGGCCTCCCAGATAACAAACTATTAATTGGCTGCAGACTTGCGACAAATAAGGAACACTATGGATATGAGTGCTGGAACAGACAGCACTTTGCAGCTGGCAAAAAATATTGCCGATAAGCAAATCGCAACTAAGTTCATATGTGAAGGTATCAATTGCATCAAAAGCAATTCTGCGGAGGTGACAGATCTACTCAAGCGTGAAGGGTATGAGTATCTGAAAGGTAAAAAGCCATCCGTTGTGGGGAACGCTGTGTTTCTTGGTCTGATGTCATTTTTCCTCGCTTTTCACTTGATCTATGGTCTTTACAAAAAACACAGGTGGTTTGCAATTTCTTGGACGATTGGACTTGGTCTCGAGGTTGTTGGATATTTAGGACGTGTTCTGTTGCACGGAGAAATCACATCTTTCAACTACTACGTGATGCAAATGGTGGGTATGACGATCGCACCATGTTTCTTGATGGCTGGTATCTATTACCTGCTTGCCCAGGTTACCACAGTTGTCTCCCCTCACCTGTCTCTGCTTCGTCCTAGCCAGTACACTTTTGTGTTTATTGGGTGCGATGTGGTGGCCATCATGCTGCAATCTGCAGGAGGTGGACTCTCTTCATCCAAGACTGGCAACAACTACGAGACCGGAAAATCCATTTTAATCGCAGGTTTGATTTTCCAGGTCATTTCCATGTTCGTCTTCCAGATGTGCTGGTATCTTTTCATTTTCAAATGGAGGAGAGAACAGAACCGTTTCGGAGATGCTAACTTTGTTCCAAAATACGCTGCTGTGAGACAAAGAAAAAGATTCAAGATTTTCCCTTACATTGTCAGTATCGCGGTTGTCCTAATCTTTATCCGTTCGATCTACAGAATCGCTGAGCTGTTTGACGGGTTCGACAGCAACTTGGCAACCAATGAGACGATTTTTTTCATTTTCGAGTCCGCCATGATGACCGGAGCTTGTTCAATCCTCACTATCGACCATCCTGCAACCGCATTAGGTGGAATAGTCAAGATCGATCACAGCCTTAAGGCTGTGTTCAAGAAATCTGACGAAGAGATGGATTACCTCCGCAAGCAGGACAGTGAGAACCGTATTCTGTGATTAAGATGTAACAACTAGCATAATTAATGGAATCTTTGTACTCTTACATCGACGCAATATATGTACTCTTGCGAAAAACCGACCGGTCGATCTTCACTGCGCCAAGCTCTGCTGCAGATTTCTGGATTCCGTACCAAGCCCGACATTGTTAGAAGAATAGAGCGGCGCAGCTAAGAATCTGCGTGACAACTTCTCCAAAGTTTATTCAGCCTCGGGTGGTAGCCGGGCACATATAAGGCACAATAAGTGCGCTTTCTAATGCTAACTATCCACGATGTCTTTCAGCACACTAACCAGCAACTCTTTTAGTATCAATGTCGGTGCCAACATTTTTTTAGCCGTCTACTTCGCTATATTATTCCAGCTCAATGTGATGCTTTCTCTTTACACTAGGACATTCATTCACAGTCACTTCTGGACCCTAGCCATGGCAGCGGAGGTAATTGGATACGTTGGCAGGATCATGATTGTCAAATCCAGTAGCTTCGACACTGCTGTGATCATGGACTCGATTGGACTAAATGTGGGCTCTTCATTGATAATGGCATGGCTTTACTTGTGCTGTGCAAGGACTCTACAGTTGCGTTCTTCGAAAGTAAAGATATCTTCCAGGGCATTACGGCTTGTTTATCTATTAAACATTATATCTGCTGCCTTGTACTCGGCTGGTATCCCTTTGGAGATAAATGGTGGCAGCGACTATCACTTGGGAAGAAAACTTGCAATTGCAGGTACACTTATTCAGCTATGTATCATTACCCTCTTTTCTTTAGTTTGGGCAGTGATCACCTACAAGAACAAGCACTTGCTATTTCCCAATTTTTCTGGTTTCTACTTCAAATGGTTCCCTTTGATTCTTTCAATTTGTTTGGTCTGTATGATTGTGCGTTCCTCTTACCGTGTGGCTTCCCAAATGGAAACTTTCTTTGGTCATTTGATTACGAACCAGATCTATGTATCCATACTGGACTCGTTAATGGCCGGACTTTGTGGAATCTTGCTAACTATTTGGTATCCTTCTATGGTCAAAAGAGTTGGTGAAAAACAGTATATAGCTGAATAATTATAATTTAGCAAATTTAGCTTATATGATAGAATAAGGACTACAGCTTTAATTACCACCGAAGCTTACTCAGACGCTTTGCTCACTTCAGCATCCTCATTCTCTTCGTGAACAACTTCGTATTGCTTCATAGCCTCACCCATCTTTCCGCCTCCGAGTTGGGAAATGTCAAAGCCGTTGTCAGAAAGGTATCTGAGGAAATTAACGTCTTCTCTTTGCATAGCGGCCTGGTCGACTGGTGGAAGACAGAACAGAGCAAGGAGTCCTGCAACTATTGCGAGAGACGAGGCAAGATAGAATGGAGCCTGAAGACCCATGTCACCCTTAAAGTTCTTCTGGAAGCTTGGGAAAGCCCAAGTTCCACAGAAAGCACCGATCTTTCCAAATGCAGCAGCTATCGAATAATAGACACCACGAACAGGTGTAGCACAGGTCTTGGAGGCCAAAAGACCGATCTGGTCACCTGGGCCAAACTCACCAAAGGTCATGAAGATACCGTAAACAACCACAAAACCTCCAATGTGGTGTTTAAGGGTGGAAAAAGCACCAGCCATTGCGTATCCGAAAATAGCCTGAATGAACACACCAATAGCCAGCGTCAGTCTTGGGCCAAGATAATCAGAAACAAGAGCACCAGCAAAGGCACCTGGCATGTAGAACAGGTTGAAGACCACGTTCCAACCAAAGGTTTTGTACAAATCTCCGTCCGGAATAATTATGTCCAAGATTGTTGATGAGTAGATACCAAAAGCATAAGCGGAGAAATCATAGATCCACCAGATGATCATCACGACAAGCAATCTGAACCAGTAGTACTTGAGGACCAATTTCCAAGGAACTGTAACGTTTTTGAAGTTGGTCTTTTTGTACTGATCGTTTTCCTTGAATTTCAGTCTAAGGATAAACAGCGAGATTGGAGGAATTGCACCTAATCCCAGAGTAATTCTCCAAACAGGTTGCAAATTGTGCACACCAAAAATCCACAGACACACCATTGGGACAAACGAGGAAATGACGAAACCCAAGTCGATCATGAAGTTAGTGAACCATGCAAAGTATCTATTTCTATGGCCAGCAGGCAGGAGAGCTGAGGCTTCGGCACAGGCAGCGGAACCGGTTGGATACTCAGCTCCAATGAAGACACCCAAAAAAAATCTCCAGCAAGTCAATGCAGCAAAAAGTCCTCCAGGATTTCCACCGTACTTGGCCTGCGTACCAACACCCCAAGAACCTGATGATAGGATAGCAAAAATTATCAAGCCAGCAGAGGAGATCAACATACCAGTTTTTCTACTGACATAGTCCGAAACAACACCAAAGGTCAGCTGCCCAACAACAGTACCAACAAAAACAATAGACGAAACATTATTCATTGCGTCAGATTTAGCGAGAGCCTCCGCACCGTAGATTTTCTTCAGTGCAGTAGCAGCTGTACCAACCGAGTTATTGACATAACCATCCGAAAATAAACCAGCACCGGCAGTGAAAATTGGCCAGTACGATTTTTCATTGAGATCCAACTTCAAAACCTCCTCGGGAATGATAGCAGTTCTTCCAGGAGACAAGGTGGTCTCAATTTCCTCATTATCACTAGAAGCTGCCTCCTTGCCCCAGGTCACTTCCTTTCTCAAAACTGAAGGGAGGTTGACAAAATAAGCCATATTTAAATAAAGTTCTTGACTTACATTAGTGAGAACATTCTGGGTATATATATATTTTGCCAAAAGGGAACAATTCTTGCATATTTTCAGCACGTGAAATTAATTACAGCCTAATTAGTCCCCTACATGATTGAAAGAACCTGCCAAATTTGAGTGGAGCAGGTAATTGAAATGCCATTTTGACAAATGCCTTACGGAACGGTTATCAGTTATCTAGCATATTTACTGATAAGATCGCTTAGCAACATTGCGTCAGAGCCGTCTTGTGTTATCTTGGCGAAATAGGTTAAAAATTGCAGTCTGTCACAAGATAGTAGACACATTTTGCTCGACCGTCGACAGAGCCGCGGCTTTTTGAACTGTCGACTCGAAATTGTTTTTTTAAATTTTTGTAGTGTATTTATTGTTTTTAGTCGCGTCGCGTTATGGAGCTTCTTGAGGAGTTGAACGACTTGCCCTCTGTGAGGCGCACCTTCAAGGCCACTGACAAGGGAACCGACTTTACACAGTTTAGCATTTTTCAGGATGATCCAGCTCAGCAGACCATTCCAAGCACCCAGACCGTCGATACGGAGCAAAGTGGTGGTTTGGGTTTGCTGGGCATCAGTTCCAATCTGATTGATGCTGTTATGAAACGTCTGAATGGTGAAACAGGTGCTTCAGAGTCTCAAAAAAACGATAGTGGTGACGATGAGGACGCTATCTTCTCTTTTCAGCCAACTGAGCATCTAGAAATCACTCAGCAAGTTTCTCAAACGCATAATTTTGAGGAGACTCAAGAATTGGAGATCAACCAAACACCAGATCCTGCTCTGCGATCTCCGGATATTCTGGGTTTTAAAAAGCCTTTTGAGGATTCATCTGAAAAGGAGGATTCTGATGACGATATAGTGTCTGCAATTCCAAACTACGAGCAGCTTTCGATAGAGGACAGAATCCAGGCGAGAATCAGCGAGAAACGCAGAAGAAGAGAGCTTGAGCAACATATTGCACAAAGAAGCGAGGTCTCTCCACCTTCTCTCGAACCGACAAGCCAGAAGGACGACAAGCCAGCTAAATCTTTGGGTACCATTGCAGAAGTAGTGAAACAAAACGAGCTGATCAAGAAATCTGCTTTTACCATCAAAAAACAAAACGCGTCCAAATTTGATCCAAAAAAGCTTGTGGAGCAGTTTATGGAGTCGGAAGACGAGACTTTCTCCCAGAATGGGTATGAAACTCCACAGACTTCTCCGAAAGCCGAGACGGTTGTGGAAAAAGCTCAGCCAGCAAATACCGAGTTCGTGGAGCTTGACAGCGATTCTGAAGACGACATTGTCCAGATAAAGTTTGCAGCTTCGAAGAAAAGCGTATTTGAGGCTCGCCGCAAGTTCTCAAGTAAAGAGCGGCCCCAGAAGATGACATTAAAGACTCTGATCAAGCAGGAAAAAAAACGTCAAATGCAGAGTCTGGGACGCAAGCAGACAGAATACATCAAAGAAGAAAAGGAGGACGAGATCATGAAGATGTTGCAAGAAGAAATTGACCGCAACAGGCGACTCAGGGAGCGTGAACTGGAGAACGCTGCACGTCAGAAACGTCAAAAAGAGCGACTTTTGAGGGGTGAAATAAGCGAGGATGAGAGTGAGGAAGACTACGACGGTGCTCAATCTGAAGCGGAGAAAGACTACGATGATGGAAATGCTGATGAAGAAGAGGCCGGAGAGGAAGCAGATCAAAAAGAAGGTCTATCAAAAGAATCGGAACAGCCTCAGTCTCCGTCTATCACATTTGAGCTTGGGTCACGTACTGAAGGTATGTCGACTATACCTCTCCCTGGATCCTTGTCGGACATGTTTGAGCAGACGCATCCTCAGAGATATGAAGGCATGGACTCTTTGAAGGTTATCAAACACTTAGGAGACATTGCGGAGGAGAGTGTGAATGTCAGTATTAGTGAGACAACTCTTGCTGAAGACAGCTTTGCTGCAGCAGAAAGCTTTCAGCTAGGCACTTTACCTGTTGAAGAGCCTTCACTCCCAAAAACAATATTGGAAAGTCAGAATTTCCTCCCCGACACTCAGGTAGACGAGTTGGAGAATCAAATGGAAGAAAGTGACGAGGTCACCAAGCAAGCTATTCGTGAAGCTAAACGGAAGGCAGAAATGAAGAGACGCAAGAAAGAACGCGAGCTGCGAGACAAAGGTCTTCACCAGATAATGGAAAATGAGGCTGTTGAGTCCGAGGATGAGTGGCAGGGTATGGGAGGTCACGATGGAGAGCTATCCGATGAAGAAAACAGCGAGGACGAGAAAATGTTGAACGACGCTGACATTGATGTGGACAGTGACAAAATTCGTGCTGCGCTGATAAAAAACGAGGTTGCTGCTGATGACGAAATGGTGAAGAAGATCTACAAAGACATCAAGACTGGAGCTTTTAGAAGAAGAAGAGCCCGAGACGGTGCATATGAGCTTGAACTGAGCGATGACGAAGATCAGCAAATTCTGGAGTACTACAACCGTCGTCGCTTAGAGCAACAGAAACAGCATATGCTGCAGAATGTTAGCACGAGTGCGTTGGCCAAAGACAGTAATCACAAGGCATTTTTTGAGTCCATCGTTGAGAACAGTAGTGCCAATTATGAGTTTGAAGAAGACCCGCAAGACGATTCTGCGGAGGAGGAGCAGCTAGAGCAGGCTTCAGATGACGACGAGGAAAAGCGGCTGGTTATGTCCAAGAAGAGAAAAATCACCCGTGAGCAAGTGCGTTCCATGATCTCGTTTCTGGAGTCGGACGAAAAGCCCCAAAATGCCATTCTCATTGACGACGGCTATGAGGATATCAAGTTGTTGCGTGAGAGTTCTGTTGTCCATGCGGAAAGAACACAGACTCGTTCTATAGAGA
The DNA here is from genome assembly GCA_030564965.1 of Ogataea nakhonphanomensis. Lineage (NCBI taxonomy): Eukaryota > Fungi > Ascomycota > Pichiomycetes > Pichiales > Pichiaceae > Ogataea > Ogataea nakhonphanomensis. Next base: position 264,699 of record JAJMAN010000009.1, read on the forward strand.
AGGAAGAACAGATAGACGACGAGAATTTCGGTCTTCTGGCACGAAAATCCATCACATCCAGTTTCCGCATTGATTCATCCTCTTCTACGAAACGCAAGTTCCAGGAAGTCAACGTCACGACGTCGGCAAAATCTACAGGAAGTGGAAGGGGTGCCGTGACCTTCCTTACCAAGGCACGACAACTAAAACCCAAAGAGGCCCGGATTGAAGAAAAATTGCATAGCAGACAGCTCAAAGTTAAGGGTGGGGAATGGAAATCCTCGTTCTTGTAACAAATATATGATTATGCTAATATATGTACAACTAGGTTTGACGATAATCTTCAAGATTACTCAGCAATGCGTCTCGAAGAGCTCCGTGACTCACTCTCGTGCTTAGGACATCTCCAAGGCCATGACCTGAACCGTGTCGAATTATGCGACCCTTTCGATTAATGAGAACCGCAGAGTGCGCTCCACTGCGGCTTCGTTCTTGGGGTAGCTGGTGGGAAGATGGCTGACCTATCAGCCGTCCTGTTTCGCTCGTCACCTGTGAGCTGTCTGGTATTAGATTTGCGAGCCAGTTCATCTGTGACAGTTGTTTAGGTGGATCTCGCTTCTTGACGAGTGTACTCAAAGCGTCGATGGAAGATCGGGGCTTGAACGACATCTGACTCAATATATCTGCCAAGTCATTTGCTACCACCGGTCTTCCGACTCCAATTGTGACCGGCGAACTTCGAATCGTCGCATGTCGACTATGGTGATCATTTTTGGGCACCTGTATATCTCTTGGGAGCACGCGCATGTTCTCTTGAGCATATTTGGCTTGATCATTAAGCTGGCAGGTCAGAGGGCTGGGCACTTGGAGACGATCCAGGGCCAGCACATCCGGAGTATTTGGGAGCAAATTATTCAGCGGAACATCAAATCCCCGAGTTGGTACGACCTTTTCCATTTGTGGTTCGGTCACATCTGGCTGGCAGATGTCAAAATTGATATCCTTAGCACTTACAGTTGGGATCGAGTTTAATGTGCTCTCCGTACTGTCTCCATTTGAAAATAGTGACGTATCATTTGTGTTATGCGTAGAATTTGCATCATATGCGTCTTCTACGAATCTTGTGCTTTCAAAGTCACTGTCTATGGCGCCTTCAATTTGATCGTCGACAACTAGCTGACCATTCAAATACAGATACTCTTTCTGCAAATTCTCAATGGTCGTCTCTGTAGCCATCCAACTGAGGTCATTTTCCTCATCTCGTAACGTCTGAGACTCCAGAAGATGTGTTCTTAGTCTGAGAGAGGTGAGATTTTCCAGATATTCCGTTGAGGAATTGATCTGTGAGTACAGCTCTTGCAGCCGGTTTTCGCTGGCTACCAGCTGTGATTGCACCACATGTAGCTCAACCGATAGTTGAGAGTTTTCCCTCATCGTCTGCTCAGAACGCATGGCGAGTGACTCCAGCTTCTGGATGAGAGACTCCATTCTCGTGGTCATACTGACAGGTCAGATGGAAGGTAAACAAAAACAGACAAATTCGGACAATATAAACAATAGGGTCTGAAAAAATATTTAGCGAGCATAGCGATTACATAGCATATTACATAAACACAGAATGTATTAAAGTAGCAGCGCACTATTTGTTGGATTTGGAGGAACGTTGAGAAGATTGCAAAGTGATGCCACTTAGAAGATCCAACTGTTTGTCCATGTCAGTCTCTTCTTTATTTTTTTTCGTTTTCATTAGTTCGTCCTGTTCCCGATCATCCTTTAAGTTGGAGAACACACCTTTCTGGATTGGGCTTTCTGTTGCTTGCATGACAGCCTCTAAAGCCCGCGACTCATTGTTGAGCCTCTCAACCAGGACCTTTGCACGCTTGGAACTGTCTTTCTTCGCTCGCCGCTTCGTGATTTTAGTGCTTTTATTTTTCATGATTTTTCTAGGAATTTTTTAAATGGAAATATTTTTTTTGTTAAATTTTTTTATATCTATATTCTCATCAGTATGCCTTCTACATACAACAAGGACAAGCCTTGGGATACGCCTGATATTGATAAATGGAAGATTGAGGAGTTCAAACCGGAAGATAACGCTTCAGGATCTCCTTTTCTTGAAGAGTCGTCATTTATGACTTTGTTCCCCAAATATAGAGAAGAGTACCTTAGACAAATATGGGGAGACGTGACTAAGGCCCTCAACAAACACCACATCGCTTGTACGCTTGATCTGATTGAAGGATCCATGACTGTTAAAACGACAAGAAAGACCTTTGACCCGGCTGCCATATTGAACGCTAGAGACCTCATCAAGCTTTTGGCTCGTTCTGTTCCTTTTCCTCAGGCTGTCAAAATTCTTCAGGATGATCAGGCCTGCGAGATCATCAAAATTGGAAATTTCGTGGCAAATAAAGAACGTTTTGTAAAGAGAAGACAAAGATTAATTGGCCCAAATGGTAATACCCTGAAAGCTTTGGAGCTCTTGACAGGATGTTACATGCTCGTTCAAGGAAACACCGTCGCTGTCATGGGGCCTCACAAGGGTCTGAAGGTTTTGAGAAGGGTGATTGAAGACTGTATGAAGAACATACATCCAATTTACCACATCAAAGAACTGATGATCAAGAGAGAATTAGCCAAGAGGCCAGAGCTTGCTGAAGAAGACTGGTCAAGATTTTTGCCTAACTTCAAGAAGCGGAATGTTGCACGTAAGAAGCCTAAGAAGGTGAAGGCCAAGAAGGAGTACACACCATTCCCACCAGTTCAGACACCACGTAAAATTGATCTTCAAATTGAGTCTGGTGAATATTTCTTGGGCAAAAAGGAAAAGAAAGCCAAGGAACTGGAAGAGAAGCGTGAGAAACAAGAAGCAATGAAGGAAATCAAGCAGAAGGAGAGGGAAAAGGAGTACATTGCTCCTGAGGAGGAGGTGAGAGAAAATAAACTGCTCGAGAAGAAGGAGAAGAAGGAGAAAAAAGATAAGAAGCGCAAAAGTCAGGATAACGAAAAAGACGAAGCTAAAAACAAGAAAAGAAAAGACTAAATTTATATGAAGAAGGAAGTCGCATCAATATAATTGTTCAAGGTATCCATCGGCGTGCAGTATCAATTGTAGAGTCTGCAAAAGAGTAGGAGGATTGTTCGGATTGTCCGAAGTGTTCGTAGTTTTCAGATCTGAAAGTTACGACCGTTTCAAGCGAGTCCAAGCTTTTGTTCTTTGCGTCAGTTGTGCGTAATTTCGATAGCAGCTGATGCAAAGTCTGATTGATATTCCCCGGACCAGAGAAGAACTCGTATGAGTCAAAATCAGTGTCTGCAAATTTGGCCTTCTCAGGGATTACCAGCGAGCTTTCTGTGTGGTAGGACTCATTTGAAAAGCAATGCAATTCTTTTGTTGGGCTGAGAAAATCTTCAGTTGGCTCTTCCTTGTGTCGGAGAACTGAGATGGCTGCGGCAACAGCAAGCGACAATACCCAGACAACCAAAAGAGCCAGACTAATGTACAGTTCCACTCTCAAACTGGCTCTGTATTTTGAGATCAATTTATTTTTGGCTTCTACCAATGCGGTTTTTGTATCGTAGAGGTATTCGTCCAGGGCGTCTGCGTCAGTGGTGTCTGTGCTAGTGAAATTGGAGGGGTCCACTCTGGGAAGCGATATCTGAGAGTTGTCGTAAACCCAGCTCAATGCCTTTTCGACCTTTTGTATTTTTCGTGTCACTGTACAATCGACAACACCACTGATGTACGAATAGAGCGGTGTGCTGCCAAATATGTCTGAGATTTTAGTGTTCATCTCATCGACAAATTGGTCCAGTGTTTGATTTAGAGAGCCGGTACTATTATGGACCCAGCCTAAAATATCATCATTGATGGCTGCTTCCTGATCAGAGATGTAAATGTTGGTGTCGTTTGCCCAGGCGGAAATCGATGAATTCACATCAGAGCGAATTTGTTTGTTCACAGACTTTAGACCTGATTCTAGACTGTTCGTCCCCTTACCCGATATCAATGACAGCAAACTTAACTGCAAAAAGAAAGTTAACAGTCCGGCCAGTGCCAATAGCAAGATAGGTAGTGTCCGTTCACTAGTGGTGTAGTTTACTACCCAACGCACGGTGTTGAGTCGTGCGATACTCGGCCCGAAAAATAGCTTCCCCAGCTTTTGCCCAATTAGGAAACTGTATCGATTGCGTGACATGTCCACGAGCTCAATAGCCAACTCCTCCTTGTGTTTTGTTGCTGAGATTGACTCTAATTGCTGAATATTTTTGCTCAAAATGCGGAGCTTTCTCCAGTGCCGTTTTTCCATGTATGCCTCGTAGCAAATAAATCCCAGAGCCGCAAGACTAAGAAGAATAAACATCACGTTTGACGCTTTTCTCAAAGTTTCTGCGACATCATTATAGTAATCATCAATTCCAGAGTCACTACAAAATTCCATGGCTCTTCTAGCCGGGACGTACATTTCATCGGAGTCGTATTCGTAATCCAATCTTGATGCAACCTTTTCCTTTAAATAATCGAATGGCTCACTCACCAGAGCTTCTGTGTAGTTCATGACATTCTCAAAGTTGGGAATATCTTTTGAAAGGTCTTCCAGCTTAGTGTTTATCGAACCTGAAATTTTCCAGTCTTTCAAAGACGAAATAGTAAGATTCACCTTATTGATGCTGCTATCAACATCAGAGTCGTCATCTCCATCAAAAAAATCCTTCACGTCCTCATAGGCCTTGATTAAAGTATTGACAACCTTGGAAACGTCATCCAAGCCATCTTGAATGTCCTCAGCAAGCGCTTGCACCGTATCGTTAGCTACCGAAATAACACTTTCAGTGGCATTTAGAGCTACACCAACCGTGGCATCAATTGTCGCGCTAAGCACACACACATAGGTCCCTATCGTCATCTCTATTGCAAATATTATGAGGCCTTTGGATCCGGTGAGTATCAGATCTAGAGCGTCCACAAATGCCCTGTTGGCCTCCGTTAAGCTCTTAGCTATCAAATAATTGGCAGCCTTGGAAACATAATGCGGCAGGCTTGTCAAAGACGAGGCGTAGATTTCTGCATTCAAACAAACACTGTAGGTCTCCTGTCTTGCTTGTCCAAGAGAGTTATTTAGAGATATGCGAAACAAGAGGATTTTAAATAGCATTAGAATTAGCACGATAGTGTACTTATTCAACCAGACCTGCGAGAGTCTTTCTTTTAGATTGAGAAACGGCCGTCGATAATTTGTGTTACTGACTTTATTGAGATAGGCATCCATGCTATAACACGGGTTATGGGCTACTATATATATCATGATGATTTGCTACACTTTTCAAACGTGCTAGAAACTTGCACACAGCCATTTTTATTTTTACAGAAATTTGTAGATGTTCCAGCCTAGCGAGAGAGTGCCCGCTGAATGCAAGACATGACATTTAGCGGCTCTAGCGGCACCAATAGCAACCAACATAGGCAGAAAATGGTCGGGGGTAGGGTGTGCGCTTTTGTAGAGCTTGTTCAGACTTGGATCTGTTTCGAGACGTTGTAGTCTCTCTAGTCTGTCATCGCGTGCAAGGGTGTCTGTAAGCCATGAGTTGAAAGGCGAAACGTAGGGCAGCTGGATTCCTCCCGCCGCCATTGCCTTGTGCATGTCACCCAAATTATGGACAGACATTCCCGAGCAGATGATGGCAGCATTTTTGGATCGAAGTTCAGAAAGTGCTAGTCCCAAACGGTAACTGTCCATGAATTTTGGGGACGGAGGCAGAGAAACCTGGATCAGAGGAATTTCGAGATCAAGTTTGCCAGTATCCTGCACATGGGGGTCCCCGAAAGCGACTCTCAGAGGAGTCCAAGCTCCATGGTCCAAACCCCGTGCTTGTGCAGATGCATCTAATCCGTTTTTGCGAAGAACTTCGACGATTTCGGCTGCTATGGATTTGTTGCCAATAGTGTGGAATTGCGTCTCGTAATTATGACGTGGAAAGTTGTAGAAATCGTAGATAAGAGGATTTTCTCCATCGAAGTTGGAAACCCCTATCTCTGAAGTGGTCTCCCAATGAGCCGAGACGCATATGACGTAATTTGGTTGGAGTTCCAGAATTTGCGGTCCTAGTTTGCGCACAGTATCCCACGCGCCAACCTCAGAACCCATGTTACCTCTCTCAGCAAAGGTAGGTCCGCCATGTGAAATGAAATAAACAGGAAGCATGATTTTGACACTCAATAAAGGTGCTTTTGGTGTCCATATATATTTGCAATTGCAGAATTTGGATTAGTAAGATACTTATAAAAAACTTAGTAAGCGTACAAACCAACACAATCATGCGTAGTAATCACGAAATAAAATCAGTCCGAGACTCACTCGCGATAGCCTGAGCTTTCCGAAGAGACACTCTTGCGGGCAGAACCCGTTCCTGCTTTGGGAGGGAAGTTTTTGTCACCCTCCTCGAAAGAGTGGCTACAGGTGCACCAGAGGTCTCTGTTGGTGTTAAACATGACTTCGGAAACGTGAGAACCACAACCGGTCCACGATTTTCTCTGACATAGAGGACAAATGGCAGTCGAACACATGAAGAATCGCAATCTTGACAGGGTGCAGTTGGATCAAATTAATATATACCCCGGACGGAAACTTGTTGGAATTTGTGCATCGCACCGCGCGCGCGTGATGGAATAAAATTCCGAGATAGCAACGAAGATCACAGCGTCATGCAAATTACGAGTGGGTTATTGTCATATGATTAAAGGTTGTCCCCTACCCTGTTAAAGTTTTGTTATATCTATGCTTTTTCGATAATAAGATCTGCGTCGTTGTCACTGTCCATCACCAGAGTGATACTTGGACCTGATCTGACAGCCTCAGTTTTTGCCGGTGCCACAGGTGCCACAGAAGCAGCTGGAATCACAGCAGGCTCTTCCTCCTTCTTCACTAACATCGTAGGACCAACAGTCTCGGTGATGTCACCAAGACCCCAGAAGGTCATCATGGCCACAAATGCCGTGGCCATGGCCACCTCCGGGTCAACTTTGGTGTCGTCCAAAGTCAACTCGTAGTCGAACTTTCTCTGTCTCATTAATCTCACCTTGGCCACCCTCTCTCTGACTTCCTCGTCGTTGCCGCCCGGGTTGGTGAACTTTTCCAAGTATTTGGAGTTTCTGGTCCATCCGTATTTGTGACCGTCGTTCAGATAAAAAGTTCTGAGTCTACCGCTCAAGCCCGACTCGCTGTTTATCACCCTGTGCTGAAGTCCTGGCTTCGTGTGGAAGTCCAGGGACTTGAGGAAGAATCCACAACGGATCGTGGCAATCTCTCTGTATGAAGGAAGAGAACGCAACGACCAGGTAGGATTCAGCGCACTTTCTCTCTGGAAGACGTACACCTTCTCACCTTTCTCGTTGAAGACATTAACAAGAACTTGTCTTCTATCGTTGTCTCTTCTGATGTGGAAAGCTCTGTTTGGAGCAGAGAGTGGCAGGAAATTGGCGTCAGTGATATGGACATCCAACAACTCTCTCATGTAAGCATGGGAAATGAAGTACGTAGCCAAGGTCTGGAGCGAGCTCTGGACGTACACGGCAGGCGATTCGAAAACTGGCATTTTATAAGGAAAGGCTGAGCAATATCTTCAAAAAAGACCAACAAGATAGTAAACTTGTGCTCTCCTTTTATACTTGAAACCGCGCGCGTAGCTGCGTGCTACCATAAAGCCGCGCGCAAATTTATTATCGAGTTTTGGCTAACATGACTAGAAAATGCCCCACGCATCCTCTGCTCCATGGCAGAATTTACTACAAGCAACAGACGCCGACAGAGGATATTCAGAAAGACCGATTTTGTCGTCCACGTATTCGTCTGCAAAATTGTCTTTTCCGCGAGCCATGGCTCCAACAAAAACGCAGATGCTCTCGTCCGGCTCCAGCTTCTCGATGTAGTCCTGAACCCTCATCACTGGTGCATCAAAGGAAAGAGTGATTTTGCGACATTTGGTAGGAAGGTGATCTGTGATAGGGTTTTTTATGACTTTGAGAAGTTTCTCCTCAGAATTAACAGATCTGATGGACAGTTTGTGCAGTAGTTGAACCATAAGTCCAGAGAAACGTTTAAATGTTCTTGGAATTCGCACGGAGGGATTAACCTCTATAAGCACGCCCTTGGCTGTTTGAATATAAACCTGCAGTTTTCCAGCCTTGTTAATTGGCGAGTCCAACAGAGTCAAAAGACATTGGTGCGTGATATCCGGCCTGGCACCTGAAATGTCTCTACCCATCTTTCTGAGCAACCCCTGGTGATCGTCACAGTTTAGAAGTGCGTACTTGTCCGTTCCCGGACCACCACCCGTACTGATCTTGTGTGTCTCAAGACAGGCCTGAGCCAAAACTACAACCAGTCTCTGGGTTGTTTTGTCTTTAGAAGACAATGCAGTAGGTTGCACCGGAACCAAAGAAGCTGGAGGCACACTAAGTTCGTTCTTGAAGTCCTTTTTCTTCGACTCAGCGTTCTTTGTTCCTTGAGTCATGAAAGCTAGCGTAAATATAATTTTAGGTGAATTTTTTCCAATCGGTAGTGTACCTTGTACAAGGAAATAAATACAATAATTCAAGTCTTTATCTAGATATGTCGCTTGATTCCTCCGACTCTTTCGACGATGACGATATCGATTTCGATCAGATATACCCAATGAGAGATCGGTCACACACGACCACTGTTACCACTCAGATGCTGACCGAACCCACCAAAGACCCTTTTGCATTAAGGGGCGAAAACGCGATTCTTCGGGCTCAATTACAGCAGATCAACGATAAACTCGAGCAGGAAAACAAAAGGATTAAGATGCACTATCAGCAGATGTTACAGGAACGTGACAGTAGAATAAATGAGCTTGCAGAGAACGTCAATAGAGTGAAGGAGGACAACGAGTTTTTGACATCTGAAAACAAAAGCTTGGCAGCCAAGTACATCTCGCCGAACAAAAAGCGCCGCGTGCAAGATACGTCCATTGATATATCAATGTCAGATGTGACTGCAAAGTCGGTAGATACCAGAAACACTAGCATGGACTCTGAAACAGGGCCGCAGACAGTTGCTATTATAAACCAAGTGGCCGTTTTCCAGGATGAAAAGAATTCGTTTATAGAGGGTATTTCCTGTCATTCGATTCCTGGAATGAACAGGACTACGTTGGACTATCTCGCAAATATTTCATCTGGGTTTGACTATGAGAATCGCGATTTCCGTCTTTTAAAGAACCGGGAAAGCATCAAGACTGCTATTCTCGACTACCTGATCCGTTTTGAAAACAAAAACCGAATTGATATCCTTGTGAGCACATTTGTAGAGATTCTATTTGACTACGTCGTCCAGTGTCAGAACCAGGAAAACTTATTTCCAGTACCATTTTTGTTAGCATTGATCCACTTCAGTTTGGACTACAGACCTAAAGCTATAACATTTCAGTTGGTGCAAGACTCCACGAATAGCATTGGGTATCTTGTAAAGAGTTTCACTGCTGTATTGAAACAAGATCAGGTGTATTTGTCCAACCATAATCTAGATACCACTACTACAGCGAACTCAGCCTCCACCGACCTAAAGCTGGATGTTATTCAAAAAACAATGCACGAAAAGGTGCTCGATGTGTTCAGCACTGTGTATATCATGGATATTCTGGAGACGCTTGGGAAGCTCTCTGCTTATCTGGACTCACCAGCCAACCCATATTTGAAGGAATATTGGTCACTTTTCCCTAAATCTCTTCCCTTACATTGTTTGTCCATGAAAACTCCTATTGGATTTGTCATGAATTTTGTTGAGATATTGACCTGTTCCATTAGCAAAGACCGCTTTGCACAGACGGACAGTTCTCGTTCAAACAAAAAAATGCTCAACAAAGAGTCGGCTGATATATTGACTAACTTGGTTCTTTTCGTCACACAAGGTTTGGATCAGGATTTGTGTTTGTTTGGACTCAACAGAAGCACAGGAAGTAATGCCTACTCGAGTCTCCTGGACATTTTAGTGCCCGAGTTTGTTTCTGCCAAACCGAAGCCTCATTCTTGGGACACTTATTCTGTGATCTTGCAAAGAACCGATACTATCTGGCACAAGAGCCGACACGAGATGGCCGTTTTGAGCGTCAGAATCCGGATCCTACAGCTATTCGAGTCCTACTTGTGCCAGCGCCCTGCTTCAACCATAAAGAAAGAAATCTTCAATAGTCTCATCACATCAATGGTGGCACAGCTTGGATACCAACAGGAAATCATCTACAGGGCTCCAAGAGCCAAACACATCGCTCTTCGGTTGCAGCTCATATCGCTAATAGTGCGTCTTATACACTACGTTGTTCTGTCCTCAGGCCAGGTGGCTATCTCTGATCTGTCCGGGATCACGTTGCGCGAGCTCGTGATTGCGTTGCTACGAATTTCAGCAGAAAGCTTGAAGCCGCTAGCCTTAGAGACGATACGTGAGTGGTGCGACAAGGGATATGTGACCCATATATCGCTCGAGACAAACGGAGTTGAAATCAACTACGACGACTGGACAATCGACATGGCGCGAGATGTCATTGGTCAATGCATTACGGGAGACGAAGCAGATGCCTTGCATTACAGCATCAACTATGACATCCCCGACGACGAAATTATGTTGGAGTAAATTTAATTAATCTTCATGTATTCAACTTCTAGTTCTGAGTTTGGAAACCGTTCTTGAATCTTCTCGACACGTGCTTGAGGTAGGCCATTCTTCCAGTACCGGTGGTTCTTCTTCTCTTAGCTTTCAAAGCCCAGTTGTGGGATCTCATCTTAGCTGCTGGGTAACCGCATGAGGCACATGTTTTCTTTTGGATGTGGAAAGATCTCTTGCCGCATCTGTTACACAGAGTGTGCGACTTGTTGTGTTTCTTACCGAACGATGGAGTACCCTCTGATTATGTTAGTAAATCATGAATTGGTTATACATACTTCCCATTGCGAATGTGTATAAGTTTTAGAGAAATTTGAGACAAAATTTTTCAACTTTTTCCAGTCACGTGAAAATTGGAGCCGGACGTGTGACTGTTAAAGTCACGTGACAGAACTAACCCGTCGGCGCACGGGTTTTGTGGACGGTCGACAGAGCAGCAGGCGCGCTGTCGACTGTTTGTTTAGAAACACGCTCTTCACAAAACTTATCCTTCATGTATTTACCATCGTCGCCAGTGCGTGGAGAGAGCAGCCCAATGCGTGCCAAACAGGCCGTTAGTGGCTTTCTCGCTTCCTCTGCTATCAGAGAGTATCCGACTCCCAACCCCTCTTCCTCGCTTGGCTACGAGGATGAAGGTGAAAGAGCCCGCAAAGTGACCTTCGAGGTGCCACCACCGAAAGTTGAGATCGTGTCTCCATTGTCTAGAGTTCGTAGACTCAAACTGCCGTTATCCGGCCGGAAAGTGAGTATTGGACGTTCTTCCCGGTCGAATCAATGTGCTCTGAATCCTCACAACAAACTTGTTTCGCGTATCCACTGTTGTTTGCATTTTAATAGCGAATCGCATACCGTTCAATTACACTGCCTTGGGTGGAATGGTGTCAATGTGACTATCCCAGGTCGCGTGGATGTTGTTAAGAAAGAAAAGGAATTCGAAGTGACAAGTTGCACAGAAAGTCCAAAGAGCTCGAGAGTTCTGTCTCAAGAGGCGTCGATGACCAACATTTACATTCTAAAAGACGAGACTGCACTGCTACCGATGCTTCCTGGGCTGATTTTGGATGTTCGTGGAGAACTGATTTTGGTCGAAATCGAAGACGAGCTGACCGAGGACGAGGGTGATCACGAGGAAGAGAATGAACACGAGTTGAACCCTGCAACTACCGATCTGAAAATCTCAGTCCAGTCTCCAGAGAGCGATACCGAAAATAAGGAGAATGTTGCTCCTCCGATGCCCTCTCGTCCTTCCTTCACACCCTTGCAGTCCCCAGAACCCGTGTCAGCTATTAAACCACGCGCAAGAAGTAAAAATAACAACAGTCCTAAAAAGAAGAAGGACACGGAGCACCAGATCTCCAGAGAGGAAGCAGAAATTATCCTTGAGCCTCTGCAGTCGCGTCTGGCCCATCTATCTAACATCTTGGTCAACCACTTGGCCTACTCCAGACTCCTGCAAACACCGCTCCAGACCTTGCTCAATCTCAAGGCTGTGCAAGATCTTGGCTTATCTAAGCAACAGTTGCGCGGCTTGCTAATCCATTACGTGGATTGCATTGGAATAATCTACAGGGTTGGAAAAGACGCGGCAGGTAAACCCTTGGACGAAGAGTATTACTATATCCCCGAGAAAGACCATGACCAGTCGCGTGTTCAGCTGGTGCAAGAGCTCAAGGGCTCTGCGTCCCACTTGCGCAGCTGTCGGAAGACTCACAAGCAATACTTTTGGAAAAAGCCTGCGAAGAGATAATCACATGGAGACTTGGTGTGATTATCTAATCTTAGGAGCCACACTTAATAGATAGTTTCTCAAGAGCATATTTTGCCCATTATACTTTGTCTCACGGTAACTGTTGCTTTCAAAACGTGTTTCCAGATCATAGTCCTGTAGATGTACCCACGGCTGTGTGCAATGGATTCAAACTAAATTTATTGATGCCCCCATGTGCCTGTTTTTGTTGGATCTTTTTGCGCATGCGCATTATTTTTCTCACTGTATAAATATTGAAAAATTTTCCTAATCAAGATTCACGAGTAAATACAACATCAACATGTCTGGACACTTTTTCTTTACGTGAGTATGACTAGATCGTCTGAACCAGCTGACCTATAGTTCTGAATCTGTGGGTGAAGGTCACCCTGACAAAATTTGCGATCAGGTTTCTGACGCCATTTTGGATGCTTGTTTGGCCGCAGACCCTCTCTCTAAGGTTGCTTGTGAGACTGCTGCCAAGACCGGTATGATTATGGTTTTTGGTGAAATCACCACCAAGGCTTCTCTGGACTACCAGAAAATCATCAGAGATACCATCAAGCACATTGGTTATGATGACTCCGACAAGGGTTTCGACTACAAGACCTGTAACGTTTTGGTCGCTATTGAACAACAATCTCCTGATATCGCCCAAGGTTTGCACTACGAGAAGGCTTTGGAAGAACTCGGAGCTGGTGACCAGGGTATCATGTTTGGTTACGCCACCGACGAAACCGACGAAAAACTGCCTCTGACCATTTTGTTGGCCCACAAATTGAACGCCGCCCTTGCCGATGCTAGAAGATCCGGTGCTCTTCCATGGTTGAGACCAGATACCAAGACCCAGGTCACCATTGAGTACAAGCATGACGGGGGAGCTGTTGTCCCATTGAGAGTTGACACCATTGTCATCTCTGCTCAACATGCAGACAACATCTCTACTGAGGACTTGAGATCTGAGATCAAGAAGCACATTGTTCAAAAGGTTATCCCAGCCCAACTTTTGGATGACAAAACTATCTACCACATTCAACCTTCTGGTAGATTCGTTATTGGTGGTCCTCACGGAGATGCCGGTTTGACTGGTAGAAAGATCATCGTGGACACTTACGGTGGATGGGGTGCTCACGGAGGAGGTGCTTTCTCCGGAAAGGACTTCTCCAAAGTGGACAGATCCGCTGCATATGCTGCTAGATGGGTTGCCAAGTCTTTGGTCAACGCTGGACTTGCCAGAAGATGTTTGGTGCAATTCTCCTACGCTATTGGTGTCGCCGAGCCTCTTTCCATCTACATTGACTCCTACGGAACCTCTGAGCTTTCTTCGGACGAGCTGGTTGCTATCGTGAACAAGAACTTTGACCTTAGACCAGGTGTTTTGGTCAAGGAGCTTGACTTGGCTAGACCAATCTACTTCAAGACTGCTTCATATGGTCACTTCACCGACCAGTCCAACCCATGGGAACAGCCTAAAAAATTGGCTTTATAGACGGAGGACGCTCTAGTTCTCTTACGCTCAACTCGTACACGTTAATGATCAGCTGTGGCTTTGTGTTTGAATCGCATTAGATTGTATATTTTACCTTTCAACAGGGTATGAAATGAAAAATAACGAAAAATATGTATATTTGTAGCGACGCGTCACATTTGAAAAATATCATGTCTCAACACGCTGCACATCTCCCCAAAAAAACCACTATCCAGCTCATGGAGGAGCTATCTGCGGTTGATTCTTATGACCAGCGGATCATTGGACTTGTTGTGGCTGTTCAGACTAGAGGACACCCGAGAAAACCCATTATTTTGCATGTCACAGACTTTTCATACAACCCAAGAGTTCGACACACCAGTCTCGATGTTCGCGATTTGGATCAGCGCATTTTTCACGGCCGCTTATCAAAAACTATTGTGGATATCGCAGTTTATCCAGAGGCTGCCAAGTCTCTCTCTGATCTGCTGTTGAACCGACTCGACCCGCTCGTTCTTGACAACTCCTTACGCAAGGAACATGTCATATTCCAACATGGTATTGTTCTCTCGATGCGTGTAAGGACTAAGCTGTGGCAGGGAGAGTTGGAGTTTACACTGGATCCTGGATTCAAAGACAATTTCGACAGCCAGACCTGGCTAGTCAACATCGAACAGACGCAGAGATACGACCAGGTTGCGTCGATTTACCGGCCCGGTGACAAGAATTATCGCGTTGCGCACAGGTTTTTTAGCTCCTGGAAACAGCAGTTTGGCAAGCAGTTCAGCAAATACCCCGAATTCACCAAGACCATAGCCATCAAGAAGACAGTAAGCACGCCGTCACCGCCGCACCGCCACGACAAGTGCGAGGGTCGCAGTACTGTGGAGCACGATTTTTTGAGCGACATGGAGAGCTCGCAGGAGTCCGACAATGAAGACGTATTGCAAAAAGCTCCCAAAATATTCACCCCCAGTCCAACCTTTCCGATCTCGTCCATCCCATTGTCAAACTACACAGGAGCATATTTTGTCTACGTCAGAATTAAGCGGCTGGAGACACGCACGGGCGATCTCCTGTACAAAAATTTCTTAGACAGCACCACGGTGCCAAAGTCGGTAGATGTTGTTGTAGAAGAGGTAGACAAGCATGCAAAATTGCGTATTCGAGTTGAAGGATACGACTTATTCCGGTTTGCTGAGATGAGTGTTATGAACCCGCAAATGAGTATGGCAGTGGCGGAAGCCGAAGCGGCAAAAAAGCTTACACACCTGATGGAACAACCAGTGCGCATGTTGATAAAACCCTACTTTTTGACGCTCGAAGGAGCAATCACCAATACTACACAATGCTACAGATGGTTATATACGGAGCATTAGTACATTTAGCCTACTAAAACATCTTATAACTAGAATTTTTGCCCCACACCACAACCCCGGATTCTGACTCGCGAATCTGACTGCCCCTCAATTTTCGGCCGGATATATATATAAGCAGCCGTAAACTCCATTTAAATTATATTTGTGGGGCTATTCGATACTAAACTTCAGCATGGCTTCCTTTAACAACTTTGTGGACCAGTTAACTCCTCAAAACAGGTTTGCCGACCTTGATCCATTCTACGACGTACTGTCGTCCAAGCTCGGCCTCCTGAGAACTCAAACAGATCAAAACGCTTCCCCCCATTCTTCGGTGTCGAGTGCATCCAGGGACTCCATTTTTAGCAACCCAAGCGTTTTTACACTGCCTCTCGAGCTTCAGGGCGGAGTCTCAAACATTTCGTCTAGGAGACCTAGCTACACTGCGGAGTTGTACTATACAACACATAACAAGTTGGATCAGCCACATACATTCACCCAACCACCACCGTATACCTCTTCGTCTCGATTCTTTGACGTGGACCACTCCCGGACTCAAAGTGTTGACTATACCTACACGTCTTTACCTCCTTTGAATTCATACCTTCCTCAGAGCCAGCCGAAGGAGACCTTGGTTGCGCTCGAAAACGGCCTGGTGTTGAAAAAGTTGTCCAACACGATCGTGACCTCCGTGGAACTAAAAGCTCAATTTGTCAAGAATGCCAAATATTTTGGAGATTTTGATGTATCAATGGAGATCGTGCACCAGCTCAACGTTCTGCTGGGAACCTCATTGACCGAGATTCCGGGACTTTTGCAGGCCCGTGTGGCTAAACTTCTGGACTACTTGATTTCTCAGAACGAGGACCTCTCGTCTACGACTCACAAGACCACCAAAAGTTACACGATGATAGTCAACAAAAACGGAAAACTGGACATCATCTCGTTGCCCAAGACCTCAAATCTCAAGCTCAGCCCCAAAGATCTTATTGTTATCGAGGGAGATCGCGGAAAAGATCTGGTCATGGTTTTGCAACCAGTCATTGACTTTCGTCTTGCTTTGCTTTTTAATTATCTCAAAAAGAAACTCCATTTGAAATCGCTCGAGTTTGGTAATGCTAACTCTTCTCAAGTGCCACAGAGTCACAAGCAAAATAACCATCATCAAAACAACAACAATAATCAGCGCTCAATCATAAACGAAGATGAAAACTTCATCACGCTCCCAAACAAGCAGATTCTTAGATTTGCTAAACCTCATGAACTGACCCAATTAAACACTAAATATAATGACGAACTAACGGCATATCGCATTTGTCTCAATTATGTGCAGTCTTTGAACCTGGATCTTGTCATCAAAAACGTCGAGTTCCAGTTTGATAGGAAGAAGCTTATTATCTATTATTATTGTTTGCGAAGACTGGATTTCCGTGGCCTGATCAGAGAGCTCTTCAAGATCTACAAAACGAGAATCTGGCTTTGTGCAGTTCTGCCTATTGAGAAATCTTTCAGACCGCTCCTTACCTACGAGATGGAGAAAAAACGCCCAAAGCCTTCTTCATTCTCTGAATCAAGCTCGAGGTCTTACGACTTGACCATTACCGACCCCTTGCCTACTGCTGAAAAATTAGAATCGTTAGATAATATTGAGGAGCCTGTTCATTTCCACTCGAAAGTCTTCCTCAATTTAGTTGAGTGGTTCAAATTTGAGATGCTTAATGAGGAAATATTTAATGATAAATTTCCATTCATGACATGACTACATCGCGTTCCTTTTATATATAATAGACATGACTTTAACCTTTATGTGAAATCAAGATCAATTAATTTTGAATAAAATTAATGATAGCGGAATTTTAATCATTTTTTAGTAACTGTATATCTTGAAGCGGATTGTTCACATATTTTTACAGTGCGAAAATGACCACTTTCAGTTCCTGGCACCTTGGCATAGACATAGGGTCGAGTTCAATCCGCACATGCATAATGAACACGCGTGGCAAGATTTTGGGCGTATCAGAACACCCTATTGACATAATTTATCATGCTTCTGATTCAAGCATTATAACCCAAGATACACACCAATTGTGGACCCAACTGCAAAAGTGCATTCAAGATAGTCTTGGCTCTGCGAGATCTGTTGAGAAGGGCACACTGAAAACACTATGCTGTGGAGCGACTTGCTCTTTAGTGGTTGAATCTTCAGATGACAGCCATGTGATCCTTTGGATGGATCACCGAGGAGAAACAGAAACAATAAATCAAGCGATGCGAGAGCGGCTACCTGAAACGCTGAAGAAACTGGGTGGTTCCATTATCGCCGAGATGGCTCTACCGAAAATAAAGGAGTTTGCTCGCTGTACGAAAACCAGATACAAGATTTTTGATCTCCACGATTGGGTCGAGTGGAAACTGAGTGGTGAACTTCTTGACATTCATAATTACAATACAGAAAATATTGGAATAGACGGTTCATTGAAAGGGTTCTCTATTGACGTCTTGAATCAGATGGGGATCGACTTGGAAGACGATCAAATTGGTAGAGTTGAAAACATTCCATACCCAGCTATACCTTTCGCAGGTACACCAATAGCAAAGATCGATCCTGTCTTGGGTTCCAAATGGGGTGCGTCTGACGCCCTTATATGCTCTGGTGTCATCGACTGTTATGCATCCTTTTTTGCTCTTCAAGCGTCCCAGATCGATCCCCAAAAAGCCTTGGTCATGGTAGCGGGAACTTCCACCTGTTTTTTAGGTGTTTCCAGATCCCCCAAAGATTCCCCACCAGGAATCTGGGGTCCCTTTCAGTTGAGCGAAAATTTATGGTTCTACGAAGGTGGACTAAGTTGTTCGGGAATCCTATTCGAGTCGCTATTTGACAATCATCCAGCTGCAAAAAACTTAGTCTCTTCCGATAAGTTTCAAGAGCTCGAGGAGCATGTTACATGCATTTCAAAGTCAAGAAATTTGGAGTCTGACTGGTATCTAATAGGCAAGCGAATTTATCTCGGAGATTACCTAGGAAACCGCACACCCTTCAATGATTCTGGCCTATCGAGCGTGGTGATAGGAGACTCATTACGTAAGGACATGACCGACCTCGTTTGCAGCTATTTGTCAATCTTGGAGTACTTGGCACTATCTGCCAAAATGATAGTCGAATGTTTCCGTAACAGTGGATTCGGAATAGAGATGCTGCAAGTGTGTGGATCTCAAGCTAAAAACAAGCGGTTTTTGAGCTTGCTTGCTTTGGTGCTGGGTGATGTGAGAGTGCTAGTTCCTCATGATCTGGACTCGAAGCTGATAGGCGCACAAGGATGCTGCAAGTTGGGAAGTGAAATGCCCTCTGAACTTCAATTTTATGAACACACTGCTGACAAAAACGACAAGTTGAAAAGACTGTTTGACGAAAAATACAAAATAATGTATGAGTTAATCGAAAAACAACAGGAAATTAACAAACGACTAGCTAAGTGCACCAATCACTCTGAATAATAGCGTCTATATTAATCCTGAAATCTCGTTTCACCAACAATTGTTCAACCAAGCGTTTAGCCAAGCTCCAGTCGTTTCCTTGCAAGTCGTGATCCTTATCCTTGAAATGGTACCAGCTCCAGGAAAGGGTGGCTATACGGTGTGCCGGTTTTGCAGAGCGTCTCCCACGCCTTGTTGAATCAGGAAGAGGGTCGAAAGGCAGTCTATTTTCCATTATTGCGTATAGGAGGACACCTAGCGACCAGCAGTCGTTTTGTTTTCCGTCATACGGAAGACCGAGTAGCAGTTCGGGGGACACATAATCTTCACTACCGCAACGAGTGGTTAAGAGAGGCTCCTCGGGATCTATCTGTTTTGAGAGACCAAAATCAGAAAGAACGGCAATCGCCCCATCATATCGATCTCTTAAATCGTGAAACTGGATATTTTTAATGTCTTCTGTAGGAGGAACTACCAAGACATTTTCCAGCTTGATATCTCTGTGACAGATGTTCCTGTCATGGAGACATTTCACTGCATGTATTATATTGCTGAATACCAATTTTTTATGCTCATAGAGAAGATCTGGTCCTAGTGCAACCAAAACTGAGAGCATATCGCCCCCAGCGTAGTAGGGCATTGCCATAATGACCTGGTTTCTCTCTAAACGTGTATTTGAACCCAGCAGTTGAACTATGTTTTTGTGCTGCAAGGACTGCAGAAGAGACAATTCTCGGATCAGTGAACTTTGTATCCTCAACTTTGTATCCTGATCATGGGTGGGAATGCTAGAGACTTTGACGGCCACATTCGAAGACTCGTCAAGAAATACCGTGCTGAAAGTCCCGCGTCCAATTTCCTTGGTGCAATTCCAATATTGCTTTTCATGTGTTGTAGTTCCAAGGGTGCAAAATGTAGCTATGTAGTCTTTGCCATACTCGATCTCTTCGCTGATCGAATCTGTGCTTCTTAAATTCAATGCTTTTTGTTGTAACTCCGGAGGTCTAAGTGGCACAGAAACAATTCTCTGAACCGGTTCTATATTGAGAGAAAAGTCTCTGCGATCGTCTAAGCGAACTTCTGAAACAATTCGCTCTTTCATACATGAAACTTCATGACCAGGTTCTCTAAGCTTTTTCACAAGTAGTGATCCGCCATTGAAGATGCTTGATGATGAAGGGATATTCTTGGAACCAGTTGAATTGTCTTCTGTGGTAGAACCTGCGGATGAGGTCGTAGCAAGGTAGTCAGATGAGGCGAAGTCTTGCATATTCACAAGCTCTCGGGAAGGAGGCACATTCACCTCAGCCAGTTCTCCTTCATTAAGGAACTCTTGCATGATAACGAAGGAAGTTCAGCGAAAGTGACCCTTTAAATAACAAGGGTTTTCAAAGGTATAGGGAGTCTCTACTGTATTTACTTTTTTATACTTCAGCCACAAATTCTAAAACTTGTCCCTAGCCACACAAAGGCAATACTGGAAATAAATCTCTAGCGAAAAAGTGTTCTTCAGCTGTCCATAATGTCAGAGGCCGTTGCCCCTCCAATTCCTCATGTGGCGGCTAATATGACACCACTTGGAGTCATTTTACAAAGATATGCTGTCCATAGTTACAAACAGCTGACCGAATATTTGAAAACTCTTGAAAATACCACCCAGCCCGATAGCGTAAAGAAGCGCAATTTCCTTGAAATTATTGTGAATATACGAGAGAACTTTGTCAGATTGTATGTTCTGAGTAAATGGTCACGAAATTCTCAAAGTATCGAGAAGTTGATTGATCTTTTTGTGTGGTTGAGGGAGCAAAATCAGAGCGTCACAAATGCCTTGAATCAAATCGGTGCTATTAAACAATCTTTGGTCTCGGCAAAGTTGCCAAATCCTGATCTCGAAACAGCATTGGAAG
The DNA here is from genome assembly GCA_030564965.1 of Ogataea nakhonphanomensis. Lineage (NCBI taxonomy): Eukaryota > Fungi > Ascomycota > Pichiomycetes > Pichiales > Pichiaceae > Ogataea > Ogataea nakhonphanomensis. The sequence continues at coordinate 285,311 of JAJMAN010000009.1, forward strand.
TTCTCATAAAAGGAAGACCTCAATTACCAACACACAACTTTGAAACTCAGCGAACGGTAGAGCCAAAACTAATACTACAAACCTTAAAGACGCTGAACGTCGAACTTTCTGCCAAAATGGCGCTAGAGACCAATCTGCCGAAACAATTTTACGACTATCAGGTTGAAGATGGTCGTGTAAAATTTCGTGTACCAAATCTGTATCAATGTTGTGTATCCATAGCCAACACTTATGATAAGTCTGGATACTTTCTCGTCGATTTCAAATTGGAGTTTCAGTCAATGGACAATAAACTCATTCCACAAGTGACCGCTCTACCTTTTTCAACATTCGCTCACTTGGAGAGAGTCGCAAACGCAGAGTTGAGCAAAACCGGGTTGGTGGGTTTGTACAATATCTTTTACAATTATGCTATTACATGCAAGCTTTATTATCTTCATCGACAATTGATCCAGCTCCGTATGGGGTTATGGAAAAGTCATCTGACACACACATACAATGCTGAGAAGTGTTTTGTGGTTGTTACCTACTGGCTCAAAAGAAGATCTGTTAAGTCTAATATTGAAATCGGAAAAACGAAAAACAACCAACTTGGGTTCCGTTGGATTCGTGAAGGCCGACTATGCACTGACCATGACCTAAAGCTCGAGAATGATGATGGCTCTATAAACATCGAGCATCTCATTCGGGAAATTATCAGGAAACATATTGAGATTCACACCAACGAGATTCAGGCTGAGATTTTCGACAAAATTGAGATGGGGGATAAATTAGTTTCCGTCCACAATTCTCAACTTTTATTGAACCTGAGCTCTTTGAAGTCTGCTATCTATGGGGTAGACTCTCTTTCAGGAGATGGCTACTTCCAGAATCCCACTCCTTGTATGACGAAAATTGCAGCACAAATTAACATGGACACTCGTGAAACTGCTTTTAGACTTCTGACTTTACGGTTGGAAACTAGACTCGAAGAACTGGGATCCATGCTTTCTGCTACGGGGTGGATTCCGGTGAACGTAGTTAAATTGTCCACAGCTGAGTATCACAAGCTGAACATAGACTACGAGCATTTGAAAGACAAGACTCTAGCTGACCAGCTTTTCGTTCTTAAATTTTATCGTCGCAGGGATTGGCCAGCTGGATGGTTTTTGACAGTTGGTGTCTCTGGCTTTTCCTCCAAAGTACAATGGTGGTGCTCGCACATAAAGTCTTCTGCTGGTCAGTGGTCAATTTCGTGGTGTGAGTCAGTCTCATTGGGTGTCGAGAGTGAGTACAACTATCAAAATTTTGTTGCTCTTTCGAAAAAGACAATATCTCTATTGGTGTGCAACCTGGTTGTGATGGAGCTCGAGGACAAAGGATGTAAACTAAAAGTTGTGGATAAGACGGATGAAAAACTAAAATCGTTCATTAAGGACAATTTTGATATGAATCCTAATGATCAACAGCACGATGATCTCTCCATTGTCCTTCTGGATAACAAGTCCTTATTCAATATTCCCAATTGCCGGGACTCGTTGATTTTGACTCTGGATATCAGGAATCAAGAGCTTGAAATTATGATCTTTGGTAAACTCCGGAGTGAGCTAAAATTGTCCTCGATTTCATTCAGCGATGAGAAGAACAATTCTATTGAGCTGAATCCTGAGTCCTCAATCTTTAAAATCCATTCGCTAGTTAATTTGTCAAAAAAGCTGAATTATGGTTCAGCAACGAACCTATTGAATTCAATCTCGACTCCTGAAATATCCCTGATGGGTGACTCTCTATTTGTGCTGAACAAATTTTTCAGTCTGATTTCGCTACTAGACATAATCAGTCATGACGAGTCGCTGAAAATGATCGAGATTTCACTCTCCAAAATGTCTTTCCAATATGGAACTAATCCTGAAGAAATGGTAACTCTCATTCTATTGAGCGAGTCACAGGATTCCATGTTGACTGAATTACCTAATGATAATCCTCACAGACTTTGCCACAAGTATCTGAATGATATGGTAGTCGACTTCGACTTCCAGAAAATCAAATTGTTGGTCAAATACTTGAAATTGACGCTACCTTTCTATAAATTGTTGATCAAACTTTCCTTGGAAAATGAGGAACTTTACAAAAGCTTTCTAAGTCAAAATACCAGCTCTTTGGATCTGAAAATGGTTCCAGACAGTGGATTTGAATTAAGTCTTTACAATTTTGAAATGTTCAAAATCACTTATTACAAAAACATCGAGCGCAAATCTGACAAGAAGGTTAGGGTGGAGAGGTGTATGTTGGACTTGAGCGTTCAGCTAAGACATAAGACTGAAGAATTGTCGCTCCAAAAGTCATTGTTCTCGATCAGTCTGAAACCTTCTTCTGCAGTGAACAGCAGTGACGTTTCAAAGAACTGGTTGCAAAGTACCATCGCAGAGCTTACGTCCACATTTTCTGGCCAGAGACCAATCAGCTCAAAGGGAAATATTGTGTATTTGGGCGAAGCAATTGCTTGCGACTATAAGGCTGTCGAGGATGTGATTGATGTTTTGCATAAAAAGCTGCTAACTTTATGTATCTCGAAATAATAAAAATATGGCTGTGCTTTAAAAGTGTCTTTTATACTTGGTAGATATGCACTTTGTTGAGGAAGTGGTAAAGCAACGAGCCCCGATCCAAACGACTTCTGTTGCTCAAGGTGCAGCATCCAGAACAAGCACCAAACGGAAACGAGTTAATTACAACATTGCAGCTCTCCAAAACGCGATAAAACAACAAAATACAGAAGTAGATGGCGAGGAAGAGATTGAAGAAATAGAACGCCATAGTGCACTTGTGCTAAAGAAAGCGAACCGGAGGTTTGATGAACTTGATAGAGAGAATTTTAGCGAATTTCATAAATTTGAGATACCCAAGAATCTCGGTCCTGCGGTGGGGAAACGCAAATCGGCACCGTCCATCGCGGTCAAGAGAATTATAAATTCCAAAAAAAACTGGTCCAATTACGTCGACGAACTTGACAAGGCCGAGATGCGCGCGCTCAACAGCCTTGAGATCAAGCCGGGCAAGGTTACGGTGAAAAAGCTGTGTACCATTTGCGGAAACGTTAGCTACAGTACATGTATTCGTTGTGGTGCACGTGTATGTTGCTTAAAATGTCAAAATACACATAGTGAAACCCGGTGTTCTGGGTTTTAAACGGTTGTGAAAAGATTCCACACACCTTTCAAATAGCCAATGATTTCATCGCCTCCTAGTTTGGACTCTCCATACAACCGATCAACAAACGAGATTGGCACCTCTGCGATAGTGAAGCCAAACGATCTGGCCCTCACCATCATCTCCATTTGGAAAACATAACCTTTTGATTTGGTTGCTCCAATAATTTTTGCCAAAACATCCTTTTTGTACAATCTGTATGATCCTGTCAAGTCAGACACTCTTGGTCTCAAAACCACAGTTGCCAGGAAGTTTGCTCCACGACTAATGAGTTTTCTTTTCAAATCCCAACCGTAAACTCCTCCATCACCAGCATAACGTGTTCCCGTGACAATATCGTAATCTCCTTCCTTTTGTTTTTTGATGAATTCAGGAATAGCAGACGGATGATGAGAGAAATCCGCATCCATAATGATCACAAAATTTCCAGTTGCATATTGTAGTCCATGAATGTAGGCCGTACCAAGACCAAGTTTACCTGCACGAGCACGAAGTTGAATATGCTCAGGTCCGTACAATTTAATCAATTGTTTGGCCACATCTTGCGTGCCGTCTGGCGAAGCGTCGTCGACGATGATCACCTCCCACTCAAGATTAGCAAGCTCAAAATGCTTTGCAATCAAATAAGTGATGATTGGAAGATTTCGGCGCTCGTTGTATGTTGGCAAAATGACCGAATATTTGTCCATTCTTGAGCCAGCTGAGTAGAATAAAAGAATTAGCAAAATAAATAATTGATGAATAATTGTTTTTCAATCCGCCATGTATGATTCCTACTTGAAGAGAATGTTTGACTCCAAAGTCGAGCAATTCCACCAGTCAAAAGTGCTATTGGTGGGATCAGGAGGAATTGGCTGTGAACTACTGAAGGACCTCCTGCTTATGAATTATGGGGAAATACATATACTGGATCTGGACACCATAGATTTGTCTAACTTAAACAGACAATTTTTGTTCCGTCAGAAAGACATCAAACAGTCCAAATCTTTGACAGCACAAAAGGCTGTCGAATATTTCAATCATTCGAGCAAGCTAGTTGCTCACCACGGCAACATTATGGACACGACCATGTTTCCTCTGAGCTTCTTCTCTCAGTTTAACATCATTTTCAATGCTCTAGATAATCTAGAGGCGCGGTTTTATGTTAACAAGATCGCACTATTTACACGCATTCCTCTTATCGAAAGTGGAACTTCCGGCCTTAAAGGACAAGTACAGCCTATTTATCCATATGATTCTGAATGTTTTGCATGCATACCCAAAGAGCAACCGAAGACGTTTCCGGTATGTACTATTCGCTCTACACCATCCAAACCGATCCATTGCATCACTTGGGCAAAAGATTTTCTATTCTTACAGCTATTTGGTGAAGAAACTTCTGATAAAGATGCATTGAAGCCTCAAGACATTGACTCTGACAACAAAGCTGAAATAGAAGCCTTGCTTAGAGAATCAAACGAATTGTTAGACCTCAAATTGATGGTTAAGAATTCAGAGAAAGGAAACAGCGAATATGTGAACAAGATTGTTGAGAAGATTTTCAAAGACGACATAGAACGTCTTTTGTTGATCGACACGCTTTGGAAAAATAGAGAAAAACCGGAGCCTCTCAAATGTGAACCATCAAAATGCGACCAAGCAGACGGACAGAAGCTGTGGACTGTCGAGGAAAATCTTTCTGTTTTCATTGAATCAACCCACAATATTGCCCAAAGACTGAAAATTTCACCGGTTGACTTCGATAAGGACGATGAGGACACATTGAACTTCGTGACGTCTGCTGCTAATTTGAGGTCGTATGTTTTTCATATTCCCCTGAAATCCAAGTTCGAAGTTAAACAGATAGCTGGAAACATCATCCCTGCAGTTGCTACAACCAACGCAATAATGGCTGGTTTTAGTGCTCTTTCGTCAATCCATGTGTTCAGTAATACACAGTCAGAATGTGTGAAAAATTCCAAAATGGTCTATGATTCAAATCAGACCAATCGCTTTATTAACTCATCAGGTCTCGCACCAAAGAATAGCAAATGCCCTGCTTGCTCTGTTACAAGGGGTGTTGTCAAAGTGGATCTTTCAAACCTCAGTGTCGATGAATTTAGAAAGGCTATTGTTGCAAAGTATCATTACTCTGACGACATAGGTATCGCTGAGGGTTCTAGGCTTTTATACGACTACGATTTTGATGACAATTTGGATAAAAATCTTGGGGACATTTGTTCCTATGGACAAGTTCTTTTTATAAGTGACTCAGACGAGGAGTTGGACTCGCTAGAACTGCTAATTGACCAAGACAACAGTTTGATTCTTCCGGACTTAGTGATTCCAAAAACACAAAAGAAAGAAGACTTTGAAGAAGAAACTCACGATGAAGATGATTTGGTGATGGATGGTGAGGTAATGAATCTTGACGCTGGAAGACCTAAACGGAAGCTTGAAGAAACAGAGGAGAGTAATCAAAAGAAGAGGAAAATGGATAGCGGAGAGCAGGTGGATGAAATAGAGGTCATCGAGTTATAGTGTTGACTACTTTGTAGTAATATATTCTTGTACTGATTGAACCTATTTTCTGGATTTCGACGTGGAGCGAGATCTCAGGCGCTTAAACCAAGACAGTTTCTCGGAAGGAGCAGCCCCCACATCACCGTCCCATCGATTTTCTCTCTCCGTATCTTCCAGGCCAGACGGTAGCTTTGGATTATTATCTGTGGGTTCCATGGCAGTCTTGTGCGAGTTGATAGCGTTCAATACCCTGTGGGCTTCAGGCTGGCTAGCCATTGATGAGTCAGACAGGGACTCAGCAGTGTCAACCTTCATAACTGGAGCTTTAACTTCTGGCTGTGCAACTGAGACCTCTGATCGCAACGGACTGTCTGATGAAATCATTTTAGACGTGAGATTGGAGCGATTTTTTTGAGAGGTCAAAGACGTGACGGATAACCTCTGGGCGAGCGATTTCATCTCATCGTCTGTATCAAAAGCCGAGTCGGCCTCATCTGTAGTATTGTTTCCAATCTGTTCCAATTTTGATTTGGTATTGTTCACACGCAGCATATCAGAAGGGGATTGCACGGAGGACATACTTTTGCTATGTTTTCTTGTGATTATTGAACTTGGGGGAGCCAACATTGAGTTAGAAGGGGAGAGCCTAGAGGATACTGGATCATTCTCGAGAGATACTGGAGGTGGTTTCGAGGCAGCACTATTGTTCGACACTTGTTGGGCAGCAGGAAGTATTTTATACGAAAACTCAATCATAAACTCAATCACCAAAGAAGATAGTGCGTACTCTTCTGGAGACATATCATGATCCGAATGAGAGAGAATCGAAGGTTGAAAAATGGCTGCCAAGTTTTTAGCCGGCATGAGGTTTTTTTCACAATGAGCATTGAAAATAGCCAAGAGATCAAGAATGTAAAAAAGTAATTGTCGCTGCAAGTCGGGTAGCTGTTCTATCAACATCGCATACTCTTTGAGTACCTCCTTACGCTCCTTTCGTATTTTTTCTTTCATTGCCTTTTTCTTTAGGCGTTTTTCTTCCTCTGAAACATGTTCGGACTCGTGTTTGTCCTGATCCTCTTTACTCGGGGCATGTTCCAGGACATCACTCATTTTCTTTTCAGTTTCCTTCAAATACCGAACAATATTTGGACGCGCTCTTAATGGTTCCCTGAACTTCTCGTACATTGAATAAGGTATAAGAGGTTCGGGCAATGAGCCGAGAAATCGTCTGAACAAGGAGGCTGCGTCGTGAACGGTGTATCCATCCCAGTCGATCTTGGAGCCGTAGTTCGGTGGTGTCGAGAAAATCAGTTGCAACTGTCTGATTCTTTTTGTTGACCCGGCAACTCGGAATATTCCTTCAACTTCGAGCCCGTTCTTTTTCAAGAAAGATCCACAAAGTGCCACCACTCTAGGAATTCTCCCGTATCTTATAAGCCCATCTCGATCGCTGCTGATGTATATTTTGGCTTCCGCAACCTTTATCGAGCCCTCAATGGAACATCCAAATATGCTCGAGTCACCCCCATAATCTAGTTGTTTTTGCTGAATAAAAGAATCTCTGTGCTGTTTCAATTTCTCTTGTGAACTATTATCATGAAATGATGTGGGCCTCACATTGTGTGATGACCGTGATTTGTATCCCAGAAATGGGCGTGTTGGCGAGGAAAGAGGCGATAGAAATGACGGAGAGCTGGAGCGACCATGTGCGGGTGGAGAAGAGCCAGACTTGGATTCGTGTCGTGGGGATGAGCCTGGAAGATGACCATCAATAACAAGAGGAGTCGGAGACGTAATCTCTGAGTCCCCCCTTTTCATTTGTTTCCACCACCCAGTCAACGAATTTTTGCTTGGTGATGAAGGCTCGGACATTGTTTGTGCTTAATACCGTGTCTGCTGTAGTAAATTTGAGGCGTTGTCGAACGATGGAGAAAAAAAATCTGTGTGGTACATGAACTCCTGGAAAGTTTTGTGTCTTTACGGTAAGTCAACCCTTGATTGCGTTTTATTCTTATCACCTAGCTTAAAAGCAACAACAGTCAATATGGCATATATTTTTAGATTCTCAAATATAAATTCAATTTGGGCGTCGATCGGCCTGGTGTAGGGGTTAGTTTCTGTAATAAGCCGACTTGGTCATTTATTTGGTTTTTCTCGTTTCACAAGATAACAAGACTTCTTACCTGCGTCCCGTCAATTGAGCAATGAGTTTGAAAGGATTCCAGAAGGCCATTGTAAGGGCTCCGCAGAATTTGCGGCAGAAGCTCAACATGGGCGAGACCACGAATGATGCTGTTTATTTGGATGCCGAGAGAAGGTTTAAAGAACTGGAGGACATGACCAAACGTTTGAGTGATGAGTCGAAACGGTACCACAAGGCTGTGAACGACATGCTTGACCGACAGCTTGGATTTTCCAAGTGCATTGAGGAGATTTTCAAGCCAATTAGTGGTAAGTTGTCGGACCCGAACTCAGCGATTCCTGAAGGTAATCCGGAAGGTATAGAAGCATGTGTCCAATACAGAGATGTTGTGCAGGAGCTCAAAGAAACACTGAAGCCCGATCTCGAATTGATTGAGTCCAGAATTGTGGGTCCAGCAACTGAATTGCTGCGTATTATTCAGGCCATTCGGAAGATGGCAACCAAGAGAAACCACAAACAGCTTGATTTGGATAGACACCAGAACTCGCTTAAAAAGGCCCAGTTGAAGGCTGAAAAGAATGAGAAAATGGAAGAGAAGGTTTACAAGTACGAGAACGAAGTTGCCATTGCCCAACAGGAATTCGACTACTACAATGAGATGCTGAAAACCGAACTCCCAATTTTATTTCAGCTGGAAGGAGAATTCATTAAGCCTCTGTTTGTCAGTTTGTACTTCATGCAGCTAAATGTGTTTTATACGCTTTCGTCCAGAATGGAGGAAATGAAGATCCCATACTTCGACCTTAACACTGACATCCTGGAACAGTACACATTTAAGAGAGGTGATGTTGAAGAAAGAGCTGAGGCCATTGGTTTGACACACTTCAAGATTGGACATGCGAAATCTAAGTTGGAAGCAACAAAAAGAAGATATGCTATGAACCAGGACGCGAAGTCCCCAACGAGTCCTTACGACCAAGGGGCACAGACGCCTGCTCCAGCATACGAGGCAGGAGCAGCTGCTCCGCCATATGGCCAGTCGTACGGCCAGTCGTACGGCCAGACGCCTCCAGCGACAACGTCCACTTATGGCTACCCTGAGGACAAAAAGACGCCATATGGAGCGCCGCAGGCAACCTCATACGGTTATACTCCTCCGACCTCGTACAGTTCTGCTCCAGCCACCTCTTCTATTCCAAGTGCTCCATCTGGTGAGCTATGTACTGCATTGTACGACTATGCTGCTCAAGCAGAAGGTGACCTCTCATTCAGTGCAGGCCAAACGATAACTATTTTGCAAAGGTCCGAAAACCAGAACGACTGGTGGACTGGCTCGCTCAATGGTGTTACCGGAGTCTTCCCAGGTAACTATGTCCAATTACAGTAGACGGTGTATGGGTGCTGTAAGATGATTAATATAATATATTTGGCGTTTACAAATAAGGATATAACTTTTCCCACTTTATTATGGATAGGATAGCAGGAGTATATACCTCTTTTACTCGCTCATTGGCAGTTCTTGGAAGAGCAATTTTAGTCCCATATGTGCTTCTAAGAGTTGCTTTGCAATCCTTTCATTACAATACCTTAAATGTGCTTTCTTATACCAAGCTTTTTATTCTGTATCATTACAATATGATCTTGATGATAAATGGGGCTAAAGACGACGAGCTGACATTTCAAGACTCTTGGCAGCAAAAAAAACAGTTCAATTCCTTCCGAGTGTTCAACGAAAAAAGACCAGTGGCAGAGAGCGTCAAACCCTGGTTCGAAACACCAAGTAGCTTACAAGACGTTTTCATAAAAGCCTGGTCTCGATCAGATTATTATTATGACAGATACGTTGTCCATGCCCCTATTTGTACAATGAGACGAGTGCCATTTGTTGGCCGAAGCAAAGAACCGTATCTCTATAATCCTATGGCCACCCCGGAAGCCGATGGTACTGAAGAGCTCAAAATGTTGGAGAGGGAGGCCAAATGTCCAAATAGTGGTGCTATCAGAGAATCAAATCGTGCTTTGGCTCCGAGGGTTTTCTCAGATTTTACTCCAAAATCGTATATCCTTAGCTCTGAATCAGTTAGACAGACTCATGATTCTGGAAAATTAGTGTCCCAAACTGTCAAATTAAAAACCCCCCCTATTACCAGACTTTTCGATGAACCTGCCAGAGAGAGCTCTCCGCCTCCTGCACAGAAAGAAGTTGATTACTTGGAGGAGAGACCGATCAAGTCGTCAGATTCCAATTCGTCGTTCTTTTATAAGATCAGAATCAGACGTAAGAATAAACCACAAGATCCAACCTATGGGAACTATGAGCTTGTCAGACAGGCAATTAAGGATTGTTTGCCAAAACCAGACTATGATGACGGCTCAATTGGACCAAACATGGTGAGATTCACTTGGCATTGTAGTGCCCATTTCGATCGTGCATCAGGAACTGGTGGCTGCAATGGTGGTACAATGAGATTTGCACAGGAATTCAACGATCCAGGAAATACTGGCTTACACACCGCAAAATCCTATCTCGATCAGATTCATGAAAAATACCCGTGGATAACTTTTGCTGATCTTTATACTTTAGGGGGTGTTGTTGCAATTGAAGCTATGGGGGGACCTAAAATTGATTGGAGACCGGGGAGAACTGACTGTCCTGACCCTCAAAAGGTGCCTCCAATGGGAAGACTTCCCCTTGCAACCAAGGATACGGAACATATACACGAAGTTTTCACCAAGCGTCTTGGATTCAATGATCAAGAGCTTGTTGCATTGATAGGCGGTGGACATACCCTGGGTGGATGCCACGTCAAGTTCAGCGGTTTTGATGGAAGCTGGACACCAAAGCCAACCACATTTGATAACGAATTCTTCAAGGTGTTACTTGAAGACCAATGGAACTATGAAAAAGTCCCGCTGACCGGAATGCCACAGTATTTCAATAAAGACCACAGTTTAATGATGCTAATTACCGACATGGAGCTATTAAAAAATCCACAATTCAGATATTGGGTCGAAGTGTATGCAAAAGACTCTGAGTTGTTTATGAAAGACTTCGCATCCGCTTTTGCCAAGTTGCTAGAAATGGGAGTCAACAGGGATGCAGATGGAATTGCGAGAGTCAAAATCTAAGTCACGCCGATGAAGCTGGTGTCGTCTTCGAGCCCTGAAGTTTCATCTAGCCCTAAACTATCCGTGATGGATGAGCTTGGTAGATTATTTGTGTCAAGAAGACGTGATTGCAAGATATTCGGAGTTGCGTTCAAAGGACTATCGTCATCTGTTGTGGAAGGTCCACCCAAGAAGTCCAACATCATATGCATGCCGCCTCCCCCAGAATATTCTTCCACATCTACTGGAAGCACAGATGAAACACCTTCCAAAAACCACACTCTGTTTTTCATTTCATCGGTGAAATCTCGCAACAACTTATAATAGCATCTCATTATCCTCATTGCTGAAAGATCACAACTGATTAGCAACCCCAGGAACCGTTTATCCAGTAGAGCAGGAAATGCAAACACTCTAAGGATAAAGTCTTTTTTATTCCTCTCCATGTGAAGCTTAGCCATGTAGGCCAGGGTTGGAAGATATGGAGATTGCAGGGGAATAGGGAACATGTCACGAATTTCCTCATCGAAGCATTGTATGGAAGAGTATTTCAGTTTCAACATATCAGTTTTTGCAGTATCTGTGGATAATTCACCAGAAATTAGATCGTAGCCAATCTCGCCAAGGTCGCCCAAATCTACGGAGATAAATTTGTAGAATCGAGATTTCTCGCTTAGTGGCCACACAGCAGTGAGAATCGTGGCTGCTCCCTTGACATGAAATATCCAGGCCGATGGAGGCAGAGATTTCAGGGACGTGGAAGTTGGCAGAGATGCGTTGGCAAGCGAGTCCATAATGAGAATCAGTGCAGCTGCCACCAGCGCATCCGTATTTTCAGGCGACATTTCCAAAACCGCTTCACGGAGCAGCCCTAGTGCATCTGCACGATGTCCAGTCACACACTGGTCCAATCCACGCTCAGTTCGAGAAAGGTGTGTGGCACTGAAAGCTAACACCGAGTGCATGAGGAACGGATACTTAAAAGCTAGCATGGGAATTTCCTCAGACCATATTTTGGAGTCCGAGATCCCTGCTTCTGTGATGGTAGGCCACACCTTGGTTGTATAGTGATACATCAGTCTTAGATCGAGCATGTTGAGTGTTTGGTGGGTATCGTATGTAAGGTTCTGAGTTGGAGGTGGCTCCGTGATAATATTCGGAGATAGATGCGGTTCTTGTCGTACTTGCGGAGGTTTCAATGGTTCTTGTCTCTGACTGGAGCTATAACCCAGTCCCATCTCATCTTTGGGCTGTTGCTGGCGTGGAGGCTCTGTCGTTGAGGCCAATGGTGCAGGATTGTAGACACACTGTATTCCCATGCGATCACAGTTGCCACATATCGGGCGAGTCTCGTCACATTTGACGCGACGCTTCTTGCACGTGGAGCACCCCTTACGACTTTTCTTGTGGAATTTGCGCTTTCCTCCAGGCCGCTTGGGTCCTGTGGACTCATCTTGAAATCCCTCTTGCATCGTTTAGGTCGTAGAATATTTTCAAGACTGCTTAGCTAATTTATAGTTAAATATGGGCCGTTCCAACAAACGGAACGGGGCCCGCTACAGAACTTAGTTCATGTCTTGAGTCGATTTCTGCATTATTAATGGTCGTGAGTCTCCTTAGGAGGGTCAGGATCAACATTGATCATGGTGTCTATACGCAGGATGGCAATACATGCCTCAAGTGCAGATTTGAGCGACTTGATCTTGGAGATGCTTGGTTCCAGAACACCATTGCTCACCGAGTTAACGACCTTACCTTTGACCAGGTCAAGGCCGTAGTTTTTGTAGTTCTTCCGCTTTGTGTCAATGTGAGAGACTTGCTGGGACGCAGCGTGGTATGAGCGCAGTTTCGCAATCAGGTCGGACGCGTCTTTGGCAGCGTTCACAGCCAAAGTCTTTGGGATAACCAGCAACGCCGAGGCAAATTCAGCAATCGCCAGTTGTTCACGAGACCCAACAGTCGTGGCAAAGTTTTCCAAGTATATGTTCAAAGCACACTCCACCGCGCCTCCACCTGGAACGACGTGTCCGCTCTCTAGTGTTCGTTTCACCACACACAGAGAGTCATGCAAAGAACGCTCCATCTCATCCAGGGTGTAATCGTTAGGACCTCTCAAAACAATCGATGAGGAAGAGTGGGTCTTGGTGCCCTTGATCAAGATACATTCATCGTCACTGAATCTTTCCTGAACGACCTCTTCTGCTTGTCCCAAATAGCTGCTTTCAAAGACCTCGTCACCCTCCAAATTCGACATACTGCTGACAAGGGTGGCACCTGTGGCACGTGCTATTCTTCTCAAATCCTCCTTCTTGCAACGTCTCACGGCCATCACCTTTGCCTCAACAAACTCCTTCAAACACAGATCATCAATACCTTTCGTAGTAAGCACGACGTTTGCTCCAGCATCAATGATCTTACGAACCCGCTCGAGAACAATCCCGTACTCTCTTTTGCGGATCTCTTCCAACTGCTCTGGATCGTCAATATTTATTTGAACACCCATTGCCATTCTGGCCTTCTGCAGATTCATGTCCAGCACAGCAATTCGTGCCCCAGTGACACGCTTCAGCATGGCCTGGGATCCCACAGTACAATTGAGAGCATACCCATCAACCAGCAGAGACTCGGTGGCGGATTTTCCATGAGCCTTCAAGATGTTGACAGCCTTGACCGGATATTTAACTTCACCCTTTGTGTTTGTAGTCTTGACGGCCAAAAGAGCATCCACAACCATCTGACTGAAAAATTCAGAATCTGATCCAATAATTTTGGAGGACATGGACGTTTTCGCAATGTTGACCAGTGTCTCCTTTCCAAGAGACTCAACCGACTGGGATAGCATTTCATTGATGAATCTGGTGGACTCTCTGAGTGCCAGACGATAACCGGTGATCACGGTGGTGGGATGGATTTTGTTCTTGACCAACTCGTTGGCTCTTTTCAATAGTTCGGAGGCTATAATCACAACGGAGGTGGTACCATCTCCCACATCACGGTCCTGCTGGTGTGCAAGCTCAACCAAAATCTTACCTGCTGGGTGTTGGACATCTAACAAAGAGAGAATTGTTGCGCCATCGTTGGTAACCGTGACATCTCCAATATCGTCCACCAACATTTTGTCCAATCCGACAGGACCCAGCGAGGACTTAACCACGTTTGCCACAGCCTGAGTAGCAAGGACATTCTGGTTACGAACGTCGTCTCCACTCACTTTCTCTCCGCCCAAAAAAAGGGTATCTGAACGCGCAGCAGAGAACATGTATTGATTTACTTGGGAGAAAAGGTTTTTGTTTTTTTCAGTAATATTCAGAAAGGAGAAATATAGTCCGGGTAACTCTACATAGAAGAGATCATAGAATGGTACATTTTTTGGTCTTCTTGATGACCGGTGGTTCCAAAGCAGCAACAATCGCCTCATCAAACACATTCTTGAGCCCCTCCTGACTCAGGGCTGAGCACTCAACGTACTTAACGGCCTTCAGGTCTTTAGCCAGTTTTTCACCTTGTTGTTGCGTAATAGGTTTCTGGCCTTGTCTCATCAAGTTGGAAAGCGCTGTAGGGTCTTTCCGTAAATCGATTTGAGTTCCAACGATCAAGCATGGAACTTGTGGCGCGTGGTGACTGACTTCTGGAAACCACTTTTCTCTCACGTTATCGAACGACGAAGGCACAACAACAGAGAAACAGATCAAGAACACGTCTGTCTGGGGGTACGAAAGCGGTCTCAATCTATCGTAGTCTTCTTGTCCCGCAGTATCAAACAATCCAACGGTGTAAGGTTCGTCTCCAATCATAACAGTCACAGCATAGTTGTCGAACACGGTGGGGACGTAATCTTCAGGGAACTTGTTGGTGGTATATGAAATCAGGAGACACGTTTTACCAACGGCACCATCTCCCACCACGACACACTTTATTGTCATCATCTTGAATTGTGTTGGTCCAGCCAAAAGAGTTGTTTTCTCAGTTATCTGTGACAATTTTAAGGGGGGTAGGGTAACAGAAAAAATAAAACAATATTAGCTAACGTAGCCGTAATCATTTATATATGTTTTACAAACTGTATTATTCCTCTTCACTCTCCGCTTCCTGCAGCCAGTTGATCCACTTTTCCACTCTGGATCTGGCACCAATTTCTTTGCCCTCTTCGCTGTCCCACCATTTGTATATGTTTTCTTCTTCCACAATTTCTTCATCGTAGAGAATAACAATAATACATAGCAGGACAACTGAATTGTATGATGCATCTAGTTTGGCGCACAGCTTTTGTAGTATCATCAGTAAATCTATTTGGTCCTCATCTTCAAAAACCTGTCTGTCGAAGAGTGAACTCCATTTTCTGAAAATCTTGTCAACAGCTTCCTTTGCTCCCAGGGTTTGGGTTTCGATGAAATGATCCACCCTCTTGACTAGCGCAATACTGGTAGCCTCTCTGACTTCATGGTAAGTGACATTCATGCTCATTCTAAGTGTGTTAAGTTCCAGTAGGGCAGTGTCGATATCGTGGTTGAATTCCATGGCACGCTCAACGGTTGCAATGGCTTCTTTGTCGAACTGCTCATCCTCTTCTTCCGAAACGTACATGGACGTGGTACTTTGTGTCCTCTTCTTACGCCGGTGCTGATGCATCACTGTGGTAGATGCTAAGGAAACATCTGACACATTCAATTGAGCCATTTGGTAAATCATACCTCCATATTGACCGTCTTGAGTGTCCTCGATATACAGATGACCAATGCCGTTTTCGCCAACAATATCCGCATCTGCTTCTTCTTCCAGCTCCTCATCCTCCGAAAATGACAGACTGTCGTCCATTCGTGGGATCATTTTTTCTATCAGCTTTGTGTCGTTTGGAATAACAATATTTGAGTCAATTTTCACGCCAAACCCAACGACAGCCCCTGGGTTCAAGATTGTGTTAGACCCAACAACAGCGTCTGCCGCCACTATGGAGTGTTTGATCACTGCCCCGTCACCTATAACGGCGCCGTTCCAGATATAAGAGTTTTCAACGAGAACGTTGTTTCCAATCTGACAATTGCGTCCAATGACGGATTTGCGCACATTCGAGCCATCACCAATCACAGTGTCCTTTCCAATGACCACCTGGGACTGTATTTTGCAAGACTGTGAAAGACGGATGTTTTGCTCCTTGTATATATGCTTGCTTTCGTAGGAATAGGTGTGGTCATCAATTATATTGCGCTCGGGAACAATTGGATAGCACCATCTTTCCAGAACATCTTGAGAAATGCCGTCGTAGGTTTGCCAGCTCTCGACCCTTGCTGCATATTCATCAGTAGTCACATAGGCGTAAATGTGTTTTTTCAGCAGATCGCTGGATAAGACTCCTTTCACAAAGTCTGAGCGCAAAGATTGGTAGTCAAAGTTCTCCTGGAAAATAGTTGGGACCTGTGGAGTACATATATCAACGTGGCAGTCTATGAGGTCGTTTCTGATATCAAACTCGGCCACGTCTTGGATGATCTCAGGATCGATATTCACAGAAGTCTTCGGCCCATTCACGGCCGGGATGTCTTGGTAGTACAAGCACTTGTCTGTGCCTTTTTCTAGGATAAAACAGGCAGGCTCGATGTGTGATCTGGCCCTATGCAATTCGGAAGCTTGTTTCAAAACCATAGTGGCAATATAGTCCCTGTCAGCAAGCTTTCTTTGACGGTGGTTGTAAACAATCTTACTCAGATCTAAGTTCGTAACAACATCTCCCGAAACAAGAACAAAATCTCCGGTGATCAGCCCTCTTGAATCGATATCTCTCATTGCATCACCAACACTTCTGGATTCCAGAGACATAACCGTCTGGATTTTCGTGAAAGGTGAAGAGGGCTGCACCCATTTCGACTCGTCAATATATTGCTGGACCTGGTCTGCATGGGAACAACACATCAAATACACCTCAGAAACATTGGCTTGGGCCAAAAACTCTAAGGTATATTCTATTAGAGGGACGTTGGCCAGTGGCAACAGACACCGAGGACGAACCGCAGTCAGTGGCATAAAGCGAGTTTGAAAAGAGTCCGTCAGGACGATTGCCTGAATGGTCTGCTCCTCGATTTCGTCTTTCTTCATGGTATATTGTAGGTGAAAATTGGGAAAAAATTAATCAATCATGCCGATGAGCACTTGACACCTTACACCTTATTCTCACACCAGCACCCGCAACTCTCAAAAATGACGTCTTTTTCTTCGCAGGCTACCAGGGAAGCATGACCAGAAAATTTGCCTCGGTGCATGACAGGTGGTTGTGATTCAGTTACGTATAAAACCCCGGGTTTGGCTTAAAATGAATCATCTTTAAATATTATAATAAATTACCAATGGAGGCCATTGAACTGATGAAAAGTGCGGATAATTCTCTAGCTGAGAGCCAAGATGTCAAGCTGCAGGAATTCTTGCCAAACCTGATGCGTCAAGGCGAAAACAAATATCTCGATCTGTCTAATACCGTGAGCGCTCCATTCGTGATTAACGGTGTCTCTCCATGCAGTCCGGAATTCGGCGGCGAAAACAGAGAACGCAGCAATAGCGATGTTAGCGATTTCAGCATGAAAATGCTCTAGATTCTACATAAATCTACATATTTATTATATTCAGAAACGGGGTGCGAAATTATACTACTTCGGATGTAAGCATAACTTTTATCGGAACATAATTAAATAGTGATTTTGATTTTGATTATGATTAGATGATTGTTAGTTATAAACGATGACTATAGATCGAATGGATATACGTCGATCATGACTTACTAATGACACGTTC
The DNA here is from genome assembly GCA_030564965.1 of Ogataea nakhonphanomensis. Lineage (NCBI taxonomy): Eukaryota > Fungi > Ascomycota > Pichiomycetes > Pichiales > Pichiaceae > Ogataea > Ogataea nakhonphanomensis. The sequence goes on from JAJMAN010000009.1 coordinate 303,033, forward strand.
ATAGATCAAAGGCGTACTTCGATCTTTGTCTCAATTTCTTTCCATACATAGAGAAAAGAATTGGACAAGCAATCAAAGCTGCTGCGAAAAGTCCCAAAAGCAATCCGGCCCAGTTAGTGCCCATTCCTTCGAACATGAAAGTAGCAAATAGTGGAAAGACACCACCAAATGCTGATCTCAAAAATGTATTAGCAGCCATAGCAGAAGCCGCAAAAATTAAGTAACTGTCAATAATGTAGTTCATGCTTGGGATGAAAATAGCGAGAAGACCAAAACCGGTGAAAAGACCGGAAATCGTAGGCACAATCCAGTGGATCTTGTCTGGATAGTTACCTGTCCAAGTGAACCATAAAATACCTATAGGGAAAGCCACACCACCCCAGGTGATCGTTCCCAATCTAGCCTCAGGAACAACTTTGCCATTGTTAGCTGCCAAAATGCGAACGTAGCTTTTTTCACGATAGATGCAGAACAGTCCTCCCAGCAATTCTCCCAGAACCATTCCAAAATACGGAAGTTCGGCAACGCCAGAAACCATGCCATAACCATCATGGAAAACCAAAGGATACGCTGTCAAGAATAAATACAGCATGCCGTAGATGAAGGCGTTATAAAGGGTGATTAAGAAAATAATCGGCTCACTGAAAAGCATTCTGATCGGTCTTGTGAGGTTCTTCTCTGCAATTTCCTTCACACTCAGTTGGAATTCATCGTGAGGGGCGTGAATACCCCAATTATGGGTCCTTCTTTTGATCTCCCTTGCTTTGTTGACCAACAGAATTGGATGGTGGGTTTCTTTTTGGAACAGGACAATAGCAGCAAAATTAGCAGAAGCAAGAATCGCAGTTAAAAATTCAGTCCATCTCCATCCCAAAGACTTGTTGGTCACAATGAAACCACCGATGAAAGGAGCCAACATTGGACCGACAAACACAGCCATTGCAAAGATCACCATTGCCGTACCCCTAGTTTCATTGCCAAACATGTCTGCAAATCCTGCAGGGGCAACCACCATTGGTGCAGCTCCCAAGCATCCTGCGAAAAACCGACAGATCATAATCGACTCAAACCTGCTCGAACATGCGACAGCAAAATTGAATGCAGCAAATGCAAGAGAGGACAAGATCATAACTGGACGTCTTCCGTATAATTCAGATAATGGAGCCCAAATCACAGGACCTGTTGCAAATCCGAGAACGTATAAAGTCACGCCAAGGGTTGAAACAACGTCAGCAACATGAAACTGAGCTGCAAGCGATGGGATTGCTTCCGAAAAAACAGCAGAACCAAACGCAATACAGAAAGTGTCAAGAGCAATCAAAGCACATTGGATAAATTTAGTCTTGAAAGGCCAGTTGTGGGGGTGGAAAGGGTCGTCAGGTCCATCGAAAGAAACAACATAGGGCTCCTTGTCTGGAAGAAGTGGAGGGTAATCTCTGCCTCCTCCCATTCTCGGGATCGGAACACCAGACTCTTCTTGCTTCCGCACCGACTCTTCGATGGATCTACTATTCGTAAGGATCCTGGAGAGCTCTCTCGACATTTCAGCATTCGACTCTCTGCGAGAATTGGGTTCAAAATCATCTATATCGTCAGCTGTTTCGTCCACTTTGGGTTCATATGGAGTGGGGTCATTAATATATGAAGAATCCAGAGGATCCTGTTCTAAAGTGGAGGAACTTGATTTGGTCTCAGGCGACTCCTGGTCAGGCGATCGGAATTCGGATCCTGAATGTGCAAAGACGTCCTCATCAAAATCCGGTTCTGCGGTGTGGAAAGAATTTGCCGTATTAAAGGACGAGCTCACAGAGGATCTAGATCCAATATTAGAAGAACTCATTTCAAGTCAGAGCGAGATGAAATTCAAGAAAAATACTAGAACGACGTGAAGACAGATGAGTTTATTTTAAGTGTCCGCACAAAAAAGCAAAACTATTGTGAGGCTTTAACTGAATTTTTATTATTTTTCCTATGGCGGTAACGAAAATTGAAGCAAAAATGCCGAATTCCTCGGGATTCGGAAATAACGCTGGTCAAAATAATAGCATAACAATAGGGATTTTTATTTTTTCTGAACATTTCCTTCGAATTCTAGATCAAGCGTTTACGTCCGAGCCTTCGATAACCGAATCCATCTCCTCCAAACACAATTCATCCGTGTCACAGGGTATTTGAGATCCTGAAGTGCCCACTGTGACAAAAAGCGAAACAACCAGCGCCGTGGCACTGTATCCAATAGCCAGGTAGTAAACGTTTCGGAGCCCGTAGAATAGTTGTTCCGGATGTGCGTTCTGGGTTGGTTTGCCATAATAGGGGTCCTTGGCAGATATTAAAACCGAACCCAAACTTAGTCCAACCACCGTGACTAGCTGCAAGATAGTGTTGAAAACACCAGCGGCAGCACCCTGGTCTTTAACATCCACTGCCTTCATCGTCACCATTGTACAGACATTGTAAGTTATGTCACACGCGATAGCAGACAATCCGTATCCCCAGAAGGGCCCTAGCCAGTAAGAGCGATCAAGGTCCAAAGTAGCCCAAATTATGCTAGCTACCAAAATGCATATGTTCCCGGTTATCAACATCGCCTTGCCTGATATAACATGGAAAAAAACAGCCACGAACAGGTTGGTAAAGATACCGCTCACGCCCATAGGTAATGCAGCTAAGGCCGTTTGGAACGCAGTCCACTTTCTCACGTCTTGAAAGTAGATCATTGGGTAATATCCCAAACTTCCTATAAAGGTGACCCAAACAAACGACGCAACCACCATAGAGAGAACGAAATTATTATTCTTCCAAAGCTGCATTGGCATGATCGGATCACGAGCCACATAAACTTCCACAAGAACAAAAACGCCCAATAATATTATGCCCACAATCAGTAAGGAGTAGATGTAAGGCGTGTGCCACCTGTCCTTGGTAGCGTCCACTTGGGTTAGCGAGAATGAAATCAAGGAGAATGCTGACAAGATCAAAAACGATCCCAAATAATCTAAGTTGCGTAGCGTTTTCCACACAGTCTTCTTGTCTAATGGTTCATCTTTGGGTATAACAAAATATGCAATGAAGGTCACTAGCCCAAAAAACATTGCTGTGAAAAACTGAACAGCTCTCCAATTGAACAACAGCACGGAAAGACCTCCAGTAAATAGGCCGACTATATATCCCACTGCTCCCCCACTAGAGAAAACAGAAAACACAACGTTTCGGCGTCTTGAATCCTCATACAAGGAGCCCAGAAGGCCCGCACCCGCAGGAATTAAAGGCGCAAAACACACTCCCTCTAATGCTCTAATGATGACGAGTCCAATAAAGTTTCTCATAAATCCAGCTATCAGCGAGAACAATGTAAATCCAGTAAAGCAAAACATCATCACTCGCCGACGGCCAAAACAATCCGTGAGTTTTCCACCGATTAATAACGTGCTCCCACTAGATAGAACGATAGATGATACACTCCACACCAATTGGCCACCATTCACTTTGAAGTCGCCAGCCAAGTTGGACAGACTTGTTTGAAAACTTCCTTCAGGAATGGAACTTGTCGCCACCCCAAAGCATATCACAAGGACACACAGAACTTCTTGTAAAGTTGATTTGAAGGCTTCTGGCCTCGAGTTCGCATTTTTCATGCGTGATTGCACCTCCTCCACAATGTCATTCTTCAGCTCAACCATCATATGCACCAAAAGTCTACACTAAAATATGGGACTTGCTGTAAAGAGCTGTATGATAAAAGATTGGGGCCCTTTCGGTTCTGCAAATTCAAACTTGACTAATTAATTTTTTTTTAAACTTCTCGAGCGGCTTACATTGTTCTAAAACAGAATTAAACCCCTATGCAAACAAATTAGCGGACAACCGATTTCTTGATTTGGTCGACTACAGGCTGCTGGCCAACATTCTTCGTTCTTTAAGAAATTCAGTCACTTTCTGCTGAGCTATTGCAAGGTTCTCTTGGAAATCCTGGTAAAATTTGATGCCCTGTCGTAGATTTTCGACCACATCTGTGTAGCCTGCCATTGTCTGCTGCAAAACTCTTAAAGCGGAATCTCTATCATTTTTCTTCGAAATCCTACGTTTCGAGGATTGGAAAATTTCGTTAAGATCGCTGATCAGAGACTGGTAGCTTTCTTGGACGCTTGCTGTATTCGTGAGAAAAGTGAGTTCAGGGTCAAAATTTTGCAAATTCCTATCCAATATAAATTGCATGGAGTCCTCCGTCACCACGATTTGTTGCGAAGCAAGCTTTTTATATTGATCAATTACTTGGAGCAGTATTTGATTCTCGTTCATTTTCACTCTCATCCCGTCTAGAAACTCTTGCCTTTCCTGTTTCATATTTTTCAGTTCTTTCACCTTATCATCTAACTTGAAAACCAGCTCTCTAAATTCTTGATCAAGCTCCAAGATCTCATCTTGGGGAACAAATTCCTCCAAACTTGCTGAAGAATCGTATATTTGCAAATACGGCCTTAAATCTTTAATTTGTTTGAAAATGATACTGTCACCCCTGCTTGACTGATCTAAATAATCTTCCAGCTTTTCTAGCAACTTTATACATTCGGATCCAGTCTCATCAAAATCTGGAAGCTTCCACTTTGATCCATGTAAGCACCTCTGTTGGTAATCATTATCACGGGCAAGTCGTATTTCTTGCCATAGAACTTCAAGTCGTGGCTTTGCATCACGTCTGATGTTTCGAAGTTCTGTTTCCAGCTTCTGGAGCGTAGAGTGCCAGGACAACTCTGCTAGTTTCTCTTTGTTGTCCCACACCCAATTCGGTAAACTCTGAGGCTTCAAAATCGTTTCTATTTGAGACATGACTCCAGTTTCCATCAGAAACTGGTCAATCTTATGGTTCAGCTCTTCCAGTGGTGTTTCAAAGTTCACCTGATAGTAATTCTCAACTCGGTCCTTGTAGGACATGGCAATTTGTATGACATTAAATGGAATCAAGCCTTCAAATAGCTCCTTGCCATAGTCCCCAGTGGCGAACGCTTTGGATGGATCTCGTACATCTTCGGGAATCAAAGTTTTAACCATCGAAACCTTGGGCAAGTCTGCGAGAGTGGGTATCTCTTGCATATAAATTAGCTCATTATCGCGTTCAGCTCTTCTCAAACTATCCTTGATAGTGTTCAAAAGCATGTAATAGTCGTCAATCACCAATTGATCCTGATATTTAGGGGTTTTTATGGTCATTTTGCTCAAAGCGTTTCGTAAATGGGCGATCTCTTCGCCAAACTTCTCACATTCGGCACTGTGTATCGAATGCCGATAATGAGCAGCAGCGTGAAAATGCTGTCGTTTCATATCCATGAGCTCCAACCACGCATTTGTAAAGCAAACCGTCTTCTTTGCTAGTGAGAGCGACTTTTCGTAGTAGTCCGCTACCTGTGCAGATAGCTTTGCAATCACCGAGTTTTTAACCCCACTCTTCAATGCAAACAACCAGAATTTTTCTTGGGATTGGGCGAGCATGAGGAGCTGCAATGATTTCAATACTTCTGGTCTCAATTCAAGAGGCACATCCCGTAGTTCAGGTATTATTTGGGTCCGCAGTATCTCAAAATATCCGCTGGAATGCTGGAAGTATATACAGGATTGCTTTATGCCCTCTTCTTTGTGATGACCATCTGCGTTCAATGCTAAAAATGAATACCCAGCCGCAATCTGATACAAAACATTAGCCCGCTCATACGTTATCGATCGGAAAGAAAACGGCCCGTCGACTCGGACCCCCAAAGTTCCATACCAGGGAAATTCAACTGAATCCTCGGGGATTTTTCGCATCAATGAGGTAAGCTGAATGTAGTATCGTTTCATTAAAGCAATGGATTCCAAGCTGAAATCAGGCTTTTCCACTGTTTTTCGAAGCTCAGCAATTTCCTTCAAGTCAGAATCAAAAGATGCTACAGACTGCACATAATTTTCTTCTATTATAGCTTGCAGTAGTCCAGATAAATTTACGGTGTCCGTCTTCCTGAATGGTACAGCTAGCAGTTTGGTCTCCATGTGATAGATAAATAAACAAAATGTGATTAGTGTGCAAAGATGTCAAAGTGATAAAAACATGAAGCGTAAGATATTAGATAAACAATACAGGAGAAGACAGAGGATGTCGGTTACGTAAACTAATAGACTCCGTGGGAACAATAGTCTAAGCCTATGCTTATGTAATCTTAGTTAAGCTTGTTTGTCCTGTGTGTTTTTATTTGAGAAGCTCGGGTTGGCCGACTGGATGATCGGCAATTTCTTTTGGCCCACATCGATCGGTACGCCTACCAAAGGAATTCCCAAAGGGGAAAACTAGAAAATTTTTCGCTTAGGTAAGCTAAATCTGCATTTTCCACAAGACAGTTAATGCACCATACAATAGATGTTGATGTGCTGTGCACGTAATTAATCGTTCTAGACCTAAAACCGAAAGGGGGCAATAATCTTTTGTCACCTAGTCAAACTTCACCATAGATACATAGCACGAATCTCTTCTTAACAAGCTGGACATTACGAGTGCGCTATTGGACTGATCTTTTTGAGCTTCCTGAAGCCAATTTTCGAAGACCGATTTTCCCCGCAAAAGAAAAGATCCTGCTACCAGATTTATTTGTTCTTTTTATGATACATCAGATGCATACGCCTCTGGATCTTAGCACCTGCAAAAGGTTTTGTAGTATATAAACCTATGAATTCCTAACTTAGATGTATTGATTCGAACCCTTACATTCTTTTATTCAGAATTAACTCGCATCTTTCGACAAGTCCATTCCTTATTAATTAACTACTGTCACTCTTTCTGATCGAAAATGAAAGTTTCTTCTGTTTTAGCCTCTTTGGCTTTAGTTTCAAGTTCTATCGCTGTCCCAATGGCATTGCAACATGACCATCATCATCACAAGAGGGAAGCAGCTGTCGTCTATGTGACCCAAACCGTTGTTGTTGGTGCGGGTGATGCTCTGCAGACGCAAGAAGTTAAAGCTGCTGTCCAGTCGACCAGCAGCTCCGAAACTGAGGCATCAACTACCGAATCATCGGCTACTTCTGAAGCCACTTCGTCTTCCACTGGTAGCTCAAGCTCAGGGTCATCATCGATCAGTGGTGATCTCTCATCATTTTCAGGTCCGAACAGCAAGTTCGAAGACGGAACCATCAAATGTTCCGATTTTCCATCTGGCCAAGGTGTTATTGCTTTGGACTGGTTGAATTTCGGTGGATGGGCTTCTGTTATGAATGAAAATGGAGATACTTCTTCTACCTGTGAAGACGGTTATTATTGCTCTTACGCTTGTCAAGCTGGTATGTCAAAGACGCAGTGGCCATCAGATCAACCATCCAACGGTATCTCTGTCGGTGGTTTGTACTGCAAAGACGGATACTTGTATAAATCCAACTCTGACTCTGACTACCTATGTAGTTGGGGAGAGCAAACAGGATTTGTCGAGTCTGAGATTTCTGATTCCATTGCACTTTGTAGAACAGATTATCCAGGTTCTGAAAATATGGTCATTCCAACTCTTCTAGAGGGTGGAGGAAAAGAGCCATTGAGCGTTGTTGATGAAGACACTTACTACACATGGCAAGGAGGCAAGACATCTGCTCAATACTACGTGAACAATGCAGGTGTCTCTGTTGAAGATGGATGTATTTGGGGAACTTCTGGTTCTGGTGTTGGAAACTGGGCTCCTCTTGTGATTGGTTCTGGATACACTAATGGCAATACTTACCTGTCCTTGATTCCGAACCCTAACAATAGTGAAGCTCCAAACTACAACGTGAAAATCGAAGCTACCGATGGCTCGACCATTAATGGGGATTGCTCGTACATTGATGGTAAATTCAGTGGTGACAACTCCGACGGATGTACTGTCACCGTTACCGATGGTTCGGCTGTCATCAAGTTTTACTAGACCTACTTTCTTTGCTCTTGATTTAATGGGTTTCCCCCCAGATTCTATTGATACCTAAATTATTTCTGCTGTATATCCTTTCAAATGTTTAATAACATTAACTGTACACCCTTTTTCAGAGATTTTGTGGCTGTGTAATTTGTGTGGGGGTGATATTAGGCAACTGATAATTGTTGCGATTATTAGCAATGGATTCCTCTTATCCGCAACTTAATTCAGGGGCTCAATTTAAGCCGGTTGATTCCATATACGAGAACAGGCTTAGACAATTTATCGATAATGGTGGTCAATATTCTAGTCTGATGCTCCCAAAGTTCTATACAAAGTCTCGCTTTGAAGGTAGTGATCAAAGCGAAGGAGGATACATTAAAATGCGTACTTGGCCTGCACCAAACCTTTCTAAGCCCTTTTTTAAAGATGTTGTTCCATCAAAACTGGAGGATTTCAAAGATTGCAAGAAGGGGGACAAGTTTGGACCAGCGTGGTCATCTCACTGGTTTGAAATCAAAATAGCAATCCCCGATACATGGGACAAAACGGAGCCTATTATCTTTGAATGGGATTCCGGTAGTGAAGCGCTAATATTTGACGAAAGCGGTTTAACGATTCAAGGGTTAACGGGTGCGGGTGAAAGAATTGAATTCGAACTTCCCGAATCATGGAAGCAGACGCGGAAAACGTTTTTCATTGAGATAGGATGTAATGGGATGTCAGGAAGCGTTAGTGACAGCTACGAATTATTGAAAGCGGATCTTGTTGTTCCAAATGTGTCGGCGAGAGCTCTTTTTTACGACTTCTGGATGATCAGTGATGCTGCACGGGAGCTTCAAGGAGCCCCTAAACATAAAGCCAGAGAAGTTTGCAATCGTATCATGAACGCCTTTGATAGTAAGAACGAATTGAGTGTTATTGAGTGTCGGAAAATAGCTAAAGAATATCTTGGTCCTGACATTGATTCGCAAAAGGTTTACAGGGGTAAGATGAGCGCTTTTAATGCAGTGTATGCAGTTGGAAATTGTCACATAGATACTGCTTGGCTATGGGACTTTGCAACCTCAAAAACTAAGATTGCCAGAAGCTGGTCCACGCAAATGCGGTTGATTGACAAGTATCCGGAATATGTCTTCGCAGCTTCAGCTGCTCAGCATTTCAAATGGTTGAGGCAATACTATCCGGATTTGTTTGCCAAACTCAAAAAATATGTTGTCGGGGGACGATTCATTCCACTTGGTGGTAGCTGGGTGGAGAATGATACCAATCTTCCCAGTGGCGAGGGGTTGGTGCGCCAATTTTTGCTGGGACAAAGATGGTTTGAGGATCTTTTTGGAACAAAAAGTGAGATCTACTGGCTTCCAGATTCATTTGGGTACTCAAGTCAGATTCCTCAGCTTTGTAGACTTGCTGAAATGCCCAACTTTTTGACTCAAAAGCTTTCGTGGAATAATATCAATCAATTCCCGGAAAGCTCATTCAATTGGGTCGGTCTTGATACTTCTCAGGTTTTGGTACACATGCCCCCAGCTAACACTTACACTGCTGACGCTAATTTTGGCGATGTTAAGAGATCGATTTCCGGTCATCAGAATCTTTACAATGATCAAAAAGGACTGCTTCTTTATGGAAAAGGAGATGGAGGTGGAGGACCTACTCCTTCAATGTTGGAGAAACTGAGAAGGATCCGAGGTCTGGCTGAGAACTCTGCTGGCGAAATGCCTACGGTGAACTCCGGTTTTACAATACTTGATTTTTTTGACGATTTACGCAAAGACACAAATAATGGACAAAGCTTACCAGCTTGGCACGGTGAGCTTTATCTTGAGTTTCACCGAGGAACCTATACTTCTCAAGCACGGGTAAAGCAGCTTATGAGATCCTGTGAGATGCTGATGCGAGATCTGGAATATCTGGCAACGAAAGCGTCGCTGGAATTAGATTATGCATATCCCCATAAAAAAATTGACCGCCTCTGGCAAGATATATGCCTGTGTCAATTCCACGATGTTCTTCCAGGCTCCTGTATTGAAAAGGTGTATCGAGATGATGTCTGGCCAATGTTGGTGAAAGTTCAGGAAGATCAAATGGGTCTGATCACTAAAATAGCGTCACTCTTTGGTCCAGGGAAAACCATCTTGAACACATTTAGCTGGAAGAGATCGGACATTATCAAAATGGATGGAAGTTGGATGCAAAGGGGATATACTGCAGTAAATTCACGTGATGGTTTACTTATCCCGGTTGAATCCTCAAAGGCTGTAAAGTTTCGTTCAACGATATTCAAGGAAGCTGACAATTTTGTCATGGAAAATGGAAAAATTAGAGCTGTTGTCAGTAGGGATGGGATTTTGAAGAGTCTGTATGACATTCTTAATGACCGAGAACTTATTGACATCTCTAAACAAGGTGGGGCTCGCTATGCCATATACTCGGATACTCCTTTGAGCTTCCCTGCTTGGGATACTGAACTTTTCTCATTAGAGAAAGTCGAATATCCTGACTGTTCAAAAGTGGAAATCTTAGAGGTTGGCCCTCTTGTCTCTTCTTTGAGAATTGAACACAAAATTTCAGCCGAAAGCTATTTGATCACGAGAATCTCTTTGAAAGCTTCACAATCCCTATCTGATATTAGCATGATTGAATTCGATTGTCAATGTGAGTGGCACGAAACTTACAAGTTCCTGAAGTTACAAGTCCCTGTGACGATATACAATGATTTTGCCAGCTATGAAACTCAATTTGGAATCACAAAGCGCCCTACTCATTTCAATACTTCCTGGGATGTAGCCAAGTTTGAATGCTGTTGCCATAAGTTTGTAGACTACTCCGATTTCAATTTTGGCATTTCAATACTTAATGACAGCAAATACGGTGCCAGTGTTCATGGGAATCTCATGACTCTTTCCCTATTGCGTGCTCCAAAGTCTCCTGATGCACACGCAGATATGGGTTCTCACAGATTCAAGTACGCACTGATGCCACATAAAGGTTCATTGGGTATTGATACGGTTCGTTGCGGGTGGGAATTCAATGAGCGTTTTCATCACATGGGCAATTTTGGACCCCATATTATAACAGTAGAAGGTGATGAGAATATTATACTTTCCAATGTTAAGCGAGGGGAAGACGACTGGGGAATGGACTCTGGTGAAATATATCAAAATATCCCCAAAAAATTTAAGGGAAGAAAAACAATCGTCTTGCGCTTCTACGAAGCTCTTGGGGGGAGAGGAAAAGTGAAAATCACAGTCCCTTATACAATTGAGAAGGTATTCAAAACAAATATTCTAGAGGAAGAAAAGCAGGAGGTTTCTTGTTTTGAAAATACTTTCCAAATCATTTCCAGAGCCTTTGAAATCTCCACATATAAGATAGTTTTGAAATTATAATATAAATTTTGTCGATCTTATGTTCAATCGTAAAGCACATGTTAGCTACTTTAAGCGGGTTTTAGGAACGCTCCCTTCTGAATATGAGGTAGAGGTGTCAAACAGGCTTGCATTAGTCTATTTCTGTATTTGTGGGTTAGACTTACTTGATGCGTTAGATGAACTATCGAATAAAACTGAGATCACTGCTTGGATTTATTCTCACCTTGTTGAGTTCGATGATTACAGCGGGTTCCGAGGTTCTGATATCTATTTTTGCAGTGGATATTATGATGTCCCCAATCTTGCCGCAACAGGATTTGCCTTGCAAATACTTGTTACTTTGGGAGATTCGTTTCAACTGCTTGACAAACCAAAAATTTTACGTTTTGTCGAACGATGCCAGTGCTCCAATGGGTCTTTCACAGCAGTCATTGGTACTGGAGAAGAAGATTTGCGATATTGTATGTTAGCCATGACCATATCCAAAATTCTAGGCGGTTCCAGAATCAATGTTGATCGTCTTTCAGACTACATTCACTCGACCAGAACTTATGATGGTGGTCTTTCGATGAAGTATGGCGGAGAATCTCATGCAGGGCTCACATTTTGCGGGCTGTGTGCTTTGAAGCTAGCAGATAGGCTTGATCCTCTAGATTGGACACCAACGGTAGATTTTCTGCTACATAGGCAAATCGGCCACGCTCGTTCCTGCACTGTCGAACAACCAGGCGATTCAGATGGCGATGATGATGATGGTGGATTTAATGGTCGTTGTAATAAACCTGCAGATACATGTTATGCGTTTTGGTGTGTGGCATCTCTGGCACTTCTGGGAAAAGACAATTTAATTGATGTGGATCACTTGAAATTATTTCTCTTTGAACGAACACAGTCATCACTCACCGGGGGATTTTGCAAAACAGATAGAGTTTCTGAGTCTCCGGATCCTTTACATTCCTTTCTTGGTGTTGCAGTCTTGAGTTTAGTTGGAGTACCAGATGTTGCAGATATGGAGGCTACAGTTGTGTTACGCAAGTGTAGAGTTGATTGGCTGTTTTAGTTTAACGCTGTATATACATATCTATCGCCAGGATTCAAATTTAATTATTTCCTCGTATATTGCCCAAGCTATGGCCGCACTTAACGCTTTCCTGCCAATTCTTAGCGATATTCCATCGAAAAGATGGGTCCAGTGACTATTCACAAGTTTGCGTCCTGTAACCCAGAAAGAGGGATACGCTTGCGGTTCCAATTGCATATGAGTTTTTATCGTGTCAAAAGGAGATGTGATCACGGTCGCCATAAACGCAGCAACGAGTGCTGATATAGAATTGATAACCGTTGATTTGGATGTGGAAAACTTTTCTCGGTTGTCTTCGTGTGACCAAAATTGCGGTCCTAATTCTTTGCATTTCTGGTAAAACAAGACATATAAGCCAGCATAAGGGCAATCCCTCAAGCAGGTCGTACCATATCCTCGGAAAAATCCAGGGGGTCCCTCAATTTTCATGATTTGACGCATGGCATCACTCAATGAGGAGTACTGATAGAGACTGGACTCAAAACGCACTTTCACGACCGTGATTGGCATAGTTATAAATCCCACCATCCCGCGAGTGATTGCACCAGCTGCTAAATCGTGGGAAGATGAAAGTTTAGGTAATCTAGAGGATGAATGGGATTTTCCAGCTTGAACATCGACGCCAACCAGATTTGTTCTAACAGCGTTCAAAGAAGTCAGATACAAGGCGCTTCCAATAGAAGTTCTGAGAGCACTGGGTAAAGTACCTCTCCACAGATCGGAGGGATGTTTTATATTTAGTAATGCATGTTTGATCGTGGTTTTGTCTTGTTGGATTCTTGTTTTAAGTAGATCCAGTGGCTGTAGACAGACGGATGATATCAAACCACCAGTGAAACCTGCAACTAAGTGAGTAGAAGGACTCAATATGTGAGGCTTTTCCATCTAGATTATCTCTTATTCCAAGTAGAAACACAAAAAATATTTTACTTTATCTTTCGTCTCCAACTTATGTAGATTTATACTTTACTAACTAAGGCCCTCTTTAAGGACCAATTAATAATACCCTATCTTTTTGCAATTTCAAAATCCGCCAAAATCCCCACCGCCAAAATCCCCACCGCCAAAATCCCCACCGTTATCGTAAATAACTGTATCGGGAGTCATTAGATCTCCAATCAAAAGCCCGCCTAAAGCGCCTGCAGCCAATCCACCCATCATTCCCATTCCCATTCCTCCACCCCCAAAACGTGATTGCCTCTGGTAAGGCTGAGAATACGTAACAGGCTGAGAATATGGGTAATTCTGTGGCTGATAAGGATATTGATAAGGTTGGGGATACTGTTGAGTGCCATGGAAATTTGAGGTCTGAGGTTTGACGTTAGATGGCAAATTGAAACCGGAGGAAGGTGCTTCGCTGGATGGTCGTTGCTGTTGCTTTTGGGATAAATCACCTTGTGCAACCTCAGAATAAGGTGGAGGTGGCTCCGAAATTTGAAGATTCTCAAATGTTGTACCTTGTGGAGGTTCCCATTGGGATTTGCCAGTCGACTCGTTGACGTAAAACCATTCTAAATGATTAGCGTAAACAATAAAAGCTCAACACTCACCATTGTAATTGTCATCCCATAATGCTATCCAACCCCCTGGAACAGTCGGCTTATTGCTCTGATTTGCCATACTGACTAATGTAAAAGACCCTTGAGAGAAATATCACAAGATTATATAATCTAGGCGCAAGTCATCAACTTCAAATTATCTAATTTTCATTACGTAATCAAGACTCAAGGCAGGAGATCTTTTCAAAGTCCATGAGGCGTTTACAGACGAAGACACATTTAGCAGGAAGCAATTTATGCGTAGATTCCGATATCATCATTCTCTTTTGTGTTCTAATGAACAACAAGGTTGGATAAATTTATTTCTTCGAATTACGCCAGCATCCTCTTTACAAGCCAAATTTCCAGATTTGACCAATCTTCCAAGGCAGTTTAAAAAAAATTGTCATCAAGTGATTTCACTCCCGCCTAATGGATCCTTTATACATTTCCTTCTGAGCGCTATATTTTGACGCTCAACTTGACTTTCAATTTTTTTCGTAAGCGCCAGATAGGTGGGCGAGTACAAATGAAAATATCTAAAAACCGTTTAATTTTGTGTGTATAAATAGATGAATGAGCTCGCAGACTCATCAAAATTTATCCACGCGAGGTGATGTAGGCAAGAGTTATTTACCTAGCGCTTTGAGAAACGCTGATCTATTCGTGAGAAACAATTAATATATATAGCCATAGCATTAGTTTATAACAGACAAATAAAAACTAAACGAAGTAAACAAATGTCAAAGCCAAGAACCCGAAGACGGTAGACCATGTACTAGTATGCTTGGAAGCTCCTCCTTCATATATACTAGCTGAATTGACACCAGTGACGGAAGAAGTGCTGTATGTTAATGAGGCTGTACTGAGAGTTGGCTGGAAGGTTGCCTCGGTAACCAGGACAGTTTGAGCAGTAGACGAAATCATCTCTGCAGAGGACGTAAGAGGACTGATTGCAGATGAGCTTTGCAAGGCCTCGGAATTGAAAGCACATGATTCCCCTTCGCATGGGGAGCCTGTGGCTTGTGGAGAAGAGTTTGAAGTTGTAGCTCCGGTAACAGTTTCTTCAACTGAAGCGGATCCAGCAGGAGATAGTGACTCTGGACACTCCGTTGTAATGACTGTTACAGCAGTCACAACTGTGGTGTAACTTGACTCAACCAGTTGGGTAGTTGGTGACCCGGAAATCGTTGTGACCAGAGTTTGGAAAGCTTTCTTGGTCAAAGTTTCAGTTTGGGTCACCTGAGTGGTAGTTAGACTGGTTCTTTCTTCTTGTGTTGTTGGAACAACACCCGTGGTAGTCACAGTGAGCATCGTCGGTTTGAATGAAGATGATTCCAGGCTTTCAACGCTTGTACTAGTTACTGTCACAACAGAGCTGGATTCAACAACTGGGGCAGAGCTGGAAGAAGTTGAGCTGGATGGAACTGTAGCAGAGCTGGAAGACACCACTGAGCTGGAAGAATCTGAGCTGGAAGACACCACTGAGCTCGATGGAGCTGAGCTAGATGGAACAGTCACAGAGCTGTGAACAGAGCT